>CAWUFW010007072.1:600000-1057741 GCA_963921515.1 Calotriton arnoldi | reverse complement strand
GGGTTCTCCCTTCTCTGCACAGAGTCCTCAGACACTTAGGAAGAAGTTGGCACAGAAACTGAAATATAAAAGACAGAGTTTATTAAACCTTATAAGGTGGAGCTAACATTCACACATCACCCTTCAGTAATGCATGAAGTAGCACACTGAATGGAAGGATCCTGGTCCTTTTATACCCACACAGGGGCTCAAATGAAGGCGGTACAAACACAAATGCTGGTTGTAGGTACATATAAGGTCATACAGAGAATGCACAGTCGACAAGTGGGTGGAGCTAACAGTTTCTACTTTTAGTAGACACATCCTGACATTTATAAACTTGAAACAGCTGCAAGCTCAACTGAGCATGTGCAAAGCAAGAGGAACTAAAGTTAACTTGTCTCTAGGCAGATTTCAAGAGCAGTTGACAGGAAGGTAGGACAGAGCACATGGTGAGCACATGGTAGCACATGGCAGCCAAAATGGCTGCCAGAAATACAAAATGGATTCCACAAAGCGGACAATTTAGCCTCTAAATACAGGCTGTCTTCAGCCAATGCTTAACTTAAGTGCTGCCAAATTACAACAGTACCATCAACAAATGAATTCCATTGTAACTAAAGTCTGTTATCACCCTTTATAGTTCTCCTTTTGGTAACCCTCAAAATCTTCGATTCACTACAATGCATTTCAATGGGGTACTATCATTTATATTGGTCCCAAGATGGCTGCCAGCAATTCCAGGATGAAGTGCTGACAGCCAATCAGATCTCACGATGACATGTGTGGTTAGGCTCCGCCCAGATATATATGTGTTTTTACTTTTGATTTTCTCAGCAACTACTGAACGGATTTACACCATTTAACAAAAGGGTTCTTTCTGAACCAAGAACTACCTCTTTGCCAAATTTGGTGTAATTCCGTTCAGCAGTTCGGGCTGTAGCCTTGCATAAAGTTTCCTATGGGAAATTGATTTTTTGACTCTTATTTTTTAATTTCTCCGCAACTACTGAACGGATTTACACCATTTAACAAAAAGGGTTCTTTCTGAACCAAGAACTACCTCTTTGCCAAATTTTGTGTAATTCCGTTCAGCAGTTTGGGCTGTAGCCGTGGCTAAAGTTTCCTATGGGAAAATGAATGGGGAAAACACGTTTTGGGACCCCCCTTTTTTCTCGGCCCCCGCTTGACGAATCACCCCGAAACTTTCAGGGTAGGAGCGGACCGGAGCGGGCCATAAAGTTTGATAATTTCGCGAAGATTCCTCAACCGACGCAAGAGTTATTTCAAATAGAATGTTGCGGATTTCCTATGGAAAATAGGTCCTAACTATAACTATCTACTGGCGACCGCCAGTAGATAATATATATATATATATATATCACTGAAAAAACCATAGGTTTCAGGGACGTTATAGTTACAAATTAGCATTTAAAAAACCTTTGAAATTCACTGAAAAAACCATAGGTTTTAGGGACAGTTATAGTTAGTTGGACATTGCACTCATACAAAACCCGTGAAATTCCCCCGTTATAGTTAGTCCAGCTAACTATAACTCGCGCCCCGCAATGCACTGCTGATGACGTCACATATTACATCACTCATGACATGGTCAGTGACATCACTGATGACATCACTGATGACATCTCAAATGACATCACTGATGACATCATCCAGTGACTGTGTGTTTCTGTAAAGTTTAAATATTTTTAATATATATAGGAAAAGACGTATTGAAGAATGAGTGGGTGTGTAAGTGTCTGTATGGATGATTTAGTAGGTGCGTGACTGACTCTATAAGTGAGTGATTTAACGTATCTTACTGAATGCATGGGTTAGTGACTAAACTGGGTGAATGTCTGTATCCGTCTGTCTGTTGCTGTGTAAGTGGCTGCATGTGTTTGTGAATAGCTACATGAGTGTCTATATGAGTTATTGAATGCTTGTCTGAGTATCTGTATGGGTGCCTGAGTGTTTGTGTGGGAGGGGTGTGTGCAACTCTGTGCATAGATGTGTGAGTGGGTGATTCACTGGGTGGATGGTTTCAAGAGTGCAACTGTGATAGACTGTATGGGTGGGTAAGTGTGTGTAAGAGTGTGTTAGTGAGTGAATGTATGTCCCAGTGGTACATGTGTGAGTAACTACATATGTGAAAGGCAGTATATATGTGTGTTGGAGTATATAAATAGCTATAAGCTGAGAGTGAGTGATTGTGATAGTGGCTGTATGGATGAGTGTGTGCTTGTATCAGTGATTGTATAAGAGCGTAAGAATGTGCTACTATTTGTATGAGTAAGTGAGCTGGTGTGTGTATAACTGTATAGGTGAGTAAATGGTAGTGTGTTTAATTATTTGCATGACTGACTAGGTGTGTGAGTACCTCTATGGATGAGTGGCGGTGTTTGAGTATCTATATAGGAGTATGAGTGCATATGATAGTCCTGTACTGAGTGACCGTAAGTATGAGTGACTGTACGGGTGAGTGAGTGGATGTGTGCGTAGACCTAAGAATCAGTGAGTGGGTATGTAGTTATTGGTGTTGGAGTGTCTATGGTTTTGCGAATGGCAGTCTGTAATTTAGAGTGGGTGTATCAAAGGTTATATTAGGGTGTGAGGAGGTGCATCAGATTATCACGTGGATGATGTCATCAGTGATGTCATTTGAGATGTCATCAGTGATGTCATCAGTGATGTCACTGACCATGTCATGAGTGATGTAATATGTGACGTCATCAGCAGTGCATTGCGGGGCGCGAGTTATAGTTAGCTGGACTAACTATAACGGGGGAATTTCACGGGTTTTGTACGAGTGCAATGTCCAAGTAACTATAACTGTCCCTAAAACCTATGGTTTTTTCAGTGAATTTCAAAGGTTTTTTAAATGCTAATTTGTAACTATAACGTCCCTGAAACCTATGGTTTTTTCAGTGAATTTCAAAGGTTTTTTAAATGCTAATTTGTAACTATAACATGTCTGAAACCTACAGTTTTTTCAGTGAATTTCAAAGGTTTTGTAAATGACAATTTTTAAATGTATTCATTGTTATATACATTTTTTTCATACTGATTTCCAAAATTTTTAGAAACAATTTTTTTTTACATATTTTATTTTTTAAATTACATTGTAATTACATTATAAATTACATTACAAAAATACTTTCTCAGAATGAATTACTTTAGTTTAAATACTTTGCACATAGGCAATAGACTTTTAAGTACAGTAGTTACAGTTGTTGCAATGGGCAACACATTTTCAAACACAATGCAACATTCAGCTCAATGTGAATTTCTAGTTAAATGCAATTAGTTACTTTATGGATTACTTTTTCTAACCACAGGACTGGATCCTAGATTCAGTCCTGGCACATCTCCTGTAAACAGTTGAGTAAAAGCATTTTGGTTACAGTCGTGATTTTTAAGGAATATTATTGTACTTTAAAAGTTGACACTTAGAAACTTTTTCTCATAGAATCACCAATGTTATCCTATGGAAGGAAATTCACTTAGCAGGTAAAAACTGTTATCGTTACTTTTTCTTACTCAGTGTTGGATCCTGGATCCAGCACTGGTGCATCTCCTGTAAACAGTTGAAAGAATGCGTTTAAGTCATACAGGCGATTTTTAAGGAATATTTGTAGTTTGTGAAAATCGACACTTTGAAACTTTTCTGCTGAAAACCAGACAATGGATTCCTATGGAAGAAAATATAAGTTACTGGTAAGTACGGTTAAAATTACTTTTCAGGGTCAGTGCTGGGCTAAAAGATGCAGCACTGGGTTCTCTCCTGATAACAGGTGAGTAAATTGGAATTCGTACTTTGGTTGATTTTAGAGGAATATTATAAAGTTCCAAAACTCCACACTTAGAAGAATTTCCAAGTGAAACCAGGCAATGATATCCTATGGAAGGAAATTCAAGTTACTGGTAAGTACGGTTAAAATTACTTTTGAGGATCAGTACTGGGCTGAAAGATGCAGCACTGAGGTATCTCCTGATAACAGGTGAGTAAATCGGAATTCGTATTTCGGCTGATTTTAGAGGAATATTTTAAAGTTCCAAAACTCCACACTTAGAAGAATTTCCAAGTGAAACCAGTCAATGTTAGCCTATGAAGGAAATTCAAGTTACCGGTAAGTACGGTTAAAATTACTTTTCAGGACCAGTACTGGGCTGAAAGATGCAGCACTGAGGTCTCTCCTGATAACAGGTGAGTAAATCGGAATTCGTATTTCGGCTGATTTTAGAGGAATATTTTAAAGTTCCAAAACTCCACACTTAGAAGAATTTCCAAGTGAAACCAGTCAATGTTAGCCTATGAAGGAAATTCAAGTTACCGGTAAGTACGGTTAAAATTACTTTTCAGGACCAGTACTGGGCTAAAAGATACAGCACTGAGGTCTCTCCTTATAACAGGTGAGTAAATCGGAATTCGTATTTCGGCTGATTTTAGAGGAATATTTGTATGTTTCAAAAATCAACACTTAGAAACTTTTTCAGCAAAAAGCAGGCAATGATATCCTATGGAAGGAAATTCAAGTTACTGGTAAGTACGGTTAAAATTACTTTTCAGGACCAGTACTGGGCTGAAAGATGCAGCACTGAGGTCTCTCCTTATAACAGGTGAGTAAATCGGAATTCGTATTTCGGATGATTTTAGAAGAATATTTGCACAATGGTGAAGGGAGGGGGCGGGGCCTCAGGTGACATCTGTGCAAACGCGCCCGTGGCGCGTTTTAAGTTGGGGGATTAAGTCCCCTTGAATCCTGAGGGTCCCTAGGGGCCAACTAGCCCACCAGGAACCTCCAATATGCGCTAGGGGCTGCGTTGCAGAGACGTGTAGAGAGGCCACACCCCTTTTACACCTCTCTGCAACGCAGCTCTGTGGCGCTTTCTGGATGTACCTGTTGGGCTAGTTGGCCCCCAGGGACCCTCAGGATTGAAGGGGATTTAATTCCCCATCTTAAAACGCGCCACGGGGCCTGTTTGCACACATGTCACCTGAAGCCCCGCCCTCCCTTCACCACTGTGCAAACGCGCCCCGTGGTGCGTTTTAAGTTGGGGGATTAAGTCCCCTTGAATCCTGAGGGTCCCCGGAGTCCAACTAGCCCACCATATACCTCAAAAGCGCCACAGAGCTGCGTTGCAGAGAGGTGTAAAAGGGGCGTGGCCTCTGTACACCTCTCTGCAAGGCAGCTCCCTGGCGCATACTGGCGGTACCTGGTGGGCTAGTTGGCCCCCAGGGACCCCCAGTATTCAAGGGGAATTGTTTCCCTCTGCAAATGCGCCAGGGGGCGCGTTTGCAGAGTGGTGAAGGAAGGGGCGGGGCCTGCGGGCCCGATCGTTTTTTTTTTTTTTGTCTCTCTGAAGGGGGCTGTGTGGCCCCCCTTCCTTTTTTCTTTTTTGGGCCCTGGGGACCCCATCCCCCAGGGCCTTACCCCTTTTTTTAAATTACCAAATAAGAAAAAACGGGAAGGGGGCCGCGTGGCCCCCTTCCCTTGGCCTGTATTGGCCCCGGGACCCCATCCCCCGGGGCATGGCCTCTATATTTATATTTTTGAGGGGGCAGCGTGGCCCCCTCCTCTGGCCATTTTAAGGCCCCGGGGACCCCATCCCCCGGGGCCGGCCTTTCCATTTTTTTTTTAAATTTGTATTTCTCTTTTTTGGGGAGGGGGGCCGCGTGGCCCCCCTCCCGGGCCACTACTTGCCCCGGGGACCCCATCCCCCGGGGCTGGCCCTCTCCGTTGGGGACTGTGGGGGGGTCCCCAATCCCCCACAGTACCGCCGGCTCCCCGTGTCCTACGGGAGCCGGCATTGCTTTTACACATGGGGAGCAGCTAACATGCTGCTCCCCATGTGGAAAGCAATCGGCTTTGGATATTGGAAGAGAGAGCAGGTTTCCTGCCTCTCTTCCAATATCCAAAGCAAGTTTGCAATGACAGGACGGGAGCCGCGAGGCTCCCGTCCTGTCATTGCAAACAGCAGTGTTTCGGGGTAGGCACCCCGGGACACTGCAGGAGCCGGCCCTGGGGGGTGGCGGTCCCCAGGGCCATCAAGGGCTCCAGGAGGGGGCCGCGCGGCCCCCTCCCATTCAGTACACAGCCCCGGGAGGTGGTGGTCCTCGGGGCTCTGGGGGTTCGTAACGGACCCCCATATTAAAATGTTTAGTGCCCCGGGGAGGTGGCGGTCTCGGGTGTGTGGGGGGCTGGAGCCCCCCCCACACAGGTTTAATAATTTATTTAAAAAAGCCCCGGGGAGGTGGTGGTCCTCGGGGCTGCGGGAGGGCTCAGAGCCCTCCCGCACCATTTTTTTAAAAGCCCCGGGGGTGGCGGTCCCCGGGCTTGGGGGCCCTTTGAGGCCCCCCACACATTAAATTATCCCCCACCATGCCCCCGGGACTTGGGCCACCCGGGGGCCAACTAACATCGAAGCGCGGGAGACCGCGCTCGATTTTTTTTTCGGCAGGATTCGCGCACCCTGAGCGCATCCTGCCGATTTTTAAAAACATTTTTTTTTTTTTTTGCCCAGGGGTCCTTGTGGGACCCCTGAGCAAACCTAGGGGGTCAGGGTGTTTCTACCCTGCGCCCTTTGTGCGCTTTGCGCACTTGTTTCTGTCCCTCGGTTCTACCGAGGGATAAATGGCTGCCAACATTTCCTGAATCGGAATGTTGACAGCCAATTAACATGCAGCTCGTGATCGGGACGGTGCGCGCAGGGTGCGCTGAGGGTACGCGGACCCTACTCGGCCATAGATATCACTAACTTTTTACTTTTCATTTTCTCAGCAACTACTGAACGGATTTACACCATTTAACAAAAAGGGTTCTTTCTGAACCAAGAACTACCTCTTTGCCAAATTTGGTGTAATTCCGTTCAGCAGTTCGGGCTGTAGCCGTGTCTAAAGTTTCCTATGGAAAAATGCATGGGGAAAACGCGTTTTGGGACCCCTTTTTCTCGGCCCCCGCTTGACGAATCCCCCGAGACTTTCAGGGTAGGAGCGGACCGGAGCGGGCCACAAAGTTTGACAATTTCGCGAAGATACGTCAACCGGCAAGAGAGTTATCTCAAATAGAATGTCGCGGATTTCCTATGGATAATAGGTTGTAACTATAACTATCTACTGGCGACCGCCAGTAGATAATATATAGAGAGAGAGAGAGCTAGATATATAGATATAGATATTATCTACTGGCGGTCGCCAGTAGATAGTTATAGTTAGGACCTATTTTCCATAGGAAATCCGCGACATTCTATTTGAAATAACTCTTGCGTCGCTTGACGAATCTTCGCGAAATTTTCAAACTTTATGGCCCGCTCCGGTCCGCTCCTACCCTGAAAGTCTCAGGGTGATTCGTCAAGCGGGGGCCGAGAAAAAAGGGGGGTCCCAAAACGTTTTTTCCCCATTCATTTTCCCATAGGAAACTTTAGACACGGCTACAGCCCGAACTGCTGAACGGAATTACACCAAATTTGGCAAAGAGGTAGTTCTTGGTTCAGAAAGAACCCTTTTTGTTAAATGGTGTAAATCCATTCAGTAGTTGCTGAGAAATTTTAAAAATAAGAGTCAAAAAATCAATTTCCCATAGGAAACTTTAGACACGGCTACAGCCCGAACTGCTGAACGGAATTACACCAAATTTGACAAAGAGGTAGTTCTTGGTTCAGAAAGAACCCTTTTTGTTAAATGGTGTAAATCCGTTCAGTAGTTGCTGAGAAAATCAAAAGTAAAAGTACATATATATCTATGGCCGCGTCGGATTCGTGCACCCTCCCGATCACGAGCTGTTCTGCTAATTGGCTGTCAACACTCCAAACCAGGAAGTGTTGGCAGTCATCTTGTTCCTCGGTAGAACCGAGGAACAAGAAAGCAGTAAAAAAAGTGCGCAAAACGCACAAAGGGGGCAGGGTAGAAACACCCTGACCCCCTAGGTCTGCTCAGGGGGTCCCACAAGGACCCCCTGGGCAGAAAAAAGCATTTTTTTTTTTTAAATCAGCAGGATTCGCTCAGGGAGCGCGAATCCTGCCGAAAAAAAAAAAATCGAAGGGTGGTCTCCCGCGCTTCGATTGTACTTTGCCCCCGGGTGGCCCAAGTCCCGGGGGCATGGTGGGGGGGTTAAATTTATGTATGGGGGCCTCAAAGGGCCCCCCAAGCCCCGGGGACTGCCACCCCCCGGGGTTTTCTTTTTAAAATGGTGCAGGAGGGCTCTGAGCCCTCCCGCAGCCCCGGGGACCACCACCTCCCCGGGGCTTCTTTTTTTAAAAACTTTTTCCTGTGTGGGGGGGGCTCAAGCCCCCCCACATGCCCCGGGGACTGCCACCTCCCCGGGGCACTAACAAATTAAAATGGGGGTCCGTTTTGGACCCCGAAGCCCCGGGGACCACCACCTCCCCGGGGCTTTGCTGATGTGGGGAGGGGGGCCGCGCGGCCCCCTCCTGGAGCCTGTGGTGGCCCTGGGGACCGCCACCCCCAGGGCCGGCTCCTGCAGTGTCCCGGGGTGCCTACCCCCGGGACACTGCTGTTTGCAATGACAGGGACGGAGCCTCGCGGCTCCCGTCCTGTCATTGCAAACTGCTTTGGATATTGGAAGAGAGAGCAGGGAAACCTGCTCTCGCTTCCAATATCCAAAGACAATTGCTTTTCCACACGGGGAGCAGCATGTTAGCTGCTCCCCGTGTGGAAAGCAATGCCGGCTCCCTTAGGACACGGGGAGCCGGCGGGACTGTGGGGGTTTGGGGACCCCCCACAGTCCCCAATGAGAGGCCAGGCCCCGGGGATGGGGTCCCTGGGGCCATAAGTGGCCCGGGAGGGGGGGCCACACGGCCCCCTCCCCAGAAATAAGTAAAAAAAAAAAAAAGGCCTGCCCCGGGGGATGGGGTCCCCGGGGCAAAAGGAGGCCTGAGGAGGGGGGCCACGCAGCCCCCTCCTTAAAAATTAAAGAAAAGTGTGGCCATGCCCCGGGGACGGGGTCCCCGGGGCAGGATTCGGCCAGGGGAGGGGGGCCACGCGGCCCCTTCCCGTTTATTTGAAAAAAAAAAAGGGGGTAAGGCCCTGGGGGATGGGGTCCCCAGGGCCCAAAAATAGGAAAAAGGAAGGGGGCCACACAGCCCCCTTCAGGGGAAAAAAAACGATCGGGCCACAGGCCCCGCCCCTTCCTTCACCACTCTGCAAACGCGCCCTGGCGCGTTTGCAGATGGGGAAGTAATTCCACTTCAATACTGAGGTCCTGGGGCCAACTAGCCCACCAGGAACCTCCAGTATGCGCAGGGGCTGCGTTGCAGAGAGGTGTACAGAGGCCACGCCCCTTTATACACCTCTCTGCAACTCAGCTCTGTGGCGCTTTTTGGATATACCTGTTGGGCTAGTTGGCCCCCAGGGATCCTCAGGATTCAAGGGGAGTTAATCCCCCGACTTAAAACGCGCCACAGGGCGCGTTTGCACAGTGGTGAAGGGAGGGGGCGGGGCTTCAGGTGACATGTGTTCAAACAGGCCCCGTGTCACGTTTTAAGATGGGGAATTAAATCCCTTCATCCTGAGGGTCCCTGGGGCCAACTAGCCCAACAGGTACATCCAGAAAGCGCCACAGAGCTGCGTTGCAGAGAGGTGTAAAAGGGGTGTGGCCTCTCTACACGTCTCTGCAACGCAGCCCCCTGGCGCATACTGGAGGTTCCTGGTGGGCTAGTTGGCCCCTAGGGACCCTCATGATTCAAGGGGACTTAATCCCCCAACTTAAAACGCGCCACGGGGCGCGTTTGCACAGATGTCACCTCAGGCCCCGCCCCCTACCTTCACCATTGTGCAAATATTCCTCTAAAATCAGCCGAACTACGAATTCGGATTTACTCACCTGTTATCAGGAGAGACCTCAGTGCTGTATCTTTCAGCCCAGTACTGGTCCTGAAAAGTAATTTTAACCGTACTTACCAGTAACTTGAATTTCCTTCCATAGGCTAACATTGACTGGTTTCACTTGGAAATTCTTCTAAGTGTGGAGTTTTGGAACTTTAAAATATTCCTCTAAAATCAGCCGAAATACGAATTCCGATTTACTCACCTATTATCAGGAGAGACCTCAGTGCTGCATCTTTCAGCCCAGTACTGATCCTCAAAAGTAATTTTAACCGTACTTACCAGTAACTTGAATTTCCTTCCATAGGATATCATTGTCTGCTTTTTGCTGAAAAGTTTCTAAGTGTTGATTTTTGAAACATACAAATATTCCTCTAAAATCAGCCGAAATACAAATTCCGATTTACTCACCTGTTATCAGGAGAGACCTCAGTGCTGTATCTTTCAGCCCAGTACTGGTCCTGAAAAGTAATTTTAACCGTACTTACCAGTAACTTGAATTTCCTTCCATAGGCTAACATTGACTGGTTTCACTTGGAAATTCTTCTAAGTGTGGAGTTTTGGAACTTTAAAATATTCCTCTAAAATCAGCCGAAATACGAATTCCGATTTACTCACCTGTTATCAGGAGAGACCTCAGTGCTGCATCTTTTAGCCCAGCACTGACCCTGAAAAGTAATTTTAACCGTACTTACCAGTAACTTATATTTTCTTCCATAGGAATCCATTGTCTGGTTTTCAGCTGAAAAGTTTCAAAGTCTCGATTTTCACAAACTACAAATATTCCTTAAAAATCGCCTGTATGACTTAAACGCATTCTTTCAACTGTTTACAGGAGATGCACCAGTGCTGGATCCAGGATCCAACACTGAGTAAGGAAAAGTAACGATAACAGTTTTTACCTGCTAAGTGAATTTCCTTCCATAGGATAACATTGGTGATTCTATGAGAAAAAGTTTCTAAGTGTCAACTTTTAAAATACAATAATATTCCTTAAAAATCACTACTGTAACCAAAACGCTTTTACTCAACTGTTTACAGGAGATGTCCCAGGACTGAATCTAGGATCCAGTCCTGTGGTTAGAAAAGTAATCCATAAAGTAACTAATTGCATTTAACTAGAAATTCACATTGAGCTGAATGTTGCATTGTGTTTGAAAATGTGTTGCCCATTGCAACAACTGTAACTACTGTACTTAAAAGTCTATTGCCTATGTGCAAAGTATTTAAACTAAAGTAATTCATTCTGAGAAAGTATTTTTTGTAATGTATAATGTAATTACAATGTAATTTAAAAAATAAAATATGTAAAAAAAAATGTTTCTAAAAATGTAGTAAATCAGTATGAAAAAAATAAATATAACAATTAATACATTTAAAAATTGTCATTTACAAAACATTTGAAATTCACTGAAAAAACCGTAGGTTTCAGACATGTTATAGTTAGGAATTAGCATTTAAAAAACCTTTGAAATTCACTGAAAAAACCATAGGTTTCAGACACGTTATAGTTAGAAATTAGCATTTAAAAAACCTTTGAAATTCACTGAAAAAACCATAGGTTTCAGGCACGTTATAGTTAGAAATTTGCATTTAAAAAACCTTAGAAATTCACTGAAAAAACCATAAGGTTTTAGGGACAGTTATAGTTAGTTGGACATTGCACTCGTACAAAACCCGTGAAATTCCCCCGTTATAGTTAGTTCAGGTAACTATAACTCGCGCCCCGCAATGCACTGCTGATGACGTCACATATTACATCACTCATGACATGGTCAGTGACATCACTGATGACATCACTGATGACATCTCAAATGACATCACTGATAACATCACTGATGACATCATCCATGTGAGAATTTAATGCATCTTCTCACACCCTAATATAAGTTTTGAAACACCCACTCTAAATTACAGACTGCCATTCTCAAAACCATACACACTCCAATACCAATAAGTACATACCCACTCACTGATTCTTAGGTCTACACACACACATCTACTCACTCACCCGTACAGTCACTCATACTTACAGTCACTCAGTACAGGACTATCATATGCACTCATACACCTATATAAACACTCACACAACGCAACTCATCCATAGAGGTACTCACACACCTAGTCAGTCATGCAAATAATTAATCACACTCCAATTTACTCACCTATACAGTTATACACACCAGCTCACTTACTCATAAAAATACTAGCACATTCATACGCTCCTATGCAATCACTGATGCAAGCACACACTCATCCATATAGCCACTCTCACAATCACACACTCTCACTTATAGCCATTTATATACTCCAACACACATATATACTGCCTTTCACATATGTAGTTACTCACACATGTACCACTGAGATATACATTCAATCACTAACACACCCATACACACACTCACCCACCCATACAGTCCATCACAGACGCACTCTTGAAACCATGCACCCAGTGAATCACCCACTCACACATCTATGCACAGAGTCACACTCACCCCACCCACACAAACACTGAGGCACCCATACAGATACTCAGAGAACCAATCCATAACCCATATAGACACTCATTTAGCTAGTCAGAAACCCATGCAGCTGCTTACACAACAACAGACAGACGGATACAGACATTCACACAGTTTAGTCACTCACCCATGCATCCAGTAAGATACGTTTAATCACTCACTTATAGACTCAGTCACGCACCTACTAAATCATCCATTCAGGCGCTTCTACACCCACTCATTCTTCAATACGCCTTTCCCTAAATATATTAAACATATTTAAACTTTACAGAAACACACAGTCACTGGATGATGTCATCAGTGATGTCATTTGAGATGTCATCAGTGATGTCATCAGTGATGTCACTGACCATGTCATGAGTGATGTAATATGTGACGTCATCAGCAGTGCATTGCGGGGCGCGAGTTATAGTTACCTGAACTAACTATAACGGGGGAATTTCACGGGTTTTGTACGAGTGCAATGTCCAACTAACTATAACTGTCCCTAAAACCTTATGGTTTTTTCAGTGAATTTCTAAGGTTTTTTAAATGCAAATTTCTAACTATAACGTGCCTGAAACCTATGGTTTTTTCAGTGAATATATATATAGATGTGTATATATGTATAGATATATATATATGTGAATCAACAAATGCCCTCGAGCTTCCAGGAAGCACTCGGCGGCAAGCCAACCCTCCGGCTTTCCACGATGTAACTTTCCGTCACTTCTTAGGTGAGTTATGTTGCCTGACGTGTTTCAGGGCATTCTGCCCCTTAATCATAGGCTGTTACAAGTTGTGAGTGTGACGGGCTCTTTTTAATCAGTTCATGCACATTTCTCATTGGTTCCCAGCCCTCAGTGGGCTACACTCAGTTCGTGTTCCAATCTGTTGCATTCTGGGAATTGTATTATTCTAAAAAGAAAAGAGAAGAGCCTTTAATTTCCCTTGAGTAGGTTCACAGTCACATCCATTATCAATGTCCATTATCAATCCTATAGTAGGATCCAAGAAGTTCTGGAAAGTGAATTATATCTGGCTCGCTGCGCTGAGAGGTTTCGAACAAGTTTCGATCCCCAGCCTCTTCGTACTTGTCATCATGAAGATGGTGTACTCCTGACGCGGCGAGGAGGCCGCGTTGCAACATGTGAATCAACAAATGCCCTCGAGCTTCCAGGAAGCACTCGGCGGCAAGCCAACCCTCCGTCTTTCCACGATGTAACTTTCCGTCACTTCTTAGGTGAGTTATGTTGCCTGACGCGTTTCAGGGCATTCCGCCCCTTAATCATAGGCTGTTACAAGTTGTGAGTGTGACGGGCGCTTTTTAATCAGTTCATGCACATTTCTCATTGGTTCCCAGCCCTCAGTGGGCTACACTCAGTTCGTGTTCCAATCTGTTGCATTCTGGGAATTGTATTATTCTAAAAAGAAAAGAAAAGAGCCTTTAATTTCCCTTGAGTAGGTTCACAGTCACATCCATTATCAATGTCCATTATCAATCCTATAGTAGGATCCAAGAAGTTCTGGAAAGTGAATTATATCTGGCTCGCTGCGCTGAGAGGTTTCGAACAAGTTTCGATCCCCAGCCTCTTCGTACTTGTCATCATGAAGATGGTGCACTCCTGACGCGGCAAGGAGGCCGCGTTTCAACATGTGAATCAACAAATGCCCTTGAGCTTCCAGGAAGCACTCGGCAGCAAGCCAACCCTCCGGCTTTCCACGATGTAACTTTCCGTCACTTCTTAGGTGAGTTATGTTGCCTGACGCGTTTCAGGGCATTCCGCCCCTTAATCATAGGCTGTTACAAGTTGTGAGTGTGACGGGCTCTTTTTAATCAGTTCATGCACATTTCTCATTGGTTCCCAGCCCTCAGTGGGCTACACTCAGTTCGTGTTCCAATCTGTTGCATTCTGGGAATTGTATTATTCTAAAAAGAAAAGAAAAGAGCCTTTAATTTCCCTTGAGTAGGTTCACAGTCACATCCATTATCAATGTCCATTATCAATCCTATAGTAGGATCCAAGAAGTTCTGGAAAGTGAATTATATCTGGCTCGCTGCGTGAGAGGTTTCGAACAAGTTTCGATCCCCAGCCTCTTCGTACTTGTTGATTTATGTTGCCTGACGCGTTTCAGGGCATTCCGCCGCTTAATCATAGGCTGTTACAAGTTGTGAGTGTGACGGACTCTTTTTAATCAGTTCATGCACATTTCTCATTGGTTCCCAGCCCTCAGTGGGCTACATTCAGTTCGTGTTCCAATCTGTTGCATTCTGGGAATTGTATTATTCTAAAAAGAAAAGAAAAGAGCCTTTAATTTCCCTTGAGTAGGTTCACAGTCACATCCATTATCAATGTCCATTATCAATCCTATAGTAGGATCCAAGAAGTTCTGGAAAGTGAATTATATCTGGCTCGCTGCGCTGAGAGGTTTTGAACAAGTTTCGATCCCCAGCCTCTTCGTACTTATTATAGTCCCCAGTAGGTAGTTATAGTTAGGACCTAAGTTTCCATATGAAAAGCGTTTTTTGTTTTGCCAATAACTTTGGCGCTACTTGACGAATCTCCACAAAATTTTCACAAAACTTCCCATTGTTAGTTCAACTGTTGAAAGTTTTGGGGTGATCCTTCACATGGGGGCCAAGAAAAAAGGGGGGTCCCAAAACACATTTTTCCCATGTTAAGTCTAAGGGGATTTTTCATTTTTTTAACACGAGTACAGCCCGAACTGCTGAACGGAATTACACCAAATTTGGCAGAAAGCTAGATGTTGTTCCAGAAAGCGTGCTTTCTGTGATTTGGTGTAAATCCATTCAGTAGTTTTTGATATACCAATCTTTAAAAAATATAGATTTCTGGGGATGCGAGTCCTTGCAGTGGACTCACGAATCCTACTAAAATTTGATTGGCTGTCAAAACTTCAACTAGAAAGTGTTGGCAGCCATCTTGGGACTAGGTTTGAAGCGGAGTCCCAGAAAAAAAGTTTTAAAAAAAGAAAAGGGGGCAGGGTGTGAATACCCTGACCCCCGAGATATGATGGGGGTCCCTCAGGGACCCCACCGGGGGCAAAAAGCATTTTTAAAAATTTCGCTGTGGACTCAGGGTGGATCCGTGAGTCTGTGACAACATTTTATTTTTAAATGAAGCATGGGTTCCCTTGCTTTGTTTACTATAGGCCCCCGGGCGGGCCAGGTCCCAGGGGCATTATCGGAATGAGGGAGGGGGCGCACGGTGATCTCATCCACTGGATGTGTAGTGATTTAATTATATGCGGGGGAGCCTCGATGCTCCACTGCTACCCCTGTGACCGCCACCTCCCTGGGGAACAGAAGTACTTAAAACATAATGCGGGGAAGGCCCTGGGCCTCCCCTGCTGCCCCAGTGACCGCCACCTCCCCGGGGCAGAGATGTACATTTAAAATAATGCGGGGAAGGCCCTATGGATTCCTGCTGCCTTGGGGACCGCTACCTTCCTGGGACTAAATATGAGAAATGCAGGGGGCCATGCCCCCACGCAGCCCTAGGGACCACCACCTCCCCAGGGCACAAATTAAATAATGAAGGGGTCCATTGTAGACCCCAGGGACCACAACTTTCCCAGGGCAAATGTGAACAAAGGAGCCCTACATGGCCCTGGGGACCCTCCAGGGCACGCTCCAGCAATGTCCTGGGGTGACCACTCTGGGACATTGCAGTTTGCCATGCCATAGCAAACAGTGTGCTCGGCGCATGGCCCCCCTTCCCTTTAAAAAAAATATATATAAAGGCTTAGCCCCGGTTAATGGCATGTCATGAGTGATTTAAGATGTGAGGTCATAAGCAGTGCATTGCGGGGGTATGAGTTATAGTTAGCTCAGCTAACTATAACTGCTGAATTTCTCTGGTTTTATACGAGTGAAACCTGAGCCTAACTCTAATGTCTCTGTAGCCTTTGGTTTTTTCAGTGAATTGATATATATATATAGATATATATATAGAAATAAAGATATACATATACAGCTATATGTATATATATCGATGTATATAGTAAGATATATATAGGGTCGCCACTGGGTCTTTGTAGTTAAAGTACCATAGGAAAAGCATTTTTTGGTTTCCTTATAACTTTGGTACTGCTTGACAAATCTTCCCAAAACATTCAAAAACAAAGTCTCATCTACCTCAGCATCTTCCTGGAAAGTATTCGAGTGATTGGTCAAGCAGGGGCCAAGAAAAAGGGGCATCCCAAAACATAAAATCCCCATGCATTTTCCATAGACTTCTTTAAGACAGATTTTAGCAAAAACTGCTGAACGGAATTGCACCAAATTCTGCAGGAAGCTAGATCTCAGTTCTCAGATTGTATTTTTCCTCAGAATTCGTGAAAGATCTATGGATCCATGGGAATATTTTTTAAATAAGCAAGCGCGGTTACCTGCACTTCCTTTTCTTTTCACCCTGGGTGGGCCAGGTCCAGTGGGGGAATTCATTTTTTTATTAGGGGGAGAGAGGTGCATATGGCCCCTCTCGAGGCTGATTTCAGCCCCGGGGCCCCCAACCCCGGGACCTGGCCTCATATAAAAACAGGCTGGGGGCTGTGAGGCCCTCCTCCTGGGCTAATTTTGGCACCAGGGACCCCATCCCCCGGGCACCACCAAATTTGAATATGTAGAGAGGGGGTCACCCCCGGGTCGATTTTGGCGTCGACGACCCCATCACCCGGGCCATTTTCAGCCCGAGGACCCCAACCCCCAGGGACTGGGCTCACATTGAAAAGGGAGCCAGTAATGACCCCGGGGACCCCATCCCTCTGGACATAGCAGTCTCCCTGCCCTCACTGGTGCGGGCAGGGAAACTGTGTTTGCTCTCACATGGCGGGAGCAATTTTAAAGCTCCTGCCAAGTGAGAGCAAACACTAAATCTGCTCCAAGCAGGCGGGAGCATGAAAAATGCTCCTGCCCACTGGAAGCTGGCTTTTCATCTGTTTTCCCTGCAGGCTGTGAAGGGGGCTGGGAAACAGATGAAAAAATTGCTCCTGCACGCATGGAGCAGCATTTTTAGTAATGCTGGCTTCCACTGGAAGTGGTTAGCCAGCAAGGGCTGCAGGGGCATTGGGGCTCCCCCGAAGCCCCAACAGTGGTAAAGTGATGCCCTGGGTGGGCTCCAAGGCACCCACCCTTCATTGGCCAGGCCCCTGCATGATGAGGTCCCTGGGCGGAAATCGGCCCAAATAAAGGCGCCGTGGGGCACTCCTCAACCCATTTTTATTTGGCCAGGCCCCGGGATGGGGTCCCTGGGACCAATGTTTGCCTGGGGAGAGGGGCCTACATGCCCCCTCCCACTTCATAATGTGGCATTTTCTGTAAAATTATTGATGATAAAACTGTGCATGGTGAGGGTGCGAGTTATAGTTATCTTAGGGCACGAATTATAGTTACCTAAGCTAGCTTTAACTATATATATTTTTATGGTTTTGTGTGTAAAAAATCTGAACCTGAACCTAACTATAACGGCCTTGTAACCTTTGGTTATATAATATATAGCCACTCTGTAGTTATAGACTGGTCAGCTTTTCCATGGAAAATGCATTTTTTGTGTTGCTAATAACTTTGGCACCATTTGACAAATCTCCACCAGACTTTCCCAAAAGTGCTCTTTTGTTTTTTGATTAGTTTATGCATGGAAAGTGTTGGGGTGATCGGTCAAGTAGGGCTGAGTAAAAAGCAGGGTCCCAAAATGCAAAATTCCCATGCATTTTCCATAGACTTCTTTAAGAAGCGCTACTGCAAACACTGCTGACCGGAATTACACCAAATTTTGAAGGAAGCTAGATCCTAGTCCACAGATCGTGCATTTTATAATTTGGTGCACATCCTTTCAGTAGTTTTTGAGAAATTAAGGTTAAAAACTAATTGTATATCAGACGGTTGGGTCTGCAAAATCTCCCAAGAGTCTTGCAGGTGCGCCAGTTTAAAAATAGAGTGTTCTGATTTACCCAGGGAGCTTTTTTCCCTTGGGCAATCCCACTCCAGAAGAAGTCAGACTCCCATGGGAGCAAGTGCTCTTACTGGCTGCCAGCAACATGGGCAAAATGTAGCTGGAAGCCATTACTGGACTTGGGGACTTGTTCCCTTGTCCTGAACTTGTATAAAAGAAATAATATAAGGGGGCAAGGTAGGGATGCCCAGACTCCCTAGGCCCCATCAGACTGACCCAGAGGGACCCCACTGGGCCCCCCCAAAAAAGTGTTATTTTCTGTTATTCCACGTGATCACAGAAAAGAACTGGTGGCACATGGACGCATTGTTTAATTAAGGGGAGGTGGCACATGGCCTCCCCTCCCTGAGCCGTTTTTGGCCTTGGTGACTCCATCCTCCAGGGCCCAATTTAATAATTATAGGGAGTGGGTGAGTGGCTCCCCACCCCAAGCCATTTTGGCACAGGGAACCCCATCCCCTGGGGCCTAGTTTAATTATTTTGGGGATTAGGGCATGCAGGACCTTCCAGAGCCATATTTGGACCCGGGGACCCCGTTTCCCAAGGCCCAAAGTGCTTTTTGAGGGGAGGGAGCTATGCAGCCTCCTCCCTGAGCCTTTAATGGCCCCAGGCTCCCCATCCTCTGGGGCAGGCGATTGCCTTTGCCTGTCAAAAAAAATGTTGGGGAGATATTTATTTACCACCAATCTTTTTTTGTCTTTATGTCTTACATCAGCATCCATGGGCAAGAAGAGGGCTGAGGTGGGTGAGGGTCCGGGAGCTGGAGGTGCCTTCAGGAGTTCCTCGGCCGATGGCTCTGCTGACCCCAGTAAGTCCTCCTGTTGTTAACATTAATATATTTATTCCCCTAACTTTTCCGCTCCTTTTTTAATAATGTCTGCCCATTTTTTTTATTTTGCAAATCCTCTTCGATCTATCCATTTCTAAATTCTTGTTATCCCTGCATAATCCTATTTACCTATTTTCTATATTTCAAGTTTCTGTACTTTACTTCAAACTGTCTCTAGTCTGTAGTTACTAGTCTGTCTGTAGCTTCCTTTCTTCAGCTCTGTCAGTCAGCTTTCCCTCTCCCCTTATGTTGTGGACTGCTTACTGGTGGTACTCTAAGACTCAGAGAAACCATTGGTCACATACTACTACTACTACTCTCCCATTGTTGAGATGAGAAGGCTCAATCACTAAAACAAGAGAGTGGCCATGGTCACGTTGGACACCCCAAAGTTGTGTCTTCTTATTAGCTAGGCCTAGTATTCTTAGCAGCAGTTGGTGAACTGATGACTGTGCACCATGTCTGGAAGGAAGTACAAGGAGGACGGCCCCATTGCATTTGCCAACCAAGGCGATATGGTATTTTTTTCTCAAAACATCAGATTCATCAATAGCTCCAGCCACTCCTTAACAGTTTTTTTTTTTTTTTTAATTTCCACAGACAAAATGCCCAACCTGATTTTTCTGATAGAAGATACTGTCTATAATGTATCCAAATTGTAGTGACTGATGTGTGTGGTTTTATTTGCTATGAAAAATTAATAGGGGGATGCGTAGCTGGCATCTAAGAAATGTGTAATCTTTCTTTTCTAGCCGCACCGATCACCAGTGCCAGGCCCAGCAGTGATGGCGCCAGCCAGTCTGCAGATGCGGCAGTGGAAGAGGGTGAGCCAGCGGCAGTGACAGGCGGTGGTAAGTCATATTGCTTGCTTATTGACAATTAATTATATACTCACTGTAAATGTGTAGTGTTCACTTGTGAACAACAGGTGAACACAGCAGGAGTTGAGCTGAGTAACTAATGGCTGCTCCTATCTTCAACTCAGCAGAGAAATTTTCATGAACGAGACCTTTAACTACGGGTTGATGGAAAAGGGAAAGAAAGATGGAAGGAGAAAGGGCGGGTGAAAAGTAATATATATGACTGAAAGAGAAGGATGCATGGGTGAAAGCGCCGGATGCATATTCTATAGGTGGCTGATAGCTAGGATGCATCGGTGGGTGAAGTATGGATTGAAAGGTATACGGGTGGGAAGCCTGCCTGGGGGGTGAAAGTGTATGTGCGAAAGGATGCCTGCCTGGGTGGGTGATTGAAATCCTGTGGTGGTTTATTTTGATTGAAAGAAACTTAAGGACAAATGGGTGGGTAAATGACAAATTTATGTTGCTGAAAGTTTTGCTGAGAGTGAGACAGAGAGCCATGTTTGGATGGATGGCTATATGGATGGATGAATAGTTTCAATGGTGAAGACTGGATTGAGAGAATGTAAAACTTAAATGGTGGTGAGTAGCAAAGCCAAGGGTGAAGAACAAAAATAAAATACTTGAAGAACAATTCAATGATGAATGGAAAAATCCTTGGGAAGGAGAATAAACAAAGGACTAGGGTGCTCCACTGTAGTGGTGTTCTTCTCATCTTTGCTTGCCTGGAATGTTTTTTCGATAATTTTTTGATTCAAAGGGTTGAGGAGGTGGTATTTCAGACTCCTCCCTGGACTCACAGTAGTTTCCAAGTGCAACATATTATGTATCCTTTCTACCCACCCATCATCAATCACCTCCCTCCCTCCATACCATGGCATAATTTTTATGTGTTTTGCTAGGAGCATTGTTTACAATTTGTTATGCTATGTTATGTTATCAGGGTATTTGTAGAGCGCGCAGCTACTTGACAGAGTGTCCCGGCGCTAGTTTAGTGTGGCAGCTGAACTGAGAGCGACAGCGCAAAGGCTACTGCTGGAACAGCCAAGTTTTCAAAGATTTCCTAAAAGGGAGGAGATCTTGCATCTGTCTTAAATTTGGCGGCATACAGTTCCACAGTTTGGTGACTTGAACCTGATAGGAACGACCTCCTATTTGAGATCGACGGAACACAGGGGTCCGTGCCAGCAACAGAGATGCGGATCGTAGGGAGCGCCGAGGAAGATAGAAATTAACTCTCTTCCTTAAATAAGGGGCTCCAGTATCATGAAGTGCCTTGAAGGCCAGGACAAGGGCTTTGAAAAGGATCCGCTTGTGGATCGGGAGCCAGTGGAGAGATTTAAGATGTAGAGACATCCGCGTTCTCGGGCCCAGTAAAAGTATCGCCCTGGCTGCGGCGTTTTGGACCACCTGAAGACGAGTAAGTAAATAATCCGGCAGTAAAAGATAAAGAATGTTAACATAGTCCAGCCTGGATCCGATTAGGGCCTGGACCTCTGTTTTCCTGTGGGGGACCGAAAGAAGAGGTAGAAACTGCTTCAGCATTCTTAAGAGGCCGAAACATTGTCCCGTTACCGCTTGGATCTGAGATTTCATATTGAGGGTGTCATCCATTTTCACCCCCAAGTTTTTAACTACTCTGACCGGGTTTAGCGGTGGATGCATGTCCTGTGGCCACCAGCTGCGCCACATATTATTAGGGGGCAGACCAAAGAAAATGATTTCAGATTTTTCGGAATTACATTTCAATTGGTTCTGCAGGAGCCAGGCAAACACCTCCGATAAACAGGAATTGATCATTTCACCATTGAAATCCTGGTCCCTGTCGCAGGTAAAGAGCAACTGCGTGTCATCCGCATATGACACTATTTTTTCTCCGTGAGTCTCGGCCAGGTGTGCTAAGGGAGACAAGTAAATATTAAATAGTGTGGGGCTTAGAATGGAGCCCTGTGGGACTCCCACCTTTACGGGAGGAATGGGGGCCGAAAAAGGCGGAGCCCAAACTGTTTGTTGGCGATCCGACAGAAAGGAGGTGAACCATTTTAGAACCGTCCCACCGAAACCAGACTCCTGGAGCCTCAGCAGGAGACGGTCGTGAGGGACGGTATCGAAAGCCGCCGATAAGTCCTACAATATCAAAACGGCTTTGCCGCCTCTGTCGAGGACATCTTTGATGGTTTCTGAAATTTCCAGGAGCGCCGTTTCTGTACTAAAGTTAGGCCTGAAGCCGGATTGGCTCTGATGCAGTATGTGGTTTGTTTCAACAAAGGTGGTGGTGATCGAGTTGACGTACCTTTCCAGAGCTTTGGAAAAAAAAGGCAAAAGAGAAATAGGTCTGTAGTTTGAGGTTATCTCTGGGTCCAGAGTTGGCTTTTTCAGAAGGGGGAGTATTAGCGCCTTCTTCCAACTGGCAGGGACCAGCCCCTGCTGTAGAGACATGTTCAAGATCTGATTTACCACTGGGTTGATGGTTACAGCTATTGAAGCTAGGGTAGAGGCTGGACATGGATCGGAAGGAGCCCCCGACTTCAGAGATTTCATGATTTCGAGCGAAATGGCCGGAGGAAGGGAGGGGAACTCGGCAAAGAGTGGGGCCCTGATCCGAGGAGAGAATGGGTTCTGCGTCTGGTGCTAGGGCGGTGGGAGTAGTAGGGAAAGTGTCCTGATTTTGATTTTATTACAGAAGAACGTGGCCATGAGACTCACCCATGACTCGGAGGGAGTGAAAGTTCTGGCCACTGCTCTAGGGGAGGAGAATTCTCTCGCTATCTTAAAAATCTCCTTGCTTTTATTTTCAGCCGCCTCAATTTTCGAGGAGAAGAATTGTCTTTTCTCTTCGTGAATACATTTATGGTGGGACTTAAGGGCCTGTTTATAGGCTAGTTTCTCCTTGATACCGTAGTTTTTACGCCAAGCTCTCTCTAGGCGCTTGCAGGCGCTTCTACTTTCCTTGAGGACAGACGTGAACCAGGGGGCAGAGGCACGAGCGAACTTGACTGAGCGGGAAGGAAGGGCAGCAAGTTCCGCTGCTCGAAGCTGAAGCCAGTTATCCAGACGGACATCATCATCCTCAAGTGTGCCACTCAGGATGATAGGATGTTTATCGAGAGCGGGGCTCAGGGCCTCAGAGGTTATGAGATGGAAGGGTCTGAAAATACCCGTGCAAGGCTTGCCATGGGAGTTAGAATGTGAGGACTCCCGTTTCATAGTAAACTCAATGAGGAAATGGTCTGACCACACAAGCGGGAGGGGAGGGCTACTGAAGATATTAACTGAGGAGAAAATCTGGTCGAGCGTGTGGCCCTGCTCATGTGTTGGGGACTGAATAAAAGGAGTCAGATTAAAAATGTCCAGAGAGTCTCTTAGTCTAGAGGCGTCCTGGTCGTCGGGTTTATCCAGATGGATATTGAAGTCACCTAACACCAGGCAATGTTTGAAATTCAACGCCATGTGTGAAACTGCGTTGCTAATAGACTCAAGAAACTGACCGGTAGGGCCGGGGGGTCTGTATACAAGGATACCCCCCAGCGATTGGTGGGGAGATACCACCAGATGAAACCCCAGGGTTTCAGCCCCGATGACATCATCGACCGGAACAACAGTACAAGAATAATGACTTTTAAAAATGATAGCTGTGCCCCCGCCCGTCTTTTTTTTCTCTTTATGTGTAGCTATTCCTGCTGATCCAAAACCACCTAGCAGGCAGGAGATTGCAGCCCGGACCCGGCAGCGGAAACTTGCGGCCATCAGGGCCGAGTATCGGCGGCTCGTGGCCTTGGAGGATGAGGAGGCAGAAGCTGCTGCAGATGCCCCAGGCCCCATCCAGGTTGCAACAACACCACACCGTCGCTGCGGTCCAATGGCTCGCCCGCCGCCATTCCAACATCACTGCTGCTCTCCCTTATTTCTGCCGATTTGAGCACTGCATCATACTGAGGCCTTCAAATATTGAAGCCAGGCAGAAATGGATGGACAGGCACCTAAAGAAGCTCCTAGCCCACCGTTAGTGCCCTCTTCAGCCCCTTTTTTAATCTTTTCATGGGTTGGGAGTTGGGGTATTGTTGGGTTTTTATTTATTAATGGCCAATTTTGTTTTTGAACTACTTTTGGACACTACTTGGACAGTGGTTGAGGTTAGGGAGAGGGGTGGGCCAGTGGTGGGTTTGGTAGTTTGATATGTTCAGGGAACAAAGTTTTCATACTTTTACCTTATGAATGATTTAAAAATAAATTGTGGGGTTATTGTTTTACTTTGCACTGCTGCCTTTGCCAATGCCAGTTTTAAAACCACAGTTCACTTCTCTTACCTGATTAGATGAAGTGAGGGCTGCATGGTTTTCTAAGGTGCCAGGGTGGTGGTAGTAGTAGCAGCATGCATAGCTAGCGTTTTAACATTGAAGGCAAAGTCATCAGAACTGAAGCGAGGTCCCATTCCCTCGTAGGCGAACTCGAACTATAGGATAAGAGACTATTCATTGCATGGAAGTTAACAAATTGAAATAAAAACTAGGTTTATGCTGTTAATATATGCAAGGTTCGATAAAAAATGACAGTCACCAGAGAATAGGCTACTAGAACAGAGTCAGGGGCATATTCGCAAGGACTTATCGCCGAGTTATCGGCACTTTAGCGCATCAAAAGTGGAGATAGATTTATCGCCCCATTCACAAGCGGGTGCAAACTGCAGACATTGCCAGTATTCCCGCGATAACTGCCGCAAAATTTATCTCCACGGGTGACACCACCAACTAACCCTAATGAGATGCAGAGTAGGCGTTCCCGTGCAAAAACACACGAAAACACCACTACACCACTTTCACAACAAACTGCCAGATCTGCGATGCGAACCAAAAACAGGCGATAAGCCGCGGTAGCAGCAGGGATTTAACACCTGCCTTCTGCTGGTGTTAAGCAGGACGACTACCTGCAGTCTGCATTGCTGCCTTCTGGTTGCCTGCGAGTTTCTCCTTGGTTTTGGGCTTGATGTCAATCCATCGCCTCTTGACCTCGTCCATTGACCTCTTGTGCACTCCGACGGCATTCACCTTGTCCACGATGGACCGCCATATTCCATTTTTGGTGCCCAATGACACGTTGGAGGTGACAAACAGTTCTTGAAGGTGTTCCATCACCTCCGTGACCAGGATCCTATTCTCCTGCGGACCGAACCGCGTCTTCCTCTTCTTCTTGTCCTTGCCCTTCCCTGTCCCCGAGGTCCCAGGCTGGTCGTCCGGGGTGCTTGTGGGGTTCCGCTCGTCCTCTACGCCTGCTCTGGCTGCCTCCATGGTACTTCGGTGTTGGTTATTTTGTGTTTGTGGGTTTTTTCTACTTTTGTAGTGATTTTCCCGCCTGTCGTGTGTGTATTGCTGGCCTGGCGCTGCTTATCGCTGATTTCCTCATCGCGGTTTGGGCCATCGCATGTTTTTTCGCGTTGGGGTTTGTGTTTTTATCGCCGTCGCGGTGGTTGTATCGTGGACATTGTCCGCGTTTTTGGGAACCTATCTCATGGTACCGCCGTGTTGTGAATTCCACGTTAAGACGGGGTTATTTTCCCGCAATAGACTGCGATGTGTGAAGTTGCGTTAACCTTTTTTGGTGATGTTTAGCGCACGTTCTTGTGACTATACCCCCCAGACACAAGAAGAGAGACAATAGAAATATGATAAGCAATGAAAAACTGAATTAATCAGAACAATGTTGAGCCACTACGAACTGTACGAAGTGGACAAGCTTAACTTTAGATGCAAATTAATATAGTGCCTGAATGATGATGCTGGCAATGAGATGTTCCTCTGAAAAAAATATCATACACTGTGCGGGGTGGCTAACATAATATATTGCCAGTATGGGTTATATGAGCTGAAGAATAAGATCCTCCTCACCCAGTCGCGGCTCCTGGAGGGAGTTATTTATTTATGTACTTAACTCCGTTCGGCCGTATGCCAGAGTTTACTACCCCCCACCCTGCCCCTCCCCCGCCCCACCGCCCCGCAGCACTCCCTCCAGGAGCCGCGACTATCCTCACCCTGCACTGAGTTGGTGTCGCTTTCACCACAACCACCCCACCAAGTGTGTGATCAATTAATGGTGTAAATTGTTAAGTCACACCTCAATAAATCACACAGCCCAGGGGAAGAGGGTTAGGGGTTTGATGAATGGATAGGAAGGGGGATTTGGGAAAAGGTTAGACAAAGACAAACACTACACAAGGACAACATTCATCTTGGCAATGAGCAGCTGACCATCATAAATCTGTTATTGGAGGAAAAGGAAACAAAGAAACGAATGAGTACAGCTAAACCAAACCAAATTGTCCGTCTGCCCCCAGAGAGACCAAGTTACATTATTATGATCTGTCTTACCTAGCTTTGAAAGATATCAAGTATATTACAAAATAAACTTCATGTAGAATTCAAGTAAACAACACAAACACACGCAGTTCAAATGATTACTAAAAGAAAAAATGATACTTTATTACCAAATTGGGACTTGGAGTTGCATCTGCATTGATTCCTTTTGTACAGTCCGTCAATCTTGGGTGCCTGGCAGATGTGGTCCGGTAAGTTAAGTGTTAGTTTTCCAGTTTGGCGCCGGATAAGAGGTCCTGTAGATTGGAAAACAAAAATGATATTGAAGAATCAAGGACTAGGAGAAAGAAAGAAGTTAAACTAAGGACTAGGAGTGCACCGTGAAGACTCAAAAGAAGCGCAAGAGGAGAAAATAATAGTCCTTTAGCTTTTGCATTAATTCATTTTATGCCTGGTGTGTGAACAATTGTTGAGGCCTATTTTACAACAACCAGCATATATCCCACAAAAAATGGCTGCATGTAATGTAACTATCGGTATCTGGCTGATCAAACTGTCTTGATCATCATTTCATCATCACATAATATATAACAGAATATGTAGCCTAACAGCAGCACATGCATAATGTGATTATTTATAATTCATGACAAAATGTCTGTCTCCAGTTACCTTCAACAACAGGCCCCCCACCCAACCATCACTTTGCTTCAAATTTGAGCTATACAGCACTGAGCAGCACACACACCCGAGCAACATAGCATTGTCCCAGTCAAGTAAAAAATCAACGCACCACTGTCAGTCACACCACTCACCACCACCACTACACAGACTTGTGTAGGTCTGGTGTGTTGTTTACCTTTAGGCCTTTTCGAAGGCATCAACAATCATTCAAATCGGTTGGTTTCAGTGATTTTGATCTTCTTCTGGTGGCAGTCCTCAAAGTAGACACGCTCTTGCCTATGCCCTGCAATTGATTGGCCGGTAGTAGTACAATTTTGTTATTGAACAACAAGAAGGAAAAGATTGAGCCACTTTTTGTGTAGACTAGAATTGTGTTTGCAAACATTGCATTATCTAAGGGACTGGTCGGATTTGCGTCTTTGAGGAGTATAAATCATAAAAAAATACAAAACACAGCAGTGTGGACTGTGTGGAGTGGACCCGGTGAAGGAATCTCGCTATCCTATCTCTCAAAGGGGAAGGAAAAAAAATAACCTTCAGGGGCAAATTATTGATCAGCCGATGGTACTTGGGCCACCAACATTGTGAATCTCAATTCTGAATCATCACTAACACATTAAGCGTAACAAACAAACACCCAGTCTCACACTGCCTGCCACCAGATGAATCATCTCTTCTCAATCTCATCACACATGATGATGACATATCATCACAACATGTTCACATCACAACTAACAACAATCACTCAGCGTGCAATGCTTGCCAGCATTTACCTGTTCTTCCGGTGTGCTCACCGTGATCGATTGGTGGTACATTGCAGAATGCAGATTCTCCATTTGTTTGCGAAGCAGAGAATTGCCAGTGTAAATCGAATTATAATAATTTCACATGTGGGGCAGTTCCTCGTCTAGGGTAGGAAAGGAATGGAAAGATAGTCACGGTCACAGTCCAGGGTTAGAGGCAGGCACACATTTGTTTACTTTCCCCCAATGTCATGCTTGAGGGAAATGGCTTTGGAGGGCGAGTCGGGACTTCTTCACTGCAAACAGTTGCGAGTCCGACTCCAATCCAGCAATAAAATGTGTCTAAGAGTAAGACAGTGGAGATGAATTGGTCAACCAGACACACACAAATAATAAAGTAAATAATGTTTCATAGCTATATATATTTTTTTTGGGCATCAAAGAAAGAAAGCCTAGTAGTCAGGGAAGTAGAGCTCGTCCTCAAACTATGGTCGTTCACCCAGAAGTAAGTCATCTAACACATTATTTCCATGACCTGAGTCTCCGTCATCTTCCTCCTGTGGTACCTCATGTATGGTGTGATCTGGTGATATAAAGTGCTGATTCATTTTGATCATGGTTAATCTCTCCACATTTTGGGGCAAGAAATTGGTCCTTCTTACTGTGACAATGGCACTAGCAGCACTGAAAACATGCTCAGCGGAGACACTGGCAATATTACAAGCCAAATAGTTTATTGCCAGACTGCTGAGCACTGGCCATTGGCGCCTCTTCCCAAACCAATACGAGGTAATGATCAAGGTAGACCACGGTTGTGTCATCCAGATAGCCCTGGACCATTCGCTCAATGTTCAGTGCTGGTGCTCCACTTTGCTTGACCTCGTTTGCCTTCGCCTCTGCACTGGACTTAAGCCATGCCAGTGTCATGAATGGAGTATATAACACTACTCCAGTTTTTGGTTAATAAAAACCCACCCCTATCCCGTGCACCTGCACTCCTTTATGTGGTGTAAAATGTATGTATAATTATGTATAACAATTTGTACAATGCTTATTGGTGAAAGTATTATGCTGTTTAATAATTGGTTCACCATGTTTTACCATGTTTACTTTGCAAGGAGATATGGTTTCATTGATAGCGATATCGTCATTATAGCACTGTTAAAAAATGGCGAGTTCAGAGGGACAAGTCTGAGCCATTTTGAACTTTGGAAAGCGCTTGAGAAAAAGAACGCTTTCCGATGGACCTCTGTAGAAATACCGGTTTAGTAAGCAAAGGCGCGTCCTCATGTTCAGAAAGAACGTGAAGAGACGTGCGGGTGCGGTCGGGTGTGGTCCGTCTATAAAGGACCACACCCGTGTTCTAGAAGACGCTTGGCCTTCCGTACTGCATCCGAGAGGGAGCGCGTGCAGCATCTTGTGAACCACTTACCTTCGGAGTCCAGCGCTGCACGTTCTCCTCCGCGGCTCGACTTCCTGGGGAATCCTCTTCTCTTTGGCAGCGCCTGGGGAATCCTCTTCTCGTCGGCTACGCTCGGACCTGCAAAACAAGAAAGAGAAAGCTAAGTACATGTTTATTCTGGCGCCCTACGCAAGAAAGAAACAGTTAATTTTTGGAACCTGTTAAAGCAGCTCAGCAGCTTTAAAGACTAATGGACATTGTTACTAAGAAACTTACAAGATGAAAAGATGTAAAAGGACAATAAGTCAAGTTTACAATTTCATACGCTTATTTTAAAGCATATTGTTGGTTTGGCTGCATTTTACTTATTTTTCTCAGGAGCTGGTAACCACTGGTAATCAACATAGAGAGTCTAATATGCCTGTGAATACATAAGAAGGTTGATTAATGATCATGTATAAAATGGTGTTTAATTACGTATAGTGCCAGAATAACACCCACTCATAGGAATCTCTTTTGTTATTTAAAGCTACTAAGACTTCACGACCAGAATGGGAAAACGCGCTCTTCGACCCTTCGTCTCAGCCAACCAGTTTCCTAAAGACATACCCGGACGTAGGCATTACTACTTCTGCTTGCAGGTAGGCTCCTTTTAGTACGTCACCAAATCCATGAAACAGTGATAGATTAAAGGTGTGTAATCACGATATCAGGACACAAGTACTCAACTATATTCCTTGTTGCCTCGCAGGTCGACAGCAAGCTTCCACAATAACTACGCCCGGTATCCGGCCCTCCTCCCCAATCTCTATTGTTACATATAAACCTTACGCCGGTTATAATATAGATTTCAGGGAAGTTGGTCATTGCGTCTCTGCGAAACTCAACACCACGCATCTAAGCAGGTAAGAGTGTGTGGTCCTTGACAGAAGGCCAAGCCCACGTTAATAGTTTCGCCCAGACGCAATGAATCCAGCAATGAATCCAGCACAAGACATTAGTCTACAGGATATAGCTGCTATGCTACGAGATTTAAAAAATGAAAATGCTGCTTTACGTAGAGACGTAACAAATTTACAGGGAGCAATACAAAAGCCCGTCTTAAAACCATCCTCATTTGCAGCAGCTCCAAGTGCTTCAGCTGCTTCTAGTGCTTCGCCCCAAATCCAGGTTATAACCCCAGTGGCTGTGCCCTTAGCTCAACCAGAACGTTTTTACGGTGATTGTAATAAATTTACCATTTTTATGAACCAATGTCATCTTCATTTCATTGCGAAACCAGCAGCCTTTCCTGACGATTCATCTAAAGTGGCCTTTATTCTCTCCTATTTAGGAGGAGATGCCGCCTTATGGTCCGTCCCCTTGGTAGATAGTGATGACCCTATGTTGTTTAATTTTAGACTATTCAAACAAACTATGACAAAGTTGTTTGCTAAACACGTTTTTGTACAATCTGCAGACAACGAACTTTTGAATTTAAAACAAGGTTCTACGGAACTAATTCATTACATTTCTATCTTTAATCGTCTTATATTGGAAACCAATTGGCCCCAAGAAAAACGAATTTCTCTCTTTTACAGAGGATTAAAAGACGAATTAAAGGACATGTTAGCACAGATTCTAGATCCTCCCACTGATTGCAGCAAATTCATTGACCTAATGGTAAAATTAAATCATAGAATATCTGAAAGAAGGGGAGAGCGTGGAAGAAGTGATCATAAGCTTTTCATAAGCAAGGACAAAATAGCTCCTGTAAAGGATCCAATAAATAAACCCGACCAAGAAGAACCTATGCAAATTGGTACAATACGTGGCCCCCTTTCCAAGGAAGAAAAAGAAAAGAGACGTAAACTTAATCAATGCCTTTATTGTGGTAAAACGGGGCATTTTGTAAAAGAGTGTCCCACACGGCCCAACAAAAATAAAATTAAATCATCACAGGTACCTATAGTCCAAGCTGAGTCGGAAAACTAAGTAACTCGACAAAGAGTGAGGTCAATTTGTCGAGTGAACCTTGTACCTTGGCCTCCAGAGATCCCAAAGAGTCATTTCGCCATCTTTGTATACAAGTAAAACTCACAGCCACTGACGATCCTAATTGATCGTGGATAGTGGACGCATTAATAGATTCCGGAGCCACAGAAAACTTTATTGATACCTATTTCATGAAAAAAATTAGGTTTAAAAACCATACCGAAATCCCAACCTGAAATCGTTCGAGCTGTTGATGGTAAGGAACTTACATCTGGACCCATTCAATACCATACTGAACAGTTACAAATGTCAAGTTCTCCTTCTCATAAAGAAGTTAAGACCTTCGATGTCATTGACGCACCTCAGTTTAGGCTCATTTTGGGAATCCCGTGGTTAATCCACCATAATCCTGGGATTGATTGGGTGAAGAAAACCATTACTTTCTATTCCTCATTTTGTCACACCAATTGTTTTCATATTCCAACCACCAATGATACTATTCAAGGGTATGATTTTCCAAAAGAAACACAAAGTGTATTAATCCTTGAAGGAGTTCCATCAGAGTATAATGATTTGCTCGATGTATTTGATAAAAAGAAGGCTAACACCTTGCCTCCACATTGAGATTTTGATTGTCAAATAGATTTAGTTCCAGGTGCAACACTTCCGTGTAGTCGCATCTATGCACTGACGGAAAAGGAAAATGACTATTTAAGGACTTATTTAGATGAATATTTGGCAAATGGTTTCATCAGACATTCAAAATCCCCGGTCTCTTCCCCATTATTTTTCATCCCAAAGAAGGGGGGGGACCTGCGCACGTGCATCGATTATAGAGCTTTGAACAAAGTAACTGTTAAAAATCGATATCCTCTGCCTCTAATTCCGACCTTATTAGATCAAGTAAAAGAGGCAACCATTTATACAAAATTGGATCTGCATGGAGCATATCATTTAGTGCGAGTCCGAGAGGGCGACGAATGGAAGACCGCCTTCCGCACCAAGTTCGGTCTTTTTGAATATCAAGTTATGCCCTTCGGACTCTGCAACGCTCCTGCTGCTTTCTAATTTTTTATAAATGAGGTCTTGCACGAATTCATCGATGTATGTTGTGTCGTCTACATAGATGACATTCTTATTTATTCTAGGAATTCTGAAGAGGATGTAAAACAAGTACGCACCATTCTACAAAAACTACTACAAAACTCACTATTTGTAAAATTAGAAAAGAGCATGTTTCATGTGTCCAAAGTAGAATTTTTGGGATATTTCCTCAGTCCATCGGGCATAGAAATGGACCCAAAAAAGGTTGAAGCAGGAAGTTCCTGGCCCAGTCCTACCTCAGTCAAACAGATTCAGAGCTTTTTAAGCTTTGCGAACTTTTATAGACGCTTCATTCGAAATTTCTCACAGATTATTACACCCATTACCAAACTACTTCGAAAAGGTGCACAGTTTGAATGGAATGAAGCTGCAGAAAAAGCCTTCAGTGAGCTAAAAGTATTGTTCACTTCAGCGCCCATCTTGGGACACCCAGATCCTTCCAGCCCATTTATCATAGAAGCCGACGCTTCACAGTTTGCTTTGGGAGGGATTTTATCTCAAAGAAATAAAAACACAGGTCAAATGCACCCCATCGCATATTATTCAAGAAAGTTGCCTGCTGCAGAACAAAATTATGCCATCGCAGACAAAGAGTTATTGGCAATAAAGGCAGTTTTTGAAGAATGGCGCCATTACTTGTTGGGGGCTTGCCATCCAATCACTATTTATACTGATCACAGAAATTTGCAATCCTTAAGATCTGTAAAAGCTTTATCAGCCAGACAATTACGTTGGACATTATTTTTTAATGATTATGACTTTATTATCACATTTTGACCAGGCAAAGAAAACCATAAGGCTGACGCTTTATCCCGAATAGGGGAAAAAGAGACGGAAAATGAGACTAATGCTGATTTACAACCCATTCTGCCTCCATCATGTTTTCAAGCAGGTCTTATAGCAACAGACATCATTCAGGAAATAGAAAACATTGTAACCACAAAATCAAAGAATGATTGGGAACTACTGTATCCATCTGTACAATGGAGAAACGGATTGTTATACATGAATGATCAGGTTATTGTGCCAACCTTGTCACTTCAAAGAACTGTTATAGAATTGCATCATGACACTGTTTTGGCTGCCCACCCACAAAGACTTACCATTTAATTAAGAGGAAATTCTGGTGGCCTTCTATGTTTAATGATATCAAACAATATGTAGAAACCTGTAGTACCTGTTCTCAGAATAAATCTTTACATCAAGCCCCCAGTGGTCTTTTACAACCACTACCAATCCCTCCTCAGCCGTGGCATACAACCTCCTTAGACTTTTATAGTAGAACTTCCCCCGACAAAACAAGGTTATACTGCAATTTTAACAGTAGTGGATCAATTCACTCGTATGGCTCATTTCATCCCTTTAAAGAAAATGCCATCAGCCCTAGAATTAGCAGAACTATTAGCAAAAAATGTCATTCGTTTGCATGGAATTCCATCTGTGATAATTTCCGATAGAGGACCTCAATTCATTTCCCATGTCTGAAAAAATTTGAGTAAGGCCTTAAAAATGGACGTACGCTTGTCATCAAGCTATCACCCACAGACAGATGGCTTAACTGAACGCACTAACCAGACAATAGAACAATTTTTACGATGCGTGTTAAGAGATCATCAAGAGGAATGGTCAGATGTTTTATGGGCCTTAGAGTTCGCTTACAATAATGGAAATCATTCATCTCTCAATATGTCTCCTTTTTTTTGAACCTATGGTTATCACCCTAAGACTATCCCTGACCAAGAGTTGGGGGCCGATTCCGATCTCGATCGGAGGCGCACCCAATACCATTCGGTCGGGAAAAAAGCCATGCGAAAGCCTGTTTCCCGACCGATCCGTACAGTACACCGAACGAGCAAGTACGATGCGCACAACAGCAAAAAATCCGGCCGAGCCGTACTCACCCAAACCAGGTCCTGTTCTCCGACCGAGGCGAATCCGGAAACGCCGAATCGAGTCGCACGGAAGGAAAAATGCAGCCCCGTCCGGCCGGACAAGTACGATGCGCATTCCGTACGCGCCGAACCCGTCGCTACGCACGGCACGTCAAAGCATCCGGGAGAGGCGCACATAAGCTCCGATTCGCGCCACAACACGATCCACGGCTACGAGGCGAACACGCCAGCGACGAGGACGAGGCGAAGCGACGAGGCGAAGCGACGAGGACGAGGCGAAGCGACGAGGACGACGCGAAGCAACGAGAAGGACGAACGACACGAACCAACCATGAATCCCTTCGTCCCGATCATACCAATATTCTACATTTACTACCGGAACAGGCACGGACGCGTACGGCGCAGAAGGTAAGCCAGACACCAACCACAAAACACATACAACACGTACACGACACATCACACACACACAGAGGGATGCAGAATATACTTACACCAGCAACAGCAGCACCATAGGGGCGGGATGCCCATCACCAATGCCACATATGCACACAGGGGCCTGAATGCGCACCACCACCCCTACCCAGGGGTGGCATGATGCCTACCACCACTACCACCCTCACCCAGGGGTGGCATGATGCCCACCACCACAACCACCCTCACCCAGGGGGGCAGGATGCCTACCACTACTACCACCCTCACCCAGGGGGCAGGATGCCTACCACTACTACCACGCTCACCCAGGGGGGCAGGATGCCTACCACTACTACCACCCTTAGCCAGGGGGCAGGATGCCCACCACTGCTACCACCCTCACCCAGGGGGGCAGGATGCCTACCACTACTACCACCCTCACCCAGGGGGGCAGGATGCCTACCACTACTACCACCCTTACACAGGGGGGCAGGATGCCTACCACTACTACCACCCTTACACAGGGGGGCAGGATGCCTACAACTACTACCACCCTCACCCAGGGGGGCAGGATGCCTACCACTACTACCACCCTTAGCCAGGGGGGCAGGATGCCCACCACTACTACCACCCTCACCCAGGGGGGCTGGATGCCTACCACCACCCTTAGCCAGGGGGCAGGATGCCTACCACTACTACCACCCTCACCCAGGGGGCAGGATGCCTACCACCACAACCACCCTCACCCAGGGGGGCAGGATGCCTACCACTACTACCACCCTCACCCAGGGGGGCAGGATGCCTACCACTACTACCAACCTTACACAGGGGGCAGGATGCCTACCACTACTACCACCCTCACCCAGGGGGCAGGATGCCTACCACTACTACCACCATCACCCAGGGGGCAGGATGCCTACCACTACTACCACCCTTACCCAGGGGGGCAGGATGCCTACCACTACTACCACCCTTACACAGGGGGGCAGGATGCCTACCACTACTACCACCCTCACCCAGGGGGGCAGGATGCCTACCACTACTACCACCCTTAGCCAGGGGGCAGGATGCCCACCACTACTACCACCCTCACCCAGGGGGCAGGATGCCTACCACTACTACCACCCCCACTCATAGGATGGACAATGCATGTCACAACCAGCACACCACAACCTAGGGAATGCAAGAAGAAGACATCCCCCAACACCATGACAAGCGTGTGTAGACTGTGTCAAATGCCTACAACACCGAACATGACTTTGAACATACAATGTGACCCCCTAGCACATGTGCCACACATATATGTGTGTGGCACCCACAATGCAAGCAGGCCATGACCATTGTGGCAATGGGGTCCAAACCCCCATCATCACAGTGACCAAAAGGTAAGTGTGGGGTCCATAGCTGAAGCACATTTTGAACATTGTGGCAATGGGGTCCAAACCCCCATCATCACAGTGACCAAAATGTAAGTGTGGGGTCCATAGCAGAAGCACAATTTTGAACATTGTGGCAATGGGGTCCAAACCCCCATCATCACAGTGACCAAAATGTAAGTGTGGGGTCCATAGCAGAAGCACATTTTGAACATTGTGGCAATGGGGTCCAAACCCCCATCATCACAGTGACCAAAATGTAAGTGTGGGGTCCATAGCTGAAGCACATTTTGAACATTGTGGCAATGGGGTCCAAACCCCCATCATCACAGTGACCAAAAGGCAAGTGTTGACAAAGTAAGAGGTGCAACTGCCAAACTGCATGGATGATTCCTGGTCACAGAACAACAAACACATCAGTGGCAAAGTAGTGTATGTGTCCCATTGCAACATAAATTGGGGGAGCCAAATCCTGCAGTGCAAATAAGACATAACTTTGGCCATGTGCAGACAAACAACACCCATGGGGGCTGACACCGTCAACAATCATCAATGACACAATGACAGAAGTGACCATCCGAATGCAGACCCACATATTTGCACCAATGGGCACACACATGCAGATACCCTGTGGAGACTGCAGATGTGAGGCGAACAGATACCATACCATGGCAGCAATGGGACACACAATCAACAATTAGCAACAAATGAGGGCTCCCGTCCCATCAGCCTGGTCATGGAAGTGCCAACGGAATCATCAGCACAGATCCAACACACTTGTATAGCAATGTTGCACTGACAACACAGATGAGTCCTTCCCCATTGATGCCCAAACCTGCATGTTCACTGGAGATGGCCACACGGTCAGGGAAGTAGACGAATAGAACAATGGCAGGCACAACAGATGTGCAAGGGTGGAAGCCACAGATGTGAAGTTGCCAATCTAAGTAGGAAATCTCATTGCCAAATACTGAACACATGACACCCTCAGATGCTGCTATGGATGACATGGATACACCACAGGATAGGACACATAACCCCTGGACCACATGGGTTCCTGCACAGTAACACTTCATTATCATGAGACCAAATATCACCATCACTGCAGCAAGGGCATTCTTAGCATCATCAACATCATGTACATCAGAAGCAAAAGCACTAGAGAACAGAAAGTTGCTTTATTCAGCATATGTGGCATTAAAAGTAGAAGTCCGGTAGAACATAAACAAAGGCCAATGGCCAGTCCATCAACAAAGTCACAAGTGGGTGACAGTGGCAGATGCCACCCTACACATGCCTGCACAAAACCAGGGACAATCCACTAGGAGGGGCAACCGGGGGGGTAGGCCAGGCACCGCAGGGACAGGATCAGGGCTCACCAGGAGGAAGCAGGGAAGGGGTGGTGGGTGCTGGAGAGCCACTGACAACTGCAGTGGAGGTGTCTGACATGGTGTGTGCCGGCACAACTGGGGGGCATGGCTCAGATGTTGTGGGTGCCAGCACGACTGCAGTGGACCCTGCAGATGGAGTGGACAGGTCCGCCACTGCAGTGCCCAAGTCAGACAGGGTGGTAGTGGACTCCACTGCAGTGCCTACCACCAGGGGAGGAGAATGGGGAACAGGCAAGGTGGGCTGGACAGAGGGGGAGGACACCCTCACCACATCAGTGGCACAGACAAGCGCAGCGGGGGTGTGGTGCCGGGAGAGCAAGTGGCAGGGGGAGAAGGCCGGAGCCTCTTGGGGATGGTATATCTGTGGGTGGGGGAACCTGGGGCAGGGTGTGGCGGGGGCACCTGTGGAGTGGGGGCCTGAGGGATGGAGGAAGGTGACCTGGTGCTTGAGCTGCAGGGCGGTGGCGGGGTCTTGCTCTTACCACTCCGGGGGACTTGCGGGTGGGGGCCTCAGTCTGTCTGTGCCTGGGGGAGGGTGTCCGGGGGTGAGGGGCACTCTGCTCCGTGTGGGGGCTTCCTCTTCCCCCTGGATGCTGGGGCAGCTGGATCGGAGGGGAAGAGGCCGAGGTCACTGAGGAAGAGGCGCTGGGTCTTTGGGGTTGCAGGTGAGGCAAGGGAGGGTGCTTTGGAGGGAGAGGCAACTGAGGACTGCGCAGTGCCCGTGGATGCGTGTGTGTGTACCAGGGCCCCATCCCCTGTGAGTCTGGTTTCAGTCCCCTGACTGCGTGCGTTTGCGTTTAGTTTGTGACGTGTGTGTCTGTGTGCTGGATGTGTGTGTGCTGGTGTGTGCCTGTGCCGGTGTGTGTGTGCTTGGGACGGGCAAGGTGCTGGGGAGTGTGGATGGAGCAGAGGCAGGAGGGGTGAGGGACTGTCTGAGGAGGGACACTGCTGCCATCAGGGAGGAGTCCATGGACCTGTTGCCCCTCTGCAGGTCAGACATGCCCGATGAGATGCCCTCCATGAACGACACCAGCTGAGTCAACAGTGCGGTGTGCGCATGGAGGACACTCAGCATGGCTGTCTGCCCTACATGGAGCTGGCGAAGGAGGTACACAGACTCCTCACTCAGGGCAGCAGGGGACACAGGGGCAGGGGGTGCGGTGCCTGGGCCAAAGGAGACACGCTCCCGAACATGGGAGCCTCCACAGACCTGGGGAATGGGAGCCGATGGGAGGGCGGTGGTGGTGCTGGTGGTGGCGGGGACAGCAACACTAGCTGGGGTGTGGTGGCTGCTGACACCCGCCTCCACAAGGGAGTCATCCTCCGAGTTGCTCTGGTCCTCAGCTGAGGTGGATGGTGCTGAGGATTCCTCGGTGTGGCTCCCCTCGCCCTCCGTGCCACTGGGTCCCTCCGACCACTCCTCGGCTGCTGACCCAGTCTGGCTCTCTGGCTCCTCCTGGTCCGTGGAGCTGTCCCCTTCCGTGGCCGTGGATGTATCTGCAAACAATGGGGAAACAGACAGACATCAGTCACCTGCACCAAATGCACACACCACTGTGAGCACAGCACATCACAGAGCAAGCCCTGGCATCATTAGTTGTACATTGCTAAAAGTGCCCTAACTGAACAGGAGAAGCCAATTGTCAGTCTGGTGCCAAGCATGGCACTCACATCCCACATGGCCTTGCACCCATCTGTCTGGTGTCTGTTGGATTGCAACACCCCAGTGTGGACACATGCACCAAGTACACAGTAGTTGGACAGTGCAGAGGACACGGTGTGGACACATCACAGCTCTTGCCACTGAGTCAGTACAGGTTTCCGGATGAAAGGGATGCCCAGAGTCAAATAGGAAATGCATGTGATGCATACCAGTGACAGACACCATGATGCACCCATGTCCTGATAGCCAGCGCCACTATGGTGTGCATGTAGCACATGTCACTCCCCTGCAGGACCACAAATAAGTTGACACATGCCATGGCAGAGGCATGACTGCTAAGTCATACATCACTGTCTCAGTGATGTATGACTTGGCAGCCAGACAACAACACTATGCACTGTGTCACAATAGTAGGTCATGGGGAATGCAAGTCCTGGAGCTGCACAAGTGCACATGTACATCCCCCACACAACACATCATCTCAACCCTCATCTGTCCAGGTCACACCTATTGGACATATGGGAGACCTGTGACACTACCCTCTGAACCTGAGCCCCTCACAATTTGCTGTGAATGGGGAACAGCTGCCTGAACATCACATTCGCATACCCCAGTCTGCACAGGCAGCTGATCAAACACCTATGTGACACACAAGTATCGTCTCCTATGGTCACATCTCCAGGGGCATGCTGAGCCCCTACCAAGAAACACCACAGCAGTCCTGGCAACTAATCCACAGCACACTGACACAGAGGCAGACACCGGAGGGGTCAAATCACTGTGCACAATGTGTCAGCTGATACACGGGAGTGGGAGTACAGAGTGCATTGCATGGCCTGGAGTAGGCATGACTGTCCTGCTCCACATGAATGAGGGATGTGCCCTGGACAGTGGATAGCTGGCTATGTATGTGTGACACACGTAATCTGCACACTCCTGGGGCACAAACATTGTTCCTACCCGCTGCATGGGCGTGTGCCACATACCCCAGGCACATGTGGTGGCTCAGCTCAGCAAGTGGACCACATATCAAAGCAACACGCAGATCACATGTCCAAACCCAGGCGTTGTGTGAACAATGGACCCACCCATGATGCCCACAACAGAGTCAGGGAAACAGATGCTGTCCCCCACCTTTAGTGAAGCAAACTGCAAGGACACAGTCCCAAGTGACACAATTCCCTGACTGTAAGGGCCACACCTGGGTATCAGATGAGCAGTGGGCAGTGCACAATAGAGGGACATGGCTCCTGGACAACATGACTGCTGCACTGTGGCAGTTGAACCAGGCCAGAGGAGGGCACAAAGCATGTAATACAGAGTTCACAGTGCAGTCTTTGACTCACCCCCTCCTTGCTGCTGTCTGGCCTTCAGCTGCCCATCCAGGTCTGGAAAGACCACCGCCAGGATCTGGAGCATGTGGGGGGTCAGGGTCCGTGTTCCGCCCCTCCTGCGAGGAGGCGACAGCTTCAGCTGGACCCGTGCAATCCTCCGGGTCCAGCCCGAAGGTCCTGCCACCTCTTCTGGCAGTTGCGGATCCGGCGCTTGTAGACCCCCACGGACCGGACAGCCCGGACGATGTCCTTCCAGATTTCCTGCTTCCGATGGGCATTAACCTGTGAGGATGACAAAGTGAAAAGGCCATTACCACACATGCAACATATCCGTGCATGACACAGTCGTATATACATGTCTCAAACACAGGGGCACATGATGTACACAGGCAGTGCAAAGCTGACCATGGACAGTTTGCCAGACGTCACTACATGGTATCATTGCATGGGAAGTAAAACCATGTTCAAATGCACTGTCACTGCACCATACCTGTCCAGTGCAAGTCACTACACACTATGGGGGTGACAACTACTCAGTGAGCCTGCTAGCCAGTGGCGTGCAGACTCTCAGCCTTGCTAGTCACACAAAATGCACATTCAGAAAGGCAGTGCACAGAACACTCACCTGCTCCCCTGGTGTGCCATACAGCTTGCTGTACTGTGGAAGTAGGCTGTCCAGCAGGGCCTGGTTCTCTTCAAGGCTGAAGGCTGGGGCTCTCTCCACAGTACATGCCATTGCAGGGTCCAGAGGGGCAGAGACAGCAGCAGTGCAGTGGCAGATGTCGTCTTGGAGCATGTAGTGCAGGCAAGTGGGCTCTCAGGGGAACAGCCAGCAATATATATGTGCTGGAGAGGCAGATACTGTCCCTTGTGTCCAAAGTGATAGGTCCAAGTCGTTTGCATCTTCTGAATCTGGCCAATCCATGGAATAGCAGCACCAAAACACGCCCACAGCATCCTTCAAATCTTCAACTTCATGACATACATGATTTTGCAACATTGTTGTGGGTGACCAACTGATTTTCCAGCAACCGACTCGTTCGAAATTCGAAAACGCGTCCGTTGCCAGGCAAGCCCATTGTCAATGGGTGCGCACCGATCGGTCCATTGCAGTTCAACGCGCACAGGGGTACAACGCGTACCTGCACACATTGAACGCAATGGGCCGGCCGGAGGCACCGATCGGTCCATTGCAGTTCAACGCGCACAGGGGTACAACGCGTACCCCCACACATTGAAAGCAATGGGCCGGCCGGAGGCACCGATCGGTCCATTGCGGTACAACGCGCACAGGGGTACAACGCGTACCCGCACACATTGAAAGCAATGGGCCGGCCGGAGGCACCGATCGGTCCATTGCTGTTCAACGCGCACAGGGGTACAACGCGTACCCGCACACATTGAAAGCAATGGGCCGGCCGGAGGCACCGATCGGTCCATTGCTGTTCAACGCATCACTGTACATGTGACTGGCATATGTCAGCATGCCTGTCTCAGATGGACATATGCCAGCCACAGATAGCTCCCAGGGAGTGAGGGGCACACCTACATCACGACAGCCTGTCCAAACCTTATCATAAGGCATGTAAGGCTGCATTTCCTATTGTGTGTATGTTGGTGTACATGTTGTCCTGTGGGTGTCACCTGTGGGCAGCCACCCCCAGGCTGTGCACGTGTTCATGGGGACAGGATCATGGGTGTTACGTGTACGTGACCACTGTGATGTGCAACTGTTCATATCTGTGCATGTGCCATGGTCACATTTCACAGTGGTGTATGTGTATGTCATGTCACATACCCCGTGAGTCCCATGTGGGACGGTATGTTTGAGCCAGGGTGTCCCAGTGGCACAATAGTGATGGTCCTCCACAGTCTTTGTGCATGTAGTGTTTACAATGTCTCTGATTTCATGTGCACAATGGGAGACAGTCTCCACATCCACGTTGTGTGTGCATGGACTCTGATGTTGTGCGTGTGTGTCACAGACGTCCATGTCTGTCCTGCCGTGGCAAGTGGGGCCACTACCTCTGGGGTTCATGGTTGTTTTGCTGTGGTGTATACATGATACTCCATGTAATGCCAGTGTCCATGTGGCATTACAGGGTCCCTGGGAATGTACCTGTCGTTGAGCTGTGGTGCCTGGGGCACATCTGTCCTCACATGTCACTGTGGGGGTTATTGTGACACGGCAGCAGGAGATGGGAACTGTGACACGGCCTCATGATATCCAATGGGCCAACCTGGGACAAATTGATGCCACCTGTAGGACCGTGTTGACAGATGTTGGCCATGTATGTACCATACATGTCCTTCCGGTACTGCACACTTCATGTAGTTGTGCCTCATAATGATGTATGTTGGGATCTTGAGTGTGTTCAATGCCGCATATGTGGGGTGACTGACAATCTTGCTTACTTCTCCTCTGCACTGCAGGGCTCCTGCTGTCCATCGGCCATTCCCAGACCTGGCAACGATGGTGGAACGGGACAGCATCCGACTGTACCGCTTCACCAGGCAGCTGATTGAGGATTTGGCAGTGCAGTTGTCCCCACATTTGCAGCCTGGCCGGCCGTATCCTACAGCGCTGACCCCCAAGGTGAAGGTGATGGCAGCCCTACACTTCTTTGCCACTGGTACCTTCCAACATACTGTGGCGACTGCTGGTGGGATGTCACAGACCATGTTCAGCCGTGTGCTCCGCGATGTTTTGGCGGCAATGTTGCTCTTCCTGAACTGGTACATCTATTTCCCTAGACTGCGACGACTCACTGACGTGAAGAGTGACTTTTATGCCCTGGGGAGGATGCCGCATGTCATTGGCTCCATTGATGGGACACATGTGGCTTTGGTACCACCACAGGCCCAGGAGCAGGCCTACAGGAACCGCAAGCACTACCACTCGGTCAATGCACTGGTGGTGTGTCTTGCAGACATGACCATCACACACGTGTGTGCCCGTTTCCCTGGTTCAGCACACGATGCCTTTGTGATGAGGAGTAGTCGCATCCCCAGGATGATGGCACAGATGCAGAACCAGCGTGCCTGGCTTGTCGGTGTGTACTGACTTTGTGCCATTGTGTGTGATCTGATCTGTAGTATTCCGCCCACTTTTCCAAGTCAGCTAATGTGCACTTGTCTGTCCATAGGTGACTCGGGATACCCCAACATGCCGTGGTTGCTGACACCCCTCAGGAACCCTGTGACACCTGCCCAGATGCGCTACAATGAGGCACATGGTCGGACCAGGAGAGTGATTGAGCCGACCTTTGGTCTCCTGAAGAGCCGCTTCCGCTGCCTGGACAAGACCGGAGGGTCCCTCCCATATGCCCCTGCGAAAGTGTGCAAGATTATCATCGTCTGCTGCATGCTCCACAACCTGGCAGTGCGGAAGGAGTTGCCTCTCATCCAGGATGACAATGACCAACATCCGCCACCTGTGGAGGATCCTGGCCTGGACCACGATGCCAGTGACGATGATGATGATGATGGTGATGGTGATGTCCGCACACAGCTCATCACCAACTTCTTTAGCTGAATGTGAGTATCCTGAGGTGTCATGTCAATGATGTGAGTTGGCATGATGTGTGGGTGGTGCTCTGGTGCTGTTGGAGTGTGTCCATGGGCTACTTGACTGGATGTGTGTTGCGATGTGTGGTGACAGGTGGGCTGTACTCCCCAACAGTGTTGACATGCTAACTTGGTTCTGGGTGGGTATCTTGTAACATGTATTGTGCATGTGTTTTGCTGTTCTGTCCTGTACTCCATTGCTTTTGACTGTGTGTCATTTCTGTCCTTCACAGGGTACTTTCAGATTCGTTTGGTCAACTGTGTCCACCGACGACGTGATTGCACATCCAGGCTGGTAGCTGTTGTGTCCCTACAGGTGATGTGCGCCACACCCATGGACTTCCTTCCGTCTACAGTTGTTGACTGTGTGCCCGCTGCCAGGTGGGGTTACCTTGCATCTGTAGTGGTTACGGCATGTTGCAACTGTGTAATAAACCTGTGCTTCACTTTGTGATGTGCGTTGTCTGTGGTCACACATTTGACTGCCATTTGCTTACTGCACCGGTGGGCTACTTGACTACAACTGGGAATGGGTGTGGTGTCTGTGCATTGCACCGTCTTCCCTGGCAACATCAGTGTAGGCAATGAGTCAGATGGCCTAGGTGTGTATGTGTCGTGTAGCCCTGGTGGTGTGTCTCCCTCATGTGTGTCACGTTGCCTGTACTCACATGCCTGTGTTGTCCTTGCTGTTGCTGTTCGCGTACACAGTGTAATTTTGCAGTTCATCATCCCCATAACAGCACCCACTTTGGAATCACGACAGAGGCAAGTATGGTGTATTAGTGTGTTTATTGTGATACATTTGTGTTAATAGTGCATAGGATGGGTTGTGCTGTACATGAATCTTGCAATCCCAAGTTCCTAGGTGAATTGAAAGTCCGGGTAGACAGGATCCCCAGTATCGGGCCACAGTTGTCTGACACATTGGTCCAACTTGTACTCCCCATGTAATGTGTGGGAGTAGTGTTGCCGTCAACAGGGTGAACAGTCTGTGCACAAAGGCGAACATCCAGAACAGGTTCAGGCTTCCTGGGAGTTGCGCTTGGCCATCGGCCTCTCACTTTTCCCTCCTCGGACGACCCCTCTTCTTGGGGGGGGGGCCCTCAAGTGCAGGCTGCTGCGGTGCAGGGGACTCTCCGCCAGAGTCCTCCTCCCTCCCTGTGGCAGTTGCAGTTTGTTCGGCACCAGATGTTGTGGGCACACAGGGAGGTGTGGACTGGTTGCTGTTCATCTGGCGGAGACATTGTAAAATGTCCCTGTGCACCGCCGTCATCTCATGCAGTGCATCCCACTTGGACTCCACGCGGGTCATGTGTGAGTCCACACGGGACATGTGTGACTCCACGTGGGACATGTGGGAGTCCAAGCGGGCATGATGGGCAGCCTGCTGCTGTTTAATGTCTCTGAGGAGCCCCACTACCTGGCTGAGCTCTCCGGTGCTGGACTGGTACGCATCAGCTATGCGTACCAGTTGTGGGTCGTCATGCACACCAGCAACGTCTGCAAGCAGCGACCTCTGTCTCCCACACCTCCCACCACCCCTGCTGACATGTGCAGTGTGTGCAGTGGCACGCACAGATAACCCTGGTCCACCTTGGGGGTTGGTGGTGGTGGTGGTGTCCATGGCCCCAGGTTGGTCCTGGGTCACTGTGCTGGTGTTGCTCCTTATTCTGTCCATGTCGGCAGGGATGGTATTCGTGGTGACAGTCGTTGTAGGGGTGGGTGCAGGGGGTGCAGCTGGTGGTCCTGCTGGTGCTGCAGCTGGTGGTCCTGCTGGTGCTGCATGTTGACTTGCACCGGATGTGCCAGGTTGTTCTTCATCGTCCGAGGAGGACAGAGGCTGTACGACGCCAGTGAGCTCGGCATCCTCTTGAGCCTGGGACTGGGACTCCTCAGCGTCTGCTGCTGTGTCCCCATCATCACCTGTTTTTGGGAGACACAAACAATGTATGTCATGTTTCTGCAGGCATCAATGGTTGACACACATGACAGTTGTGACTGTGCCTCTGGGTGCGGGCCTGTACATTGCATTGTCCTAAGTCGTCACAGTCAGGGGTTGATATTGGTGTGGCACATTGTCCTGCATTATTTGGGCATTTCTATGTATTTTCTGGGGTGTGAACATGGTCTGCATTGGTTGTGTTTGGTTGACAGCCGGCCCTCCTTCCCACCCACCCAGCCAGTCAGTTATCCCACCATGGAACGTGCTTGCATTGCAGGGAGTGTAAGTTGTCTCTCAGGATGTCAGTCAGTGGTGTCCTGCTGTTTGTTGGTGCACAGTTGGCAGCAGGGCCTTGTGCTCCCCACAGCAGTAGCCAGTGTCAGCCATCTTGTGAGTCCTTCTCCACTCCCTGTGATGTGAGCATGGTTCAGGGTGGTGTTGATGGGCCAGTTGTGAGGCTGAGCAATGTCTGTGACTACGACTCCCATCATGCTATTGCCTCCACCCCCTTCCCAGCATGCCCATGCTTCCTTCCTTTTGACTCTGCTTCCCTGTGGGGTGGGCTGGCTGTGCTGACAGGATGGCTGGGAGTGTTGTCCTGGCAGTTGTTTGGCTAAGAGTCCCAAGAGTGTCCCTGTGCTTCACACAACATAACCCAGGGTGGTGGTGCTTTGTGGGATCTTGTGTTAGGATGGGGGCATTGCATTCTACCAGGTGGGTTCTGTGGAGTTTGTGTTGGGGTGTGTGTGAGGGGAGGTGCTTGTGACTATGGTCAGTGCTGCAAGTCCCCCTTCGCACCCAGCTAGCCAGATATCCCACCATGGAACGTGCTTGCATTGCAGGGAGTGTAAGTTGTCTCTCAGGATGTCAGTGAGTGGTGTCCTGCTGTTTGTTGGTGCACAGTTGCCAGCAGGGCCTTGTGCTCCCCACAGCAGTAGCCAGTGTCAGCCATCTTGTGAGTCCTTCTCCACTCCCTGTGATGTGAGCATGGTTCAGGGTGGTGTTGATGGGACAGTTGTGGGGGTGACCAATATCAGTGACTACGACTCCCATCATGCTATTGCCTCCACCCCCTTCCCAGCATGCCCATGCTTCCTTCCTTTTGAATCTGCTTCCCTGTGGGGTGGGCTGGCTGTGCTGACAGGATGGCTGGGAGTGTTGTCCTGGCAGTTGTTTGGCTAAGAGTCCCAAGAGTGTCCCTGTGCTTCACACAACATAACCCAGGGTGGTGGTTCTTTGTGGGATCTTGTGTTAGGATGGGGGCATTGCATTCTACCAGGTGGGTACTGTGGAGTTTGTGTTGGGGTGTGTGTGAGGGGAGGTGCTTGTGACTATGGTTAGTGCTGCAAGTCCTCCTTCCCACCCAGCCAGCCAGCCAGTTATCCCACCATGGAACGTGCTTGCATTGCAGGGAGTGTAAGTTGTCTCTCAGGATGTCAGTCAGTGGTGTCCTGCTGTTTGTTGGTGCACATTTGCCAGCAGGGCCTTGTGCTCTCCACAGCAGTAGCCAGTGTCAGCCATCTTGTGAGTCCTTCTCCACTCCCTGTGATGTGAGCATGGTTCAGGGTGGTGTTGATGGGACAGTTGTGGGGGTGACCAATATCAGTGACTACGACTCCCATCATGCTATTGCCTCCACCCCCTTCCCAGCATGCCCATGCTTCCTTCCTTTTGAATCTGCTTCCCTGTGGGGTGGGCTGGCTGTGCTGACAGGATGGCTGGGAGTGTTGTCCTGGCAGTTGTTTGGCTAAGAGTCCCAAGAGTGTCCCTGTGCTTCACACAACATAACCCAGGGTGGTGGTTCTTTGTGGGATCTTGTGTTAGGATGGGGGGCATTGCAATCTACCAGGTGGGTTCTGTGGAGTTTGTGTTGGGGGTGTGTGAGGGGCGGTGCTTGTGACTATGGTCAGTGCTGCAAGTCCCCCTTCCCACCCAGCTAGCCAGATTTCCCACCATGGAACGTGCTTGCATTGCAGGCAGTGTAAGTTGTCTCTCAGGATGTCAGTCAGTGGTGTCCTGCTGTTTGTTGGTGCACAGTTGCCAGCAGGGCCTTGTGCTCCCCACAGCAGTAGCCAGTGTCAGCCATCTTGTGAGTCCTTCTCCACTCCCTGTGATGTGCGCATGGTTCATGGTGGTGTTGATGGGACAGTTGTGGGGGGGGGCAATATGTGTGACTGCGACTCCCATGATGCTATTGGCTACACTGACTTGGCCAGCATACACAGAATTCCTTCCTTTGAGTGGTCTTCACTGTGTGTTGGTGTTGTTGTGGTGGCTACATGTGTGGATGTGTTTGTTAGTTCTATTTGTGCCACTGCCTAGCTGTAGTTGTGGTTGTGTTTGTACATGTGTTGGCACAGTTGGATGTGACTTTTTTGATGGCATGTGTTGTGTTTATCTGACTGACATACACATTTTGGGATGATTCTGTTCTAGTTGCTGTGTAATTGCTATGAGTGCATGGTTTGACTCTCCCCTTGACAGTGATGTGTGTGTTTTGTGGCAGTATATTGTGTACATTTGTTGTGTACTCACCAGGCTCTGGGATGTCCTCTAGTCCATATACGCTCACTGGCGGAAGGATGGCCCGCACCTTCTCCTCCCAGGGCCTGAGGTATATTGGCTTGGCAGGAGGGCCACTGCCGGTGTGTTGGCTGTTGATGTAGTCTTTCTTCAGCATGTCCCGTACCCTCCTGCGCACGTCATACCACCTGTTCTGGATGTCGGTCTTTGTGCGCCGACATGGTGATTGGGCGTTCACCCTGTTGATGATCCTCTCCCACATCTTGGTTTTCTGCGACATGGGGGTCTGTTGGACCAGTGTGCCAAACAGCTGTGGCTCCACCCTGAGGATCTCGTCTACCATGACTTCCAATTCACTATCTAGGAACTTGGGATTCTTCTTGGGGGGCATGGTGATGGGTGGTGATGGTGGGTGATGTGTGTGTTGGTGTGCAGGTGAGGGTGTGTGAGTGTGTGTTTTGCTGGGTGTATGTGAGGTAGGTATTTGTTGGTGTGCTGATGGTGTGTGGCTTGTGTGAGGGATGAGCTGTGGGTGTGTGGTTGCTTTCTCTTGGGTGCTGGCAGTGGAATGGCATTTGCAAAGGCTCATGGTAGTGATTTGTGTCCTTTATGTAGGTGGAGTTGTGGCTGTGTCTTTGTTCTCTGTCCCCACCCCCCAGTATTTATTGGCTTGGTAATTGCTTGTTTGGCCTTTTTTTGGGTGATTTTTCCTTTGTGCTGTTTGTGTATGTTGGAAACGTTCTTGTGACCGAGTCGGACCCTGCATTGGTCTCGTACGGTGTTCTCCGTTTCGTTCACGCTGTGTTTGTGCAGTTTTCTATGCTGCGTACGCGTCGGTCGCGGTGTATTGTGTTGCTTCGGCTCGGTTTTGTATGCGTGTCGGTCGTACGGCTTGTCCTCCGTCCGACTCGCTCGTGGTTTTCGCGCCTTGCATCGTACTTTGCGGTTTGGAGTTAGCGTGTACGTTTCGGTCGGATTTGTTCCGGGTGCGTGTCGGTCGGTTGGATTCGCGTGTTTTTCCGGCCGGATTGCTGTTTTCCGTGCGGCTCGGTCGGTCGACTTGGTTTCGGTACGTGTCGGTCGGATTTTTCGCGCCTTGCATCGTACTTGGCGTGTCGTGCGCCACGGGTACGTGTCGGTCGGTATTTTTTCCGGATCCGAGTCGGTCGGTGCTTTTTCCGGCCCGAATCGGAATCGACCCCTTGGTGTTAGATGAAATTCCATCTATTGATGACCTTTTAACTAAGTTAGACTCCATTCATCAAACCGTAAAATTCCAGTTAGCAAAAACAAAAGAAAGTCAAAAGACCTTTGCTGATAAACATCGCTCTGTTCAGCCTTCTTATCAAGTCGGGGATAGAGTTTGGCTAGCCACAAAAAATTTGCGAATTAAAGGAAACAAAAACTTCACTCCTAGATACATAGGCCCATTCTTTGTGGAACAACTTATCAACCCTGTTTGTGTAAAATTGACTCTGCCGCAGCAATATCGCTTTCATCCTGTCTTCCACGTTTCTTTACTAAAGCCTTGTCATCCAAAAATGCGCATGAATGCACCTCCCCCTCCTGTTATGATAGAGGGGGTTCCAGAATTTGAAGTAAAAAGAATTTTAGATGCCAAAAGGATTCGTGGACGATTGTTTTATTTAGTAGACTGGAAAGGCTATGGTCCCGAAGAGTGTTCCTGGGAACCCCTAGAGCCTTTAAAAAACGCTCCTCGACTTATAAAATCATTTCATAGCCAATACCCAAAGGAACCAAAGCCTATCCCAATGGTTTTAGGAGGGATCTTGAGAGGGGAGTACTGTCATGAATGGAGTATATAACACTACTCCAGTTTTTGGTTAATAAAAACCCACCCCTATCCCGTGCACTTGCACTCCTTTATGTGGTGTAAAATGTATGTATAATTATGTATAACAATTTGTACAATGCTTATTGGTGAAAGTATTATGCTGTTTAATAATTGGTTCACCATGTTTTACCATGTTTACTTTGCAAGGAGATATGGTTTCTTTGATAGCGATATCGTCATTATAGCACTGTTAAAAAATGGCGAGTTCAGAGGGACAAGTCTGAGCCATTATGAACTTTGGAAAGCGCTTGAGAAAAAGGACGCTTTCCGATGGACCTCTGTAGAAATACCGGGTTAGTAAGCAAAGGCGCGTCCTCACGTTCAGAAAGAACGTGAAGAGACGTGCGGGTGCGGTCGGGTGTGGTCCGTCTATAAAAGACCACAACCGTGTTCTAGAAGACGCTTGGCCTTCCGTACTGCATCCGAGAGGGAGCGCGTGCAGCATCTTGTGAACCACTTACCTTCGGAGTCCAGCGCTGCACGTTCTCCTCCGCGGCTCGACTTCCTGGGGAATCCTCTTCTCTTTGGCAGCGCCTGGGGAATCCTCTTCTATTCGGCTACGCTCGGACCTGCAAAACAAGAAAGAGAAAGCTAAATACATGTTTATTCTGGCGCCCTACGCAAGAAAGAAACAGTTAATTTTGGAACCTGTTAAAGCAGCTCAGCAGCTTTAAAGACTAATGGACATTGTTACTAAGAAACTTACAAGATGAAAAGATGTAAAAGGACAATAAGTCAAGTTTACAATTTCATACGCTTATTTTAAAGCATATTGTTGGTTTGTCTGCATTTTACTTATTTTTCTCAGGAGCTGGTAACCACTGGTAATCAACATAGAGAGTCTAATATGCCTGTGAGTACATAAGAAGGTTGATTAATGATCATGTATAAAATGGTGTTTAATTACGTATAGTGCCAGAATAAAACCCACTCATAGGAATCTCTTTTGTTATTTAAAGCTACTAAGACTTCACGACCAGAAGGGGAAAACGCGCTCTTCGACCCTTCGTCTCAGCCAACCAGTTTCCTAAAGACATACCCGGACGTAGGCATTACTACTTCTGCTCGCAGGTAGGCTCCTTTTAGTACGTCACCAAATCCATGAAACAGTGATAGATTAAAGGTGTGTAATCACGATATCAGGATACAAGTACTCAACTATATTCCTTGTTGCCTCGCAGGTTGACAGCAAGCTTCCACAATAACTACGTCCGGTATCCGGCCCTCCTCCCCAATCTCTATAGAGTAACTAGTGTTACATATAAAACTTACGCCGGTTATAATATAGATTTCAGGGAAGTTGGTCATTGCGTCTCTGCGAAACTCAACACCACGCATCTAAGCAGGTAAGAGTGTGTGGTCCTTGACAGCCAGTCGAAACCACTCAGTTGCAGATTTGGGGGCTGATGCTCCTGGTCTTGGTGTTGTTGATGGTGTTCTTGTCGTTGGTTTTGGCTGCTGTGAGCCAACAGAACTGCCCTCAGGCTCTGAACTTAAAGGCTGCCCACAGGACTTGTGCCCTGAACCAGCGGGCCTCTAATTCCCTGCTGTTCTTTTTCTAGCTCACTGCCTTCCTCAGCTATCCAGTTTTTGTATTTTCTAACATCCCTGTCTGAAAAAGGAATGAAAGTGGACAGTGATGGTTTGTACAATGGATCAAGAATTGTGGCACAGATGTAATGTTTGAAGGACACAATGTCTCTTTCCACCCTTGTATTAGCAGACAAGTGAAGGATTAAGCTCTCCACCAAGTCATACTCATCTTTTTTTCCTACGCACCTGCATACATTGCACACACCTCCTTTAGCTGTTCCTGTATCATGTGCAACAATAGGATAGCTTGGCCCATGGTACTGTCCTCTTTGCTGACTTCCCGTGTGAACACCTCAAAAGGAAGCAGCATCTCTGTCAGGCATTTGACTAGGCTCCAATGATCATGCCTTTTACAGTTTCATCTCCTCTTTGCACGACATATTCATTGATAGGTCTGTACTGCTCAAACAGGCGTTCCAGCATTTAAAAAGTGGAACTCCATCGTGTTGGCACCTAATATAAGAGTACTTTAACAGGCATTCTATTATCAAGCTGAATGACCCTCAGCTGTTTCTGGGCTTTAAATGAATGGCTGAAATGAGTGCAGATTCTTCTGCAGGTGGACAGTAAGTTGCTTACTTGGTCTTCTTTTCGTGAAAGTCCTGTACAATGATGTTGATGCAGTGCACCAAACACAGGACCCTGAAATAACCACCATGGGCCATGGCCTTAACTATATTACTGCCATTGTCCGTGGCAACAAATCCAATCTTAAGCCCTCTTGGTCGCAGCCATTCAAAGACCTTGTTGTCAAATTCTTCCAAAATGATTGCAGCTGTATGGGATTTCTCCATTGCGAACATCGCTACTATTGCATGCTTCCGAGCAGCATTAAAATTCTCAACAGTGTCAACACCTGCAGATATTTTTTCTCTAGCCCCCACAAAAGAGATCCAGTGGCTCAGTGATGCACATGTAATCAGTCACTTGGCAACTGGTCCGCATGTCTGTAGTCAGGTGGCTAGTGTGGACAGCACTCTGCTGCAAACCTTGTCCAAGCAATTCAAGCACATCGTGATGTAGCGCTGGAACAGCAACTCTGACAAAATAGGATCAGCTGGGAACCTTCCATTTTGGGCAGATCGCTGTCACAAATTCAAGAAAACCCACCCCTTCAACAAAAGAAAAAGGAAGGAGGTCCTTCGCGTTGTACAAACGTGCCATTGGGTGGTTGCGTTCCTCTGGCCTAAACATGGCAGGAATAGTAGCCTGAATTTTTTTCTTTCCTGATGCCACTGATGCAGGTGCAACCTTGGTGTCTCGACCTGAGTCTTGTGCCATTGCGATGTTGCTGATGTGGGCGATACTACTGCACTGCTGGGGAGAGGGCTGCTTTGCTTTATGAAGATGTCTTCCTTTTCTTTATCTTCCACCGTGATTGGATCGGATTCAGATCCCTGCTCAGCTGGCTTTTTGGCCGCTAAGATGTGCCTCCCAATGGATCATATGGTGCTTTCTCAAATGGGTTGTTTGGCCCCCGGTACCATAGTTTGTACCAAACTTACCCCGACTAACACTTGCTCCACAAAGGGAGCATATGTCAATGTTCGCCTTCTTCTGGCTAACCGAAAAGAAATCCCAAACTGGGGAGCTCAACTTTCTGATGCTGGTGCCACTGCCATTGTCGGATAAACTGGTGGTAGGTGGGCGTTTTGATGTTTGACTCTCTGCACTACCTACTTCCACTGAGGTGGTTGTGGATGTAGGTCGCTGCCGGGACTTTGCAAATATGGCAGCTAGTGGTCGTTGGATCTGTGATGCCACTGCCACATCCCCCCCAGGAAGTTGGGATGGGGTAACGTCAGTCTCCACTGGGGCTGTGCTAACATCCATGATGACTGGTTCGTCGTCATCCTCCTCTTCTACATCTGCCTCCATAACTCTAAGGCTTTCTGGAACCTTCCTTTTCACTAGCGTCGTCTGAGTCATCTTGTGGCATGTCTCACTCTCAGACTGAGGCGGGATCCAAGTGGCGTCTAGATCATTAGAAGGGGGGCTTGAAGAAAAGGTTGATGCACGACTAGCCCTCTTTTTTCTAGCCGAAGATCTGGAAGACAATGGATCTTATGGAGCAGATTGCTCTACTTCCCCAGCATGCAGCTCAATCTCTTGAACTGCTCCTACCTCGGGAGGAACTACTATTGGCGGTTGTGGCTGTTGTTCTTATTGTTGTCCACTCCTCTGAGTTCCCTGCAATGATTGGGTACTAATTTGTGATAGGGATAAGTCAATTTCAACTTCACTGCTCATCGGCGTTGCCGTGATTAGAATGGCTGCCTCTGTGACATACATGGGCTTGGGCCTAGATTGGGATGGGTCCACTGATTTTGGGGGGGCTGCTCCCAGATTGCTCTCCAGAGGCTGGTGCAGCAGGGACAGTTTTTTGTTTTCCAAAAAACATCTAGGGCGACATACCAGTGGTGGTGGTGGTAAGCTCCTTCTTCTTCTCACTGGCTACTTTCTTGGTAGCAGTTTTAGGCTTAGCAGTGGCACCTTTCTTTGGGGCCATCTTGAAGCTGTCAGTTAGCAGTGGCACTTAGGTTCACAAGTTGAAGAGATGCCTGATGTGTGGGTCATTCACATGTCACTCTCACGCCGTGCATAGGCCTTCTTTCTGGCAGTACTGTGAGTGATGTGTTGTTGTCCCTTGTTGTTGTCTTCTTGTCGTGCACCTAACAAAAAAAGAAGAAAGAAGGACATCAGTGAAATGTGGCATTGTTGCTGTTCAATTAGTAGCACAAACAAAAAAATATCATTTAGTGTGGTCACTGCTGTTACTCCCTTAAATTAACAACACAGTGTAAATATAGCTACTAATTCGTAAAATGGAAAACCAAGCCAACATATACTTTCATGGTGACTGTCCACTCAGGAAGAATAAGAAAGAGAAAAACCAAAAACAATGACATACAGATGAAACTGTTTGCTTTATGTGCGGCATGTGATGTCACATCACTCACGACGTGTGATGTGTTACTGAGAGAGGTGCACCTGACAAATGGCAATGGAAGGAATAATCCCTAGACAATGATTGCTGTTGTGCACCTATAGCAGACATGGGGTTCATTTGATTGATGCAAGATGTACTGAGAAATGGTATAAACAAAAAAAAATTATACAAACATATTTTTTTTTAAATTGATAAAATAATTTACCAATTACTTAAAAAAATGGAAAAATTCAAATAATTAAACATAAGTGAAGTTATCCTCAAAGATATAATAAGTTATTATTAAACTGCTATCTCATTGCTCAACCATCCATGCAACCTATGGCAAAAAGGGCTGAACTTGGTTGGATGCACAAAATGGCTACAAACTAGTGCCACATTGTCATCAACAACAACACAGGAAGACATTCATTGGGAACATGGAGAAGACATGCAGGCCTAAAGGGAAAGCACACTGGCTGGATCCACAAAATGGCTGCCACCCACATGATCACAGCAAGAGGCAGAAGGCCTAGAACAAAGAACGCATGCAGGCCTATAGCAAAAGCACATTGGCTGCCTACATAAAATGGCCACCGCACCAGCCACAGGGTCACAACAAGAAGCTGGAGGCCTAGAACAAAGAGCGCATGCAGGCCTATGGCAAAAGCACACTGGCTGCCTACACAAAATGGCCACATGGTCACAACAAGAAGCTGGAGGCCAAGAACAAAGAATGCATGCAGGCCTAAGGCAAAAGCACACTTTTTGCCTATACAAAATAGCCACCAGACTCATGGTCACAACAAGAAGCTGAAGGCCTAGAACGAAGAACGCATGCAGGCCTATGGCAAAAGCACACTGGCTCCCTACACAAAATGGCCACCAGCCACATGGTCACAACAAGAAGCTGTAGGCCCAAAACATAGAACACATGCAAGCCTATGGTAAAAGCACACTGGCTGCCTACACAAAATGGCCACCAGCCACATGGTACAAAAAGAAGCTGGAGGCCTAGAGCAAAGAACGCATGCAGGCCTATGGCAAAAGCACACTGGTTGCATAAACAAAATGGCCCCCAGCTACATGGTCACAACAAGAAGCTGGAGGCCTAGAACAAAGAACGCATGCATGGCAAAAGCACACTGGCTGCATACACAAAATGGCTGCCAGCCACATGGTCAGGTCACTCACAACGCAAGCAAAAAGAACAATTGATAGACAGAATGCAGAACAATGTCATACATTCACCCCAGTACAGAGTTCTGGGCCTAAATCCATTGTTTTCTTCTTTTTTTATTGCTCCCCATGCCATTCCAGTTTGAACCCAGCCATATGCAAATCAGTCTTGACCCTGCACCCAATGGGAACAGGTCAGCCCGAACTGCCAGGCCAGGACCTCCCTGGACTGGAAACAAGCATCCTAGGATCGGTTTCGGGGTTTCACCCCTCATCAGCCAGGATAGCTTGACTCCAGTGGCATGGAGAGCACGGGATCCACGTCTGGGCATACCCGTCCCACTCGGGGTAACAAATGCAAAAAGAGCAATTGATGGACAGAATGCAGAACAATGTCATACATTCACCCCAGTACAGATATCTGGGACTCACAACACAAGCCACAACAACAAAAGGCAGGAGTCCTGTAAAACAAACAGCACATGCAGGCCTAGACACAGTCCACTGACTATACAAAATGGCCGCCGACCAGTGGCCATATGGCATCTGGAACAAAGGCAAATTTTGGCCTATGGCAAACACTCAAACACACACACTGGCCAGACAAAGGAGGCATGGTAAAACAGATAAAACATAATTGATTCAGCAATGCAAAAAACAAAAATTATTGGGCTAAAAAAAAATGTTTACAACAAGACACATCCTTCAAAGGCATTACCCCACCAAGTCCTGATTCCTATACACTGTGTACATGAAAAAACCATGAAATACCACAAAAAGCACATTTTGTATTTCAATCCAAATCCATCCATGGCCTAAATGCTGTAAACACCACAGAAACTGTTGTTTCATGCACCCATGACTAGCACTGGGCCTGCTGGTTGGAAGGCCAATTAGCAGACTAGGCCACATAGTGAATTCAATAAAAATTTCAAATTTATTAAAAAACATGTAGAAAACCTTCCCCAGATTACGCCGCGGTAGAAGCTGCGTGTTCGGGATTGCGTACAGCAGAAAACATCTGCCCGAAGTCGCTGGCACGTCCGAATGACGTGGCGGCCAACGCAAAATCTCACACGAGCATGCGGCAACTAGCAAATCTCATGGCGCCCGCAAACAGCCCTGAAAATCTCGCAGGCGATTGCATTCGCCCAGCAAGTCGCTCCCGCCCTCGCAAAATTGCATTTAAAAAAAAAACCTCTGCTCCGTTGAGGAGTGCGGAGTTTAATGGTAGCTCGGCATTTTCCGCTGAACGCGGAGTTGCCGAATTCCACAAACTCTGCAAACGGGGAGGAGTTTTATGCCCGGGCTTATTGTTAAGTGGGTGGGGTTAATGTTTAATATGTTTACAAAAAAATATATTTGTTTAGATTGTTTTAATATTTATGTAGTTTGTGTGTAGGTGCAGTTCATGTTTGTCCCACGTGCAAATGTTTATTAAGAGGTGTGGAGGGGTTGATGTTTCACCTCTCTATTGTGGTAAATGTGTAGGTAATTTAGCATAGGTTAGTTTAGGCATAGTTCAGATAGGAATAGTTAGTGTAGGTTATGGAATTTTATATTTTAAGATTTTTACACAGTTGCTTACTTATTAACTGCATGGCAATTGTCATAGCTGCTTAGGTTCGGTTAAGCACATGCTGTAGGAATTCCTGCCAGTGTTTGTACACATGTGTTACTAGGCGGAACACTTAAGGAGTAGATCATGTCAAGTTTGCTATGGAGTCACTTAAGGGATCTTCCGTTATGATTGTGCACTGTAAGTGGCACTCTTTCTGTGAATAGGCACACAGCCCAAAAAAGATATCAACCTACTGTTGCACTGTGTGTGTAAGTGATGCTACATGTTTTGTATGGATGATTAAGTCAAACCATTGTGACTAATCTAGGATGTGTTGGGTGCCACAGTGATGACAGCCAATTACACACTCTCCCTTGCACCATTTTGTTGTCACATCACTGTTGCTTGCTGGCTAGTATGCATGGAACTATCCCCCACCTGGGCAGAAAAGTAATTCATTCTTCCCATTGACTGATTGCTAATTGCAGCACTTCATGCATGTGACCTTGGGCAACTACTTGCTAGTTTAGATACACATAGAGATTACATAAACTAGTTTTCTTGGCCTGTGCAGATTTACCCTGGGTGAATGAAACACAATACCTGTAGATGGTAGGTAGTGTCTTTGATGTCACCACATCCACCATGGTTCTTATTAGTCCAATCATGAACAGACATTCATCACGCTGGTTCTGGTAAGTGATTTTATTGACACCTGAACCAAGGAGCAAGTGGCAGTCCTTGCCACAACAACCCCAACATAGTTTGGAGCCATTGGGTGCCCAGTCAGAGTCCATGGGGGATACATGTCATGGGGCATGTGGAGTAGAGGAGTGTTCCAGTGTGGAGGAGGGCCAAATTGCTATTAGGGAAGATAGGCCATATCAACAGTCCACAAATGAGTGAGATCACCAGGTGGGAAAGCAAATGGAGGACAGTATCAGTTGAGATATGCACTGGCATGGCCATAAGCAAAGACCAATGGAGAAACTGGCCATGTGGCACTGAGAAATGCTACCGGCCAGTTTTTCGGTGGAAAGAGGTGAAGTCTACATTTTCGTCCTCTCATGTGTGTGGTGACACCCTTGAGGGGTGTGTTGTCGGTGCTGGGGGGGGGGCGAAGGCACACATACATCAGGGGCTGAAGATGTGGCTCTCCTGTCCCCGGCAGCATTTCTCTGTGCCAACAAGTAAGGCAGCACAGCACTACGAAGGACCTGCTGGTTTGCCAGCACAGCAACAATGTTGCGGTGTAAGGCACCCATTGTTGCTATGTAGGAGTCCTGTTTCCGCTCCATGGACTCCAGGATGTTGTGGCTCTAGCCCAGCTGGATGGCAACCTCGCTGGTGCTACTTCGGCAGGGCAATTGTTTGTGCCTCTGCCTCATGACATCAGCAATGTCAGCCAGGAACTGTTCCAAGCTACGGAGTGGAGGGTAGGTGCCTCTTACAGCCTCCGAGGTGTCCCTATTGGGACTAAGGCACCTACAGACTCCCTCTATGATGACCGCCAAGGTTTCCATCCCTGCCCACACCACATCTACCAGCTCCCATTGGACTCCTACTGCATGACGTTGGAATTCAACTAGTTGTTCCTTCGAGTCCAGGACTGGGGGTGGGTCAGCTGGTGGTGTTTGTTGGGTGATAAGCGGATCCTCTGGAGACGGTGCAATGCTGTCGGCCCTTCTTGCGACCGGAGATAGAGTCTGAATGGAGTACAACTTTTGCTGGAGGGTGTCTTGATCGAGGGTTGGCAGGCTGTCATCCTCAGCAGGATCCTCATCCAGGACAGACAGCTGGTCACTAGTTCTTAGTGCATCCTCTGCAATAAAATAGATATATGTTAATGGTGATCTATGTTAGATGGTGACATGAGTAATCTGGTTGACATTCAGACTTCCTACTAATACACTTTCAGGTCAACATTGATGCTTAGGACATCATTTCCTCATAGGTTTTGAGGCCAAGTTGCACTATAGTTGCCTTTCAGATGGCAGTATCTCTGCATTGGTCACACAACCACTGGGTAGCAAGGCTGACTTGTTGTGTTATGATATTGCAACACAGTTGCACAACTCACAGGCCTGCTATTCCTGCACGTGTGATATGAGGTAAGGTCCACATCTGCCTTAGTGATTTGTTTATTTTTCATGATGCCTATACTGATTATGTTTTGATGTTTTGACACCACTACTGTGCACATTGCACCTAGTCCTCGGAGAGCCTGCATTCCCTGTGCCCAGTACTCAGTCCACAGCTGCTGTGAAGGTGATGTGGGTGTCGTCATGAATTAGTTATGATCCTGCAGTCTGCCTTTCACACAGTCCACCACGTCACTCTGCCTTGTTGTACTGTCTTACATGCACATTGTGCTTTCATGTGGCCAAGGGTTCAGTTTTTCACACATATCCTGCACACTTCTGCACAGCTTCCAACCTGGCTACACTGCAGGAATGTATGAGGGCATGTACTTACCATGGTTTTATTTTTATACACTTATGTAATTTCATTGCACACACAGTTGGCTTCATATCTGAGGACAGTGGGCAATGTGTAGCATCTCTGAGGGGATGGGCCCAGTCAAACTAGGTAGATTGCTAGCACTGACACTGAGCCCATTTCATCATTGCCAGAGTTGGTTATCACACATCGTTTGACTCAGACCCCCTCTCTTGTACGTGTACATGCCTCCTCTGGCAATCCTGATTTTGGGCCAGGGACTCAACTTACTGCCATACACTGATAGAAAACCAGATAATACATTGACTCTTGTGTGCCTACAATACCAACAATATGCATGGCCATATTCAATGGACTGACATGGCTGGCTGTTTTTGATGGCTATGTGTCAAGCTGTAGCCCACATGGTAGTAGTGCTGGAATTGGTGACATGTACCTACCCAGGATCTGCCACACAACTGGGCCCATCCACCTAAGCCTCCAACCATCCCTGACTCCTGCCCTTTGTGGTTGCAAACTAGTTCATTCTTGAAAGATCCCTGTTTCACATCCTCCAACTTTGACATATATGACATGGTGAGACAATATGTCTTCAGACTCCCTCCTGCCACATGCTACATCTTCATCCAGGGCCACATCACAATTAGGAGGTAGAGCAACAATGATCTCATCTCTGCCATCCCTCCCCAGCTGCAACACAAGTGAAACACTGTCAGATACAGCAGTCCATGGGTCCTGGTTGGGAAACATCCTTTACAACTCAGTCACTACCACGACCTGCCTTTACAATGCAGTCACTACCCCTACTGTGAAGTTACCACTGGTTCCTTTACCCCACAAGTTGTTACAAAAACTTACTTTAGGGGGGCGTTTTGTTGGAGTGCTGTTGGATTTTAAGTCCAACACCTTCCCTATTGTTGCGTAGACTGGAGTTGGAATAGTAAATTGTACTATTCCAAAGTCCAGTGCCCCCTTAAGACAAGTCGTTGTAACGACTTGCGTAGTAAAGGAACGTGTGATAACATCGCAGTCGCGGTATTGACTGCGTTGTCAAGGCATGCGTGGTAAATGCATGTGGGGTTCCGTCTTACAACTGTCTTGGCCATGATACCTTGCAGTACACATATCCCTTCTCACCTCCTTGCTATGCAATGTCTCCCCCTTCAGACATAGTTGCAGCTCAACGTGCTTAGCCACAGCCTGCAATGCACTGCGGTACCTCGGGCCCACCATGGCTATACACCATCTTTTTTTCCAACACGCATGGTCCTCTGGTGTGCATCACTTGCATTCACCCTCACACCCAGTCTGTTTTAGTTCATGACAGGAGTTCGGCAGGTCCGACCATGGCAGCTGGCACCAGTCTGCTCTCACCATGCATTTTGGTACAGCTGCGTGCTATGTAGTTTCATGCAGTTTACTATACACGTGGCTCTTGGCATGTTCCTATGTGTTGTTCTTTCACATGCTCCACAACTGACCACCCCCTCTCAGGTGAGCAGTTTCTCCTCTGACAAGCCAATTCCATCCCATTGCTTTACAGTCCAGATTTGTGTGCATGGGTCAAGTTAGACATAGTGGCCTCATGGTGCAAGGTGGCCTGCATTGTGACAGTCAGGTTGAGCAGGGTTAATGTGCCCATGCATGATGTGTTGTTCCAGTTCATGTTTTTTGCTTTGTATTGTGGGACTTGTAGTTCTTGTGACTCATGTTGTACATTCCATTACAAGTTACAGTATACATGGAAGGGAGAAACATGATGAAGCTTGACTGAGCTGTGCTGCATGTAACTAGGCAGTGTGACTTACACTTATGTGATGTTTAACGGTACATGACCCAGATTCCTGCCCTTTGCCCTGCACACAGCACAGTGGATCGCTGGGAAATATCTAGCTGCACTGCAAAACATGACCTTTTTGCCCACATTGCCCCTTGTTGCAACTTACCCTGTAGGTGTTGTTGTTCTGCATGGGTTGCAGTGTCCTGCCCCGGAACTCCTGCCACCAACTCCTCTGGGATGACAGCTGCCACCTGCTCCTCCTTTGTCACCGGGCTTCCTCCTCCGGTCTGCATGGATACCTTCAGGTTGTTGGCCAGTTACTCCTTTGTCCTATGCTTATAGTTGTGCCAGCGATTTTTACAGTCACTGACTGTCCTCTTGGCTTGTCCCACGCTGTTGATCTTGGCCACTATGGACTGCCAAATGGCCTCTTTCCTAATGGCAATTTTGAGGTGTCAAAGAGCTGATGTTCGTTCTCTTTCACCTCAGTAATCAAGATGTCAGTCTCCTCCTCACTGAAATTGCACTTCCTCTTCCTCTTCCCCTGAGAGTCTGTCTGGACATCCTGGCTGGTGCTGGGGTTGTTGGGGTTGTTGTCCTGGCTGCTGCTCTCTTCTCCCCTCTCCATGGCTGCCATCTGTGAAGTGTGCCATTTTTTTCTTCTACAAAGCATAATTTTTTATATCCTTGTTGGCGCTTCATGCGCTGAAATGTGGCGCTAGGGTGGTTACCATCGCTTTACATGCAGCTAATCAGCCTTAAGTCAGTTTTGTTCCCAATGCACCATTTTCCGCTGCAACATCACGCCTGCAGAAGCGTGAAATGTTTTGGACGCAGCCTGTACCTTATTCCATGGTGTGCCATACCATAAATATGGTGCATCCATGGCATTAAAAAATGACATAGTGAATCGCACGTCATTTTGACACATCTGTGCCTCAATGAAGGGTTGAGTCAGCTCTTCTAAATGAGGCCCTATCGGGTTTCATTATGAGAGTCTTGCGCCACCAAAGTGTCACTTTTGTTTACACTCCGGCGGCATAAGCCTCCCAATCATATCTATGAGGCGACGCAAAGCCACTCTGCGTGGCTTTGCATGGCCTCATAGATATGGAGTAAGACAAACCAGTGAAAGTCGCTGCCTTGCATCACTCTGCGTCAAGGAGGCATTCCATGGGTATTGCAGTGGGCTTTCCCATGCCTCACCCATGGATTTTGAAGCTGCCCCAGATTTACTTAATCACGTAGACCTGGGACAGAGCCAAAACCGTATCCCTTCTCAGAGCAGGCGTAAGGAGGAGAAATATTTTTATTTCTCCTCGCTTTTTCCTCTTTCCATGTGTGCTTCATTCTGCAGAAACCGTGGAAAGAGGAAAACACCTCTTGGGGTTGTTTTTATGCAGGAAGGGGCTCCTTCCTGCACAAAAACAATCCTGTCTGCAATGGAGGCACCCTTGCACCATGCTGCGAGGGTGCCTACATTGGCGCCAGGCAGAAAATTGTGCACCATCACAGGGAGAAAGGACAGGATTGTACTGTATGTTATAAATACAGTGCATTCCTGCCCTTTTCTCATTGGCGTATGGAAGCATAGCAAGAAGACTTGTGGCGCTGCCTTATGCCAATTCCTCATAAACGAGGCCCTGTATTTCTGTTCATCCAAAGTGAGCATACCTACAATGTATCAATAATGTTACAGATTATTTATTTATATTTTGCTAACATGGAGCTTTGTTGGGGTGCGCTGAACCCTTATTCTTAAAATACAATGATTCTAACCTCCCTGACAGGAATATTCAGGTACATTTTGAAGACAAGTGGCACTCTCTCATACACTTATATTTGAATACTATAAAAGAGGAAGGGCAGCCTGCCAAAACGCAAGTCATCTGTAAGCACAGTTAATTTACTATACATCGTTATTTCTGGTGAATATGAACACCTAAGTCATGTGCACGCCGAGATATCCTAGAGATGTTGATTTATCAGACTGGTCGGGAGCTGAACCATTTGGAGCGGAATCAAAGACTATGCGAGCTCCTAATTTGCATCACAATACCTGCCTGTGCTTCAGGATACACCAGAAGTGGTTTAAATAATGGAATCTAAACCTTTGATGACAAAAGAATATGCATTGCGTTTGGGTGTTATATATATCTTCTGGACAGGTGAATCTTGGCTGTAATACAAATTATACACAGGCTGTTTTGGTGCTGAATAATAATATCCCCCCTTTCTTCCGCATGCCCCATCAGGTAAGAGGCAGATGCACTGAAACTGACACCAAGGTCATCCAAGGCAGGGTGATTGACCTTGCACTTTGAGGACAAAAATGTGCTGGAGAAAAAGTTAAGTCCTTTTTTAATACCTTCTATGTGCACAAAAGCCCATGCACATCTGATTGGGAAGAAACACTATGGGGCAGATTTACAAGCCCCTTGCGCCACTTTTGCGTCATTTTTAACATGGGAAAAGTGACGCAAAAGTGGTGCAAGGGGCTTGTAAGTCTGCCCCTATTTATTTAGCAACAAGTCCGCCTTTAGTGGCTGGGGCGCCCAGTACGGCAATCTTTGCTGACTCCACCCAGGCCCTGGAGTCATCATCCTTCACAGATTCCCTCAATACCACCCTCCAGTTGTGCCCCTGTGTATCCATAACCCCTCTCTCATAATTATATATTTTCATTTATAACAATCCTCACACCAATGTAGGGTGCCAGCGTACTTTACATCACACACACATAACATACAGAGACAATGAATGAATGTGTAAATCAATGTATAAGAAATGTTACATAAGACTATGAGTACCACAAAAGTATAGGAGTCACATGTCATCCATACTGGTAGGCATTATATGTTAAGAGTGCTTCATCTGGAGATTTACTAAGTTTTTACACAACACAGAGCAGTAACCAAAGTTGCTGCACGGTGTTGAGTGAAAAGGAAAGAGCACAACAGCACCATATCTAATACGATATGGTGCTGTTGCTCTTCCCTCTAGCACTTACCTTTGGCTGCCTTACACCAACACACACACCATTGCGCCATGGTGCAGGAGTGTGTATGTGATGTCAAGCATAGGTTTTTTACTGGAAAGGTACCCTTCAAGTACAAATTTCTATCCTTTCACACGGTTTAACACTTTACCTCTTTGTATGTGTATTGAACAGTTACGTCTGCTTCAAGGAGGTGGAATTTTGGATGGGGACATCCATGTACCACCCATAGCATGTCCCCTTGATACACAATAGGACAAAGTAGAGACTAGTGCTACTTCATGTTACTTTTGGGCTACTTTCCAACACAATTCGTAATTTACACTGGAAGTAAATCTCAAAACACTTTGCTCTGTGTTTGTGTCACTCTTGTGGCGCAAATCTGGCGCACAGTGTTAGTACATCTGCCCACAAACTCAGAATATAAAACAAAAGACAGTGGTTGGGGTTGTCTATACTAAAAAAAAATCTTTTAGCCAAAGGAATCCTTTTTTCTAGCAACCTCAGAACGTCGAAAGACTAAGAAAAATGCAAAAAGATTCAAAATGTATGCCTTTCAGTTTTGACTCACCGGCACTTTCCGCCCGCAGCGCCTTGCCGGTCTGCTGTTGGTGCCTGGCTGGGGTGGGACTTGGTCCCCCAGCTCCAACATCAGTTAGGAGAAGGAGGGGCTTGCCTCCAGATGCACTAAAGTGCCAGGAGACTCCCGAAGTGTCCGTCCACACCGGGTGAGGCTGGGCTGCGCTGAGCCACCCATCTAATATCGACTGCTCGGAGGGTCACCACTCTTCTCTTAGCTTATTTTTCCTCCTTTGGTACACTTAAAACTTTGCTTTTTACCCCTATTTAAACTGATTAATATTGTTTGCAAGATAGGGTGAGTCTTTATAGTATTTCCTGCCACATGAGGTGTGCCATACCTTAAAGGAGGAGGTCCAAACGGAAGCTTGATCCGAAAGCAGGCAGCATGATAGCCAAAGCAGCCAAGAGAAAGCCCAACACCCTGGATGGCTATATTGAAAAGGTTGTGGATGAGCTTGATAAAGAAATTTTGAATGTTGAAAGAAGGCTCTCCCTAGTCGGCGACTCTAATGATGCTTATGCCTCTCAGCTTATCTCATCCAGTCAGTTAGATGTGGGTAGTTCTGAGACCAATTGCAAAGGGAGTACTCCTTATGTGCAGGCACCACCACCGACAGACCTGCCTCTTGTTAGTGCCCCTACCTTAACCAAGGCCTCCTCCAAATCAGTTAATTTGTCTAGTATGAAGTCTAAAAAGGGCACCACTCGGAAGTCATGGAACACCAGATCCCAAACCGGCTCTAGGGAAGACGACCCTGTAAATAGTGCAGGGTCTGGAGTGCCTAGCATTGAGGGATTGGCAGATACCTTGGGTAAGATGAATGAATCCATCTTGGATGACAAACCGAAAGCTATATTAGACTGCCTAGAGTCCATTGAGGGCAAAATTTCTAGCTCCACCTCTAAGCAGGCCCCTACATCTGCCAATATTCCTACAGATAACCTGCAGCAAGATTGTTTCTTTTCTGAGGTGGTGTCCGTGAACAATCGTCCTGGCCCTGGCGTTGGTAATGGTGCACTACTTGCAACTGGTATAGTTTCTGCTAGTTTGGCCCTGGGGCCACGTGTGGAGCACCATTCTGTACACCGCAATACTTCCATCTCCCACTGCAACCCAAGGCCAGCTCTTGGTTCTACCTCATGGTGTGACTTGCCACCTGCAGCCTGCCCATATGTCATCGTGCTTGCTGATGTGCCAACCCTTCGTCTAGGGGCTGAAGAGTCAACAGTGGACCTAATCAATAAATCAATACATTGGCTGCATGCAAATATTGGGTGCCGAGATGTACTCTTTAAAGAAGTGTTAATGGCCAGAACAGTGGGCTGGGTAGGGAATCAGCTAAAGGAATTTTCTGGAGATTGTGTCATTATCACTTTTCGCAACACAAAAGTTGTTGGGAATTTGCTGGATGCCTTTTCACAGGGTTGGCATAAAATGAGCAAAGTTAAACCCTTACCCCTTGGATAGTTGTATAGGCCCATGACTAATCCATCTCTTAAACTAGCCAGCTCGGCGGCCACCCAGGTGTTCAATCATTTCTGCATTCTTTTAATATACAAGTCCAGAACCGGTTTGGGCCACTTGGAAGCTTTGCGGATGTGGACTCACTGTGGAATGGTTTAAACAAGCTTGCTTGTGCTCCCATGGATGGTGAATATGGTAGGGGCAGGTATCTCGTGGAGCAGGCCTCGAATCTTGGCAAGCAAATTTGAACTCTCCATCCCCATCTCTTGCACAGTTAGTGGCTCCCATATGGTTGAAGGCTCAGTAATTTCATTGCGCTCCAGTCCCGTGTCCAACAAAAATGGTGTTAATGCTGCCCTCAGTCAGAAGCCTCCTGGGGATTCTACACACCTATTGAATATGCTTTCCTGGAATATTGCCGGGTTATCTAACAAGAAGGACGATGTTGACTTGGTTGCCCTAATCTCAAAGTATGACTTGATATTTCTACAAGAGACTTGGTTTGCAGAAGCTATCAATCTGAAAGGTTTTGTTGCCTATGTGGTTCCAGCTACTCCCTCCTCTTCTGGGAGAGCTAAGGTTGGGCTTATTACATATACCAGAGTAACCCTGGAGTGTAAAATTCATGTGATCTACACTAGTAGTCCTGCTGTTCAAGCTTTCCTTTTGATGTGGTCTAGTGGTCTTAATATTGTCTATATTAATTTTTATAATGGGTCTTTTGGCTCGGAGGCATGTACTAATATAAATAAATGGTATAGTTTTGTTCTGGGCATGGATTTCAAATTAGCATATTTGACCTTAGGCTTTTACTTTGTGGTGGGAGGTGATTTTAATGTTAAATTTGTTTATTTGCCCTAGCCCAATGAGTCTGCCATCTTAGGAAAAGCATGTCCAAGGGGGTTACCCCTGCAGGGGGATTTGAAAACCAAGGCTCTCTTAAATATGGTCAATACTTTTGATCTGCTTAACGCCTGTGCCGTGGCTGATCCTTCTTACCCGTTGAATGCCACTCTTGTAAGGGCGAATTATGAATCCATCCTTGATTATATTTTATTTTCCCGGGCTTTAATGGCAAGGGTACGGGCAGGTGGTACCATCGTAACGATATTGAGTGATCATAACCCCCTGTGAGTGGCTTTTAACATATTTAAAGGGGTAAGTGTGGCTAGGGATAGCCCTGCCTCAGTTTTAACAGTTAAATCCCAAGTGCTTCGACTGGCCTGGAGGCATGCAGACCTGGGTGTTGTAATGAACAACCTCTGTGCTAACCACCTGGCTCCACTTTTGGACTGTCTAAACCCCATGGTTGATCTGCGGGGCAAGGATAATTGCTTTGTCCATGTAGGGCTGACCATTAGAAATATACTTCTGAAACCAGTAAGACCCGATATTCCAGGGGCTAGGTGGCTGGGCACTGTGGAGCAATGTCTAAATTTGCTCTTGCTTATCAGCAAATATACCATCACACCAGAACATGGACTTCTATTGGAATTCTCAAGGGCATATTATCAAGCCCATTATCGCCGCTTTAGCTGCAGTTTTCTGCCGCTAAACCGGCGATAATTTTTAACGCCGTTCTTGATAATATGCCCCTAAATTGTGGGCCCTGCTGGAGGGTAAGTGGGGTGGACCTAGGGCTTGTCCAATTCTTGCGGGCCCTGCACTTTGAGCTCTCTGCGTCTGTTAGATTTGGACCTGCTGGGGAATGAACCAGTAGTTTTTCTTTGGAGAAAGGTGTTCGTCAAAGGTGTGTTTTGGCCCCTATTTTATTTTTATTATACATTAATGGCCTCAAGCACGCGCTATCTACTTATAATGTTGATGTACCCTATGTGTGCAAGAAAAGAGTTTCATGGCTACTTTATGTGGATGATGCTGTTTTGTTGGGTAGAAGACACAAGTGCCTTATATCCTTTTTCAGGCATTTGTTAAATTCATGGATTCTCTGGGGCTAGCAAAAAATGCTCTACAACCTTTTCTATGTTTTGTGGCCCGAAATTCGTGAAGAGGAAGAGTATATTTTGACAGGGCCGTCCTGTTGCTCCCACACAGGATTTTTCTTATTTGGGAGTGGTTTTTGATGCTAGGGATAGTTGGGGTCCCTGTAAATATGAAACCTCCTAAAGGTTCTCCAATGCTGCGGGCTTCATTTATAATTTGGTCTCACGCATTGGAAAACAACCTGTGGCTCCTCTCTTGGAAGTCTTCAGGAGCAAATGTTTACCAATCCTTACCTACGGGGCTTGTATTTGGGCCTTTTCTAACACCCTGGCTCTGCAGTCAGAAGAAAACAGGGTTTTGCGACATATCTTAGGTGTAGCCCCGGCTTGAGCTACATACATTGTCCATCTGGAGTTGGGGGTGGAGTATGTTGAGGAGGACATTAAATTGGCCCCCTTGGTTTTATGGTGCAATATATGGGCTAATTTGCATGCTGGTTTTAATAGGAAGGTGATTTACGACTGTCTAGCCTGTGTTAGAGGCTTGGGCATACCTTGATTATTCTATGTTAAGCAGGAATTGATCATATTGGGGAGACCAGAACTTTTTTCTTCCCCTTCTGTTATTACTAAGGTTGATACTATATGGGTAAAGAAAGCTTTTCTTGCCAGGAAAATGCGGATAAGAGAGGCAGAGGAATTAGCTAATTCCACTGTCAGGGAGTATGGACCTCTACAGTCTACCCCCAGTATGGAGCCATACCTGTCCTGGGTGGATTCCACCTGGGACAGAGTTATTTTAACCAAATTTAGACTGGGTATCATAAGGTGGCATTTGAGTTTTCCTTTGGGTCAGTTTGACCTCAACAAGGTGTTAATCTGTTCTTGTGACCCAGAGTCTGCTCCATTTTCTTATCTTTTGTAAATATTATTTGGTTCTCTCTAAGAGGTTTTTAATACCCTTAATCAGAGCCTGTGGTATTAGTAGAAGTGTGAAGGCCTTATTTTATCTGCAAGGGCTAAATTCCCCTACACTGTGTGCACCTATTTGCTCCTTTCTAAAGAGTGCTATCGCTAGGAGAAAACAGATGTTGTTTTAAGAGTGCGATCCTGCTAAGCTGATTTGTTTATTTGATGACAGTGGGGCACAGTGCCAATTGGCAGGTTTTCTTTTTAACCTGTTTTTTATGGGGGAGGGGGCTTGATTGTGCTTTTATTGGCAATATATGTCATAAGATTTGTTTTATTAAGGTGATTATGAGATGTGCTTTTTAATCATAATGTGATTTATCCCTGTATTGTGCTTTTCTGGCTGTGTTTCACAGCTGAATTAAAGTTTATCTAAGTATGCCTTTCAGTTTGTATGCAGCATTTTGATGCTAGATCTTATCTCTCTGTGTGATATTCGAAGGATCATAGAATGACATACCTGACAAAAGCAGTAAGTCACTGACCTATCTACAAAAAATACTAATCTTTGATATGTATGCTGCACGTTGTACTTTGCAGTAGGAACATTAAGCTTCTACTTTACCATGAGTCAAAACTATCACTGAAAAATCACATCTCTCTATCAAGAGCATTAATTATGCTGTTGCAATTATAACCTGAAAATGCAATGCACACAAACCTCTCTGCTGTTCTTATCTCTCTTCAGCTGCTTGTGATTTAAATTGTGCCCGGTGTGATGGCACGGATCACACCGCCCTAAAGCCTTCACTATTTAGCAATTGGTAGAAGAGAGCCTTAAAAGGTTAAAGGATGGACGCCAGCAAGGTAGCCAACACCATGCTCTCTTGCCTCTCTCATCTTCTGTCTTCAGTTGCTTTGCAGCATGCATTCCACTGTTGGCCTTACTGAGGAGAAAGCCAAGACCACTTAGGAGCAGATCTAATAACAAAAGTGATGCAAACTGGTCCAAAATATTTATTTGGGATTTACTTTCCAGCACAAAACTTGTTTTTTCACTGAAAAGCAGCCAGAAAGTTACATGAAGCAGCATCAAGAGAGCATTCCATGGGTAGGACATGAGTGTTCTCGTGCTACTACCCATGGTTTTTGGCACAAAGCCCTCTTAACTAACAGTAGTAGACAGGGCTTTACACCAAAACATAACACCTCTTTAAGGCAGGCATTAAAAATGAGAAATTGTTTTATTTGTTATATTATGTTATATTGTGTTATGTTATGTTAAAAGAATTTCTAGAGCACATGTATACTGGTCGGTTTCATGGTGCTAAGGTAACTGAGACAAAGCTTGTGACAGGTCGTTACTCATATGCCAGCCTAAAAAGCCATGTCTTTAAGAGCTTCCTAAAAGCAATGTAACAGAAAGTACTCACCCCCAGTCAACTGATCTGGGTTTAATCCATCATCATTCTTTAGCTCACTTGTTTCCGGTCCAGGGAAGACATGGCTTGGCAGTTCGGGCTGGACTGTTCCCATGAGGCACAGGGTCAGACTGCTTTGCACATGGCCATGTCTGAACTGGGGTGGTGGAGTGAGCTAAAGAATGATGATGGATTAAACCCAGATCAGTTGACTGGGGGTGAGTGTTTGATTTGCTCTAACGCTCCGTCCATCATCCCCTTTGGTATCGAGTTATACAGAGTAGGCACAAATCAGATATATTCGGGCTGGAAAATTGTTAGAAAATCAGGCAGTATCTCTAGTAGCACCCCTACAATCAAGGGGGTTATATACTCAATTCTTGTATATTAAATCAACAATCCTGCAGTTTCATCATGGTGTGAGCAAATGTACCAATTCTTCAGCAAATCAGAGCACATAGAAAATAAACGCCTTATCACCTGAGCACTAACACTTTCTTAATAATTATACAGCACCCTCTATGCTAATGTCATCTGGAGATTTTTGAACAAAATATGAAACATTGACAGTAAAACGTTTATCAAGTGAATAAATCCAATGTAGAAATTGAAGGTGTGGTTACAAGTAACAATTTTACAGCCACACAATGGAAAGTTCATTGTGAGATAAACAATACAGCAATAAAAATAAACTACTATGACCTAAGCTTAACTTTGTGCTGTGGAGCATGCAGGGAGAGGATGTGCATGGGGGGAGCATGAGTGAGTGACAGAGATGGCATTTATCTTGTCCAAGATGGCATTTTACTCTCAAAATTGAACTAAAATACATTATTAAACACACTTTTACACATCATAGCAAATTTAATTGAAATGCAATTACACTATATCAGTCTGTAGATGTAAAATCATGTGTGCGTAAATACATATCACACATTGTTAATGACATACGTGAGCATTTGGGTGTACTATATGATATGGTTGAGGGGCCTTATCATGGAGTGCACTCACAAATAACATCTTGGGTCCAGTCAGGCCTGTTTGTAAAGCTTAAGCTCAACCTTGAGTAGCTGTGGCTTCGAGCAGCAAGGTTAAACAAAGGAACTATGTGTAAAGCATTTAACAGGACCAAACAACGGAATAGGAAAGTCACACAACAAGAAAGAGACACAACAACAATTTATAATAATAGAGCATTTTTTTAGAGCCTTTGATCATCATTTTCTTCTGGAGAGTTCCGGAAATACAGATGTTTGAAGAAATAAATACTTTTAAATGTAAGCGCAAACAAGCATTGGTCAACAAAAACTTTGCAAAGTTTTGAAAAATTTGAAACAGTTAGATTGGTGACTTCGGCCTAGCTTGGTGACTCCGGCCTGGCTTGGTTGACCAAATCTGACAGGGCAGAGGTCTAGGAGTCCAGGAAGGATACTATGGACAGTTACTTGGCCACAAGAGCATTTTTAAGGCAATTCCAAACTTTACAGGACGACCGTCCCAGACAACAATGGAGTTGACCAGATGCTGAGGAAGCAGGCAAAAGATGTTCAAAGAATGCTCCTGATGCTGTGCGGTCGATGGGGGTTGATCCCTTGGTCCCAGGGTGGTTTAAGGCGACTTTTACCACAGCACTTGGGGTCACACGACGTCTTCTCTGCCACAGTAGAAGGCTACCTTCAGGGCGATATCGTGACACAGCGGTCTCAGTGAATATCCTGGGTGGGGGCTAGTGTCCCTCTTGGGTGACGAATTCGGTCTCTGCTAGCACTCACAGATCCATCAGACAAGGGTTCAACTTTGGCTATCTCGGATTTGTATATTGGCGTGCCTGGCGATCCCTCAGGAGTGGTTACTGCTTTGCCGGTTTGGGCTTCCTAATGTTTGATGTCCCTGGTGCTGTTCCAGGGGGCCACATGACTGACCCTTGGAGTCACTGCTTTGATCCGGGGACAGGAATGAACTTTTCCTGAAGCCAGGAACCACAGGCACAGTCCAAACTCACTAGCCCAAAGTGCAGCGGGTGCAGTCCTTACGATGGTGCAGCCTCTCTTCATGCAGCTTCAAAGGCAGCAGGACTCTCTTCTCCTGGTCCTCTCTCCAAATCCACAGAGCACTATGGTTCAGGGTGCCAGGGGTGCCCATTAAATCCCAAAAAAGTGCCCTGAGGGGACAACGCAGTCACTAGCCAATGGGCTAGTAGGATCCCTCCTCTTTGGTGACAAAGTTCCAGCAATGTGTGGCATTTAGATATCCCAGAGTGCAATGTTCTTGCCACTTTCAAGATGCCTGAAGAGCTTGGTAGCCCACCCTAGAGGAGTGGCTACCTAAGGGCTACATGACCATGCAAAAACCATATCCAAATTGTCTGGAGGAACAAAATGCATCCTGCTCAGGAGTTTTGACACAGGCTGCCCTTCAAAGGCGACCTCCCCTTTTGGGCTAACACCCCTTTCAGCCTTCCTGGGAGAGAAGGTCACACCTCACTCTTTGGCAAGTGCCTTTGTTCCTGAGCCTGAGAGTTGTTCACATGTCTCTCCTGAAGGGCAGACAACTGTCTGTGTGTCAGGGCCTTTGTGAGGATACTGGACTAGCTGAGGCACAGAGTGGCAACTTCTAAAAGTTGCTTAACTTTAAAAGTGACATAAATCTCTACTTGGGCATCAAGTAGGATTTAATGCCACAATTATTTTCATACCTTACAGTACCCAGTTAGGTAGTCCCATTCAGGAGTTTGCCAAGCTGGGATGCAAGCTGGTAACCCTGTGTTATCAAATGGAGCTACTAGGTTTTCTCAGCAAAAACAACAATTATATGAGTTTTGCTGCTAAGACATATACAACCCTATATGTTTTGCTTAGTAATATACATCTCCCTGCCATAGGGCTCAATAGGCCTTTCTTAGGGGAGACTTACATATATTATTAAGGGAAGGGTGGCTTTGCCATTGGTTTTAATGGCAAAGTCGAACTAGCAGTGTACACACTGCTCTTCCAGTCTACAGTGGCAGGCTGGTAGCCATTTTGTACTTTGTCCACTCAGAGTGGCACAAACAGTGCTGCAGCCCTGGGTGGACACTCTGCCTTACATGTCATTGGTACCCTGTGTACCATATAGTAGGGACTTATAAGTAAGTCAGTACTTGCCAATTGGGTATAACCAATTTAACATAACTTTGGTAATGGGTCAAAACACTGTCACTGGGGTCTGGTTAGAGGTTCAGTGCACTCTCAGAGTGGAAAAACCAGCAGCTAATAGTACAAATGGGCCAAAAAGTGAGGGAAAACCTGCAAAAAGGACTGTTTCATTACATTACACAAAAATATAAACATTTAAGACAATTCCACAACATTCAACCTAACTATAGCTCTATATAGAAACTAATTTCATAATACCAAAAGGAGACTCAGAAAGACAATTAAGGGCCTGATTCACAGAGCTAAACTTACACATTTGTGTAAGATTGAGCTTTTTCAGTATTCATAAAACTGCATTTTATTAGTAAGCTTATAAGTACGAAGGCTCTGCAGTTGGGGCGGAGAACTCCACACATAAACATTTGGACTATCTTTGTAAATGTACTATTAAAATAATGTTTTGTGAATAAGCGTAGACTTACACAAATGTGTGCGTTTACTGTTGTGAATCAGGCCACAAGTTTTCAATCACACAACACGGAAACTTAAGGGCTCTATCAGAAGGAAGTTAAAAGATGCACAATAGCCAAGACTGAAATAGAGAAAGTCTCTGTGCAAACTGGTAGTACATGAAAAACAACTGTGAGATGTGCAATGAAAGCTCGAGGACTTTGAAAACAAAAAATACTGCAACAATATACCGGTATTGGGGATTACAGAAGGAGAGGAAGGCACAGACATTAGAAACTTCATCGCAGATATTGTTAAAAAAGTATTTCCAGAATGGAAGGATGGCATGGGAAGATGAAAACAAAGTGATCTCCCTGATTTCTGCTCACAGTTCCCAGTCAGAGACTGAATTTTTGACTCAAGACTCAATAAGGAGCAGTCTTGGTCCAGCTATGTAATAAAAGTTTGCATCAGCAATTATATGATACAGCTGGGCCTCATAAATCAGTTTCAGTCCTTTTTGTTCTACCAGATTTCTGCCACTCTACAGTGAAAAAATGATGGTAAATGCACCAACAAATAAAAACAATTCAATACTCAGGGGCCCAAGTCTTCCTCTGAGAGCCAGCAAGACTGAAAATACTTAGGGCTGGATGGACATTTTGACTTCTCAGATTAAAGAAAGGAAGTTTCTAGATTTATACTTCCTAATTATACAGCGATGCAAAGTCCCATCTTAGACATCTATAATTAGGTATAGTTCCAGCTTTGAAAAAAACACAAGCTATATATGTAGTTGATATAGTTTAGCCATTAATCTGGTGAATTCATTTTCATTGGGTATTTGAAGTTTAAACGAGGCAAAGAGCTACTTTAGTTAGCAATAGATTCAAATTCCCTATGTGCTTTTCTTTACTCATACAAAAACTGTGATTGGCAAATGTGCATTGTTAAATATGTGCCTTTGTTCCGGAAGGATAAGGAGAAGACACAGGGTCAAAGGGTACAGGAGGAAATGGCATCTGGGAAGTGCGGTTAATCAAATTCCTCTGTTAACCACAACTGCTGTATTTATTAACCTTAAAAAAGTATTTCTTCCTTGACCTTAAACCCAGCCCCTAACCCCCTCTTTGTGACCCCCTAACTATGTGTGTGTTCTGCCTCTCCATAATTTAATGGGTAGAAGAAGGTGAGCTACCCACCTGTATCTACCACTCCAACCTGTCCTGTCAAGTGCCACTCTTCTTCTAATTCTTCTTCCTAAATGTATTCTTATGCCATCTCTTACACCACTCCATTGTCTAATTTCTGTTGACATCCAAACCTCTCCAAAGGCTAACCTAAACTTAGCCCAAGCCCTGGTTAAAGTCATTCTTCCCTAACACTCACTCACTCCCTAACCCAGGAACAATATTTGTTGTACTGATAATGAATAGGGGGCAGGGTGTGGTATGGATTGGTAGTTAGGTACAGGAAGAGCAGGGCCTTTTAACTTATTGTGTCAACAGTTGTCCAAAATCGTGCTTCCTGGTTAGCTCAATTATATTGCATGAAAAAGTCAAATGCATTGCACTGCATAAATTAGAGTGCCTAATTTTTGAGTTGTTTTAAAACTTTGCAATTTTTTTAAAACATGTTAATGGTGTGTGGTGCAAGGGCCAGCTTATGGATTCATTGTTTTAAACTTTTTATCCATTTGAACAAAAACTTGTTTTTAATTATGCAGCTGGTGGTGGATTGATTATTGGCCAGTACCTCAAAGAATAATATGTGGAAAACATTCCAGTGACACAGAATTACATAATTCCAGTACCCCTAAAGAATCAGCAATGTTTTGTGAATGATTTTACAAATGTGATTCCGTTGGGAACTACAATTCATGTATTTTACTTCTTTCCTTGGACCATACTGCTGTTCGCACTGTAGGCCAGGAGGAGGAAGACGCATAGAGACAGAGATTGTATGACGAATATTGAAGGCAAAAATATATCCTGGGGCCAAAATATTGAGGTCTAAATATCAAAGTCCAAATATTGAGAAGGTAAGTGCATATAGGTAAGTATACTATTTTTAACTCCAGATCTACGCACCATGAAGATATATAGATTAGCAAGGTACATATACGTGGAGTCAAGTATAGTAAACCCAAGCTTGCCTAGATAAATTTACCTTCATGATATTTTGGGTCCTCTATATTTTTGCTACAGTATTTTGGCCCCATGATATTCTGTAGTTGATATTCTGGTACAGGGTCCAGTGGCAAATAGCCTTTCAATAGTGCCTCAAAGGTAATTCCTGCATACTTCGTTTGACTGGGCATCCTAGAAGAGGAAGAGGAGGCAACTGCAACAGTAGCAGCTCCCACAACCTCCCAATCGGACAAATGTAATCATCATAACCACCCCAGGCACTTGAGTTTGCACCACCCTTGTCATCCTCACATCAGTCATCTATAACCACCAATCCCCACACCCAGGGTGGTTCTCCACCACAAGGTCCTGGAGGTCCTACAGACTCTGGCCAAGGTCCAAAAAGAACTTATGGACAGGATGAGAACATTAGAGGTTTATTTTACTTGAGATGGGAGGAGGGTCTGTAGCAGGTTGTGTTGGTGAAATGAGTTGGAGAAGGAGTAGAATAGTCTTGTACATTGTTTATTGTTTAAGGAAGGGGTGGGGCTATTGTGAGTGGTGTAGGTAGCTGGGATTTATTTAAGGTATATTTTTGTGTTATACATAACACTCTCTTCTTCTGGTATATAAGTGGTTTGCTTTACTGTTTAAACCAGGGAAGATCCACATATTTAGTAAGCCTGGGCAGAGTTCGCGGAGTTCCGCTACGTGGAACTCCACGAAGTGCAAAGAAAACTCTGCCATGCTACACGGAGCTCCGCAAGCAGCGTAGTGCGTTAGATAAATGCCGTTCGCAGTGATTTTCAGTGCCAGGTGCTTGTCCGCACTGCGCAATCATTGCGAACGGCACCATGCATAACGCAAGCGGGCGCTGCTTCTTTTGTGCCGCTCGAGTAGATTTTTAATTGAGCGGCAGCTTTCTCAACATGAACGGTCGGTTTCTCAATGCAAGCGGTTGCGAGCATAGGCAACCACTCGCAATAAGAAATCTGCCCACCCGCGTTGAGAAATCTCGCCGAGAAGTTGATTTTTCACACTTGCGCTCGCCAACTTGATGTTGACGATCGCGGACGAGGAAAAATCTCGCTGGGAGTTGGATTTTCCTCACTCGCGCTCGCCAACTTGACGAGTAACGTGGAGTGCGGAAAACTCTGTAAACTCTGCGAGCGGAGCGAAGTTCACCGCCCAGACTTAATATTTAGTGACAGAGTCCCTAAACATGGATCGTCACAAAGTACAAAGAAGTTCCATTATCCTCTCTCTATCTTGCTGTACTTGAGCTTCTTTGCCAAACCATCCTCAGTGTGGGCCTCCACATTCCTTCAATCGGTGGCAGAAATTTGACTATGCACAAACTATAACTCCCTCTATAACTTGTCTCTTGTGCACCCTTCTGTCAATGATATTTGGCTACTCTCTTCCCCTCTGTCATCACCACTAAGGAGTAGTACTAATAGAACAGATATTAAATTATGCTGTAACTCTCAAATCCAAACCCCTCTCATTTCAGCTGAGGAAGAACGTCTTCACCCACCCAATGCATGTGAGGAGGTTGACAGAGGGGTTTTGCCCCAGAGACTAACTGCTAGTGACCCTAATAGGCCAAAAATGGAATGATTTCATAACAAACAAGGTTTTCTATGTTGAGTGGATCTGGTGAACCAACAAAAAGGTTATGCAACATGAAAGAATACAGAGAGAGAGAAAACTAAGACAGGGGCTAGCATAAATGAACACAGTGTGCACAGTTATTTAGTAAATCAAGAGTCCAAGTTATTTTTTCAATACACATGTAGCTCAAACATTACATATGGCTGAGTCATATAGGTTATGGGCCAAGCATGGAATATTGTGTATTCACAAAGTGCAAGTCATGAGGATGTCACATTGGCAATTAGATGCTCATACTAACTTGCCATACCTTACTGCTGAGCATTATCGTTGACACCTGAATGTCCCACAGGCAGGGTGAGGGGATAGAATGAGAAACATTCACTTTTTTTACCACCCCTCTATAACGGTCATCATTGCTTACACCACAACAGCACCACCATGTATGCCATGGGTTGATATTCGAAATAAGTTATAGCACAATAGGTCTAATAACTATGAGGAAGAGTGTTAGAGTATTAATGAATAGATGGGTGGAGAAATTAGAGGAAAAATTGATAGAGAGAGAGACAGACATAGCATTCAGCCATTCCACATCTGTCATGGATGGAAGATGACAGTTAAGCTAACACAATTCATTCAGTCCTTAGCAAGTTTCTGACTCCAGGATTAGGCTATAATGCAAAATAGGAGAGGCAAGAACTGAAGAGAAGACCTGTTAAAAGAGAAAAGGAAAGGATAATATTTGGGAGCTGGGGTAAATGTGGTCCATGAGATCTGAATAAGGATCATAAAACTGGTGTATGTACCATTAATTGAAGGCCAATTTAGTACCTCTCCCAGACACCATGACAGCTAAGTACATGTATGATGAATGATTGATCACTAAAATAATAAAAAGGCAAGTTTATCTATGCCCATCATATTCACCACAATTATCATTTTAGATTTGCCACTGGAGCAACTAGTCACCATTTTTCCCAATAAATCAAATGTTTCCAGTCTGTAGCCTGTGCGCCTCTTTGAGAGTTCTATCTTGGAAGTAGATAGCTAGAGATGGGTGCTTCTCTTTGATGTTGTTGAGGTGATGTGCAGATTTTAATTCCTCCGAATAAGAGACAGACCTTTTGAACAAGAAATGGAAAGAAATTGAGTCTTAGATTCAAGGTAAACTGAGAGGTGTTTGAAGAGCCAAGAGATGCTGGCATGCAGTTAACTAAAGGCCAATCAAGTGACTCTCCCAATGACATATAGAAGCGTGCTCACAGAATGATCATCTGAACATTAAAAAGACCAGGACCAGCTAAGCTCCTCCAATCCGTCAAATGAATCATTTGTCATCCACTAACTATTCCGAGACATCTGTTTCCAAAATAGCGTAATATTTATCTGTGTTTCTCTTTTTCCATGAAATACATAACCATTACAATCCTTTCTATATTCACTGACAGCCAGAAAGTGAATGAGAGGTTAGGCATGGGAGGCATTTTGATCTCTCTCGAAACTGCAGTGTCCATTGTAGTCTTTAGGTCTGTTGTTCATTGCAATATCTATGTTGACCCTATGATTGAATTGGTTGACTTTGTCACACTAAATCACCTGGTCAAAATGACTGTGTATGCCTTCATTATATTTCTGTGCTGCATACTGGTCCTTTTTAGCTTATGCATATTTATTGGAACATCAAATCTAAAAATGAATTTACTTTTTTTTTAGCTTTATTTCAGTTCAATTGACCATAAAAGTGCACAGTGCAGAAAAACATTATACATGCAAAAAGATCCTAAAGACAGATCGCATCCAAATACCAATGCACAGTAAAAAATCTATAAAATCCAGTCATAGATCAACAATTGACAAATGCTGCCCCCAGATTAAGACTAAGACCAGGAGACAATAACCTCAATGAGACAAAACTTATAAAATTGCTCATAAAGGGTCCACTATGTCTCCCAAAATATGTGTATAATTTACATTCCTTCATACCTTTAGTCTCTGTTTCGGGTTTTAAAAGCCATAAAATTCATCAAAACATTAAAAGCACATAAGACGAATATGTATACATTAGGGTCCAGATTGAAATAAGAAGCTAATTAGTTAAAAAGGAAGCTCTTAAAATAGGAATGGTTACTTTCTTGACCCCCTGCACATAGTATCAAAATCAAGTGCCACATCAGCATAGGCCTAGTCTTTATCACCAAAGAAGCCCGCTATTCTGATCAATGTGAGATGTCCATCTCTTATCCTAGAAACCTTTACCTAACTCATCATATGGAAAGGAGATATCTAGATACTGCGAATACTATAGGGTGGTGGAGATTGTATTTCAGTATTCTAAGGGCCTCTTGGTGGTTAGGAATCCCTAGGTTCCTGCAAATCTGTACTATCCACTTTTGTCTTACTCTTTTATATGCTGGACAAAAGAAGAGCACATGTGCTTCGATTTCTTCTGCTGTGCCACAGGAGGAACAATTCCAATCTATTTCCCTCGACCAGGCACCAGTAAATGTGTGTAGAGGGAGCGAGCCATGCCTGAGCTGCAGACACAACTTCCTGACTAGTGCTGGCTGGATCTTGTCCAGGAAATCTCGTACCTATAAATGGCTTTAATCAGTAGGAAATTCCTAGTTAAAATACCCTCTGCTCAACCCTTCGTAAGAGATGAACATCTGGAAGCCCTGTAGTAATCCACAAGTTTCTTCTTGGAAACTGCCAGGGAGGTTGTTAAGGGTCCTTCTATAGAGAAGCCAGTCCTATACTAGTCAAAGTGTCCCTGAGATGGAAAAACCAAGGTAGGCTTCTGGCCCCTGGTATCCCCAGAAGTTCTTCTAATGATTGTCTATATGGGGTCAACTCTGCGGTTGATCTAACTCTCCTTCAAAAGAGGAGAGGTCTTAAACCAATAGTCTCAGAAATGGGGGGCAACCCTAGATCAAGTCGGAGTGGAGTCAGGGGGGTGCTAGGGGGAAGAGACACTAAGTCCCTGGTGAATTTATTTTCTACCAAGACAATGCCTTTAACAGATTTATGTCCCCATAGCTCTGCCCCATAAGTAATGGCTCTCAGAGATTGGGTTTTGTATATTTCTATCAGGGGGCTAAGGGGCTTAAAGAATGAAGACCTATAGACCTTAGTCAGACCACATGTACTCTGTATTAGCTCCAATCTCTCTTTCCCTATATGAAAGGCCCAATTAGTATGCTCGTTGAGAGTGATCCCCAAATACTCAAAAATGGCAACCCTCTCCAATGGGGTTTCGTTCAACATGGGGTTGGTTCTGGTGAAATGCACAGAATTAAAAAACATAAATTTAGTCTTGACAACATTCACCTCAAAACCCCACTTGATGCAAAAAGAGTTAAACCCATCGAGTATCCTATGGATCCCCATGGGAGATTTTGATGGGAGGAGGGTATCATTGACGAATATCAGGGCTGGAATTTTGGTGGAACAAATCTTGAGAGCGTCATTGTTACCGACCCCATTTAGGGTATCCAAAAACCCATTGATGTACAAACAAAATAGGGTCAGTGCCAACACACAGCCCTGTCATACGCCCCTGGTTACCAGAAATGGTTCAGAAAGCTCCCCTATTTTCCACATTGAACCTGTGCAAAGTTCTTTTCACGTAGCCTCCTAAGGATATTACAGAGGTAGGTGGGAACCCCCAAGTTAGTTAGAACAGCCCAGAGTTTGGATCTCGGAACTAGGTCAAAGGCAGATTTTAGGTCTACGAAGATCAGATACAAATGGCCACCCTCCAGCACCACCGTTTTCCTATAGAGGACTTGGAGGCGGAATACCTGATCAATGGTGGATGTTCGGTTTCAAAACCAGCTTGTAAAGTGCTAAGTGCATCATGGACCTCTTTCGAATCTTGTAGCCGTTCTAGGATGACCCTTGGAAAAACCTTCTGCATCACATCTATGAGGCTAATGGGCCTATAATTCCCCAGTGAAAGGGGGGAATCTTTCTTATACACAGGGATTATTTCAGCACTGGCCCAGGTCTCAGGGATGGGCATACCACCCAATACAGCATTTAAGATGACTAGCAGGTAGCAGCCCCAAATGTCTGGTTCAGAAAGATACAAGTCCCCAGGGATCTTATCGATTCCATGTGCCTTGTGAGGGGTTATGCTTGAAATAGCTCTACATACTTCCTAAAGAGAAATTATGGGGAAGTCCTCATTATCCTTTATACCAACCTGGTTCAGATCATATGTTTGATGGTCTACATTTTTCACCACCACTACCTCATGGAGATCCTGGACATCATAGAGTGAACGAAAGTGATCATTCCAGGCTTCGGCTGCAATGTTTGACTCTAGAGTGTATCTCCCTTCCTGATTGCAGGCGACTATGTTCCAAAATACTCTTGGATCTTTCTGTTTAAGGGCCTGTAGGAGAGACTCCCATTTGGTCATGTGCCACTCAATCCTGGCCTGTTTGATGGCATCCTTATTCCTAGGTCTTTATTTTGTGTTCCTTTTTCTTGTAGAATATTTTCTGTTGAGTAGCATATTAGTTCCCCTTTTCATCCAGAATAAAGCATACAACTTCATATTCAGGGATTTCCTCTGGAGGATGGTCTCTCACCACATTTGAGATGGCAGAGAAATAACCCTTATCCACTGTTGTGTCTTGTGAAGCTGGGAAGTATTTGAGATGAATTGTTTAATTGTCGTGATCGATATGAGTCATTCAATGTTTGAGGAGAGAGGCCAGTCATTCTGACTATGAACATTTTCAAATATTATTTTCAGAGCTGTAAATTGAAATTAGTCCCGCTAATAAAAAAGAGAAATTAAAATGTTCATTCTTCGACAAGCTGCATAGCTACATACATTGATTAGAGTTGCAAGGGAATCCAGCCTCACATGATAATAGTAACATTTGCCTGTCTTCTATGTGCTTTTGTTACATAAGTGCTGCGAGTGTACTGGAGCTAGATTTACCCCTCCCATCTCCATAGAAAGTAATCAGAGGAGGTGTAAAGAATACTGAGGATTTGGGTAGGGCAGACTTGAAGAAGGGGCTGGCCACTGAATGTGGGCAGATTATCTATTCTAAACATTAGTCACTGCCAACTCGGGTAAGGTGCTGGACACTGAAAGGGGGCAGTTTTTCTATTCTAAACTCCGTTCAGAGCCAGCTCGGGGAAGTTGCTGGGCACTGAAAGTGGCAGATTTATTATTCTAAATGTAAGTCAAAGCAAACTCGTCGAAGGTGCTGGACACTGAAAGGGGGCAGATTTATTTTCTAAACTCCAGTTAGAGCCAACTTGGGGAAGGTACTGGTCACTAGACAGGGGCAACCTTTTCATTAAATAAAGAAACTTTTAAGTTAAAAGACAAGGCAATGCTGTTTAATCCCGTCAAAATCTTGTAGGGCAGAATCACATCATCCAATACATCAAGGAAATTTCCAAAAAGCAAGCAAAACAAAGAGCAAAACCACCAAGTAAACACCATAACAATTGCTTTCTCACAAACCCTTAACCAACATTTCCAAGAGCAAACAGAGCTATAACTACCATTTTTAACTTTCATCGTACATAATTCAAACCAATAAAAACATTTCAATTGAAATTGTGGTTTAAAATGTACAGCATTTTCTTTCTTTTAACAGGATTAGGCAGAATATATAAGACAGTATCCTAGCATTAACATGATGAATATTTCTTTTTCAGTCCAACAGTCTTGTTTAAAATAAAGTTACCATCTTGAAAATCTGAAAAAAATTGCAATCAACACTTCGTACCAAAACAAAATAGAGAACAGTACTCAAGCCAAACAGGTAATGAAATTAGCATTTCCAGTACATTTAAATGTAAATCTGTTAATATCCTTGAATACGATGTCATTACACATCATGATATATAAGGCCCGATCAAGGCAATACCAATAAATGCAATGTCGATGCACGCCATAAAATGTGCTCTCATATCAATGTCGATACCAGTAGAAACATTGTCAATATATGCCATAATCTATGCATGCATAACAATGTTGAAACCAGTAAAAACTATTTCAATGTATGCCATAATCTATGCACGCATAACAATGTCAATATCAGTAAAGACAATATCTATGTATGCTATGACAACTGTACGCACAATACTGCAGATGTCAGTAAAAATCATATCTGTGACTGCCATGTTAATTGTACAAATTTTAACAAACTCATATCATTCCTGTTGGATTCACCCAAGGTGACCTCCCCATCATTGGGGAGAGGATGTAGCCTTACCGCTAGAGCGGTCAACCTCGAAGCTGGGGAACCGGGTTCGAGTCTCGGCAGCGACACGCAACATTCTGTGATTCTGGGCAAATCACTTAATCTCCCCGTGCCTAACAAAAAAAAAAAATTAGTTAATGTGTTCATCTGTAACGAAACTGGTGCTCATGTAAAGCACTCTGATACCTGATATCTTCGGGTCTAATTTGCACTATATAAAACTCTAGAAAAAAAAAACCCCGAGTCAGAGATACATGGTCAAACAGGCCCTGCGACCCAAACTCAAGCCTCCTGATTAACAGGTCACAGGTGGAGTTACACTTAGCCCAAAGACAAATGCGCACTCAGGGAAAACCCTGATCGATCCCACAGATAGGCTGTTACACCACAAACAGGTCAGAGGAATTGGCCCCAATAAAACACGCTGGCCAAAGGCGCGTGTGCCCAAAATACCACAAAGACAGATGCCACATAAAGTTAGTAACACTTAGCCAATCAGGACACAGCATACACACCACACGTAGTGATCAAGCACTCATCACAGCAGACATCTGGACTAGGTCTGGGCATAAAACTCCGCTCCGCTCATGGAGTTTGCCGAATTTGGCAACTCTGCATTCCACCGAGAATGCGGAGTTACTGATAAACTCAGCACTCCGCAAAGGAATGAAGTTTTTTTTGTTAACACGCTCGAAATGTCCTTTCACATGTGCAGGAGCGACTTGCTGGGCGCTCGCAATCGCCCACGAGACTTTCAGAGCTGTTTGCAGGTGCCATGAGATTTGCTAGCTGGCCGCATGCTCCGTGAGGTTTTGTGGTCGCCAATACGTCATTCGGGTGCGCCAGCAACTTCTGGCTGATGTTTTCTGCCATATGCGATCCCGAACGTGCAGGATCTAACGCGGCTGCAATCTGGGGAAGATTATTTCCTCGAGAAGCATCCAAATCTTCCCGAAATGATGATTTGGAGTTAAAAACATCCTCAAATGGACATTTGGCGTTGGTTTTTTGTACGAGGAGCCCTTTTTTAAAAACTTTTTTCCAACAGGAAGGAAGTGCCCCAGGATATTCCAACTTACTATTCCTGTCCGGCTGGCTCCTCCCAGTGCTTTGTCTATCTACTGCTCACTTTTCATTGGAGTTTCAGTGGAGAGGAGTGGTGCAGCGGCCAGGGCAGCTGACTTCGGAGCACAGGGTTCACAGTTCGATCCCCGGCTCCGGCGGCAGCTTAGCTCAGCACCATGTGACTCTGGGCAATAGCTCACTTAATTTCCACGACGGCCCCCAGCGCCTTGAGACCCGTAAGGGTGAGTAGCTGCGCTATATAAAAACGGACTTACATTGGGATTTGGAGCTGGAAGGATCACTCTCCTTATCTGCTGCATATATACCATTGGATTTAAGGACTTTGTATTTGAGATTTCACAAGTAAGTTCAAAAACTGGTGTACAAGGGTGTTATTTGTTTGATTGGGGGCATGCACCAGGATTTATTTAAAATTGTATGGTATTTTTAAAATGTATTGTGGTGGGTGGCCTGCAGTTTCATTAGGGGCCTAGTTATTTTTTTGCATGTAATTTTTCTTCTTTCATAGAGGAAAAATGTTGTACAGTTTAGTACATTTTCTTCATGTTTTTTTGATAAATTTACAATATTCATTTAATTTACTATGTGGCCTAGTCTGCCAATGGGCCTTCCAGCCAGTAGGCCCAGTACAAGTCCTGGGTTTATGAAACAACTGTTTCTGTGGTGTCTGTTGAATTGAAACATCATTTAGGGCACTGATGGCTTTGTATTAAATTACAAAATGTGTCTTTTTTGGGGGATATTTCATGGTTTTTCTGCAAACAGTCTATAGGTGGGGTGATTATATTTGATGCCTTTGGAGGATGTGTGTTGCTGTACAAAGTTTTAGCCCAGTTAGTTTTCATTTTTGGCATTGCTGAATTAATGCACGTTTTCTCTGTGTTACCATGCCTCCTTAGTCTGACTAGTATGTGAGTGTGTTTGCCATTGGCCACCATTTGACTTTGTTCCCCATGCCATGTGGCCAAGGGCCATTTTTTGCATAGTCAGTGTCCATAGGCCTGCATGTGTTCTTTGTTGTGGCCATGCCTCCTTGCTGGTTATTGTTGTGACCATGTGGCTGGCAACCATTTTGGGTAGGCAGCCAGTGTGCTCTTGCCATAGGCCTGCATGTGTTTGCATTGGAGGGGTGTCATTAACTAAGAGAAATGGCGCCTATGGAGTTTGCATCAGTATTGGATCCTATTACTTTACGCGGTGCAAAAGGTGAGGGAAAACACCCTAGACCTTCAAAACGTTGGACCCTGGGGCTAATATTGTGACAATTCTTATCCTATGCACACGCTCTATTCACAAGTGAAATTCACAAAAACAGTTGGTGTGAACAAAAAAGAGGAATAAAGTTCTGTTATCTTTTCGTTTCTCTTAATCCAACAACGCCCAGCCAACACATGTTTTGTCGATTGGGGGAGATCCCACGACTTCTTCAGGGCTGTATGGCTCTTTAAGTCCTACATTTTAAATCCTCTCCGCCGGTTATACTTCCGACCCGGCTGGTCAATAAATCCAAATTAGACTGTGATCCAAATTATGCCAGAAATTCTATTAGTCCAACCTTTATCGTAGGACCTGTGAAATGTCCCGAGTGCGGTGGCTTGTCCAAATGCTCCAATCAATATAAACCCTTATGTTGTAGTCCATTGAGTGAGTACGCTTCAAAAAATGGAGTATGGACGCCGGGTTCACGTTCTGAACCGGAAGGGACTACCACATAAGGGTTTATATTGATTGGAGCATTTGGACAAGCCACCGCAATCGAGACATTTCACAGGTCCTACGATAAGGTTGGACTAATAGAATTTCTGGCATAATTTGGATCACATTCTAATTTGGATTTATTGACCAGCCGGGTCGGAAGTATAACCGGCGGAGAGGATTTAAAATTTAGGACTCAAAGAGCCATACAGTCCTGAAGAAGTCATGGGGTCTCCCCCAATTGACGAAACATGTGTTGGCTGGGCGTTGTTGGATTAAAAGAAAAGAAAAGACAACAGAACTTTATTCCTCTTTTTTGTTCACACCGACTGTTTTTGTGAATTTCACTTGTGAATAGAGCGTGTGCATAGGATAAGAAATGGCCTGCATGTGTTCTTTGTTGTGGCCATGCCTCCTTGCTGGTTGCTGTTGTTGTGACCATGTGGCTGTCCTTCATTTTGTGTGGCCAGCAAGTGTGCCTTTGCGAAAGGCCTGCATGTGTTCTTTGTTGTGGCCAAGCCTCCTTGCTCGTTATTGTGATTATATGGCTGGCGGCAATTTTTGGTAGGCAGCCAGTGTGCTTTTGCCATAGGACTGCATGTGTTCCCTGTTTTCCATGCCTCCTGCTTGTTGTTGTGACCATGTGGCTGGTGGCCATTTTGTGTGGGAAGCCAGTGTGTTTTTACATAGGTCTTCATGTGTCCTTTGTTGTGGCCATGCCTCCTTGCTGGTAGTAGTGACCATGTGGCTGGCAGCCATTTTGAATAGGCAGCCAGTGGGCTTTTGCCATAGGCCTGCATGTGTTCTTTTTTGTGGCCATGCCTCCTTGCAGGTTGGTGTTGTTGTGACCATGTGGCTGGTGGCCATTTTGTGTAGTCAGCCAGTGTGCTTTTCCAACTGGTCTGCATGCGTTCTTTGTTTTCCAGGCCTTCTTGCTCAGTGTTGTTGTGGATCATGTGGTACTGGCTGGCAGCATTTTGTGCATCCAGCCAGTGTGCCTTTGCCATAGACCAGCATGGAAGGATGACATAACAGTTTAATAATATACTTGAGGATAATTTCACTTATTATGCATTTTTTTAATTTAAATTAAAAAAAATATATATTGTCATTTTTTAAATTTTAATTTTTGTAAAAAAACAAAATCAGTTTTAATTATTTTATAATTTTGATTGTTTTACATTTTTTTATGAATTTTATATTTTTATTATTTTTTTGTTTTAATTATTTTATTTTTTAAAGCAATTTTAATTTTTCAATCATCCATCCATCCGTCCACCATAGGCGACTCTAAGTTCCAGCCATTTAGCCGGCTGCACTGGGGCCCGGCAAAGACTGAGAGGCAGCTATTTCTGCCTCTTCTTCCTCTAGGACCAACAGCCAGTGGTATTCCTGGTGGATTCGCTCTAGCCTCTGCAGCTGCAGATGGGCTACTATCTCCTGCCTGTTGGGTGCTATAGGTGGACCAGCAGGAGTAGCTATATTGAGAAAAATAAAAATAAAAAAGGCACATTGCTGGTCCTCTAGGGCCATTGGAGTTCAATGTGATTATGATTTGGAGAGTCACAAGCCCCAATTCTGTTTTACCCACACATGCCTTGCATAAAAAGCACTGACTGTGCGGTAGAAAAGTATTAAGCCAGAATAACACCAAATTTTAAAAAACTGTGATTTTATTTTTTTTTCTTCTAAAGGCTTTTCAAGTTACTATAAACAGACACTTTAAGTGGAAAAATAAATTACCTCTTATTAATGAGTGTGGCATTATGCAGTATGGAGTACAATCTGTGTGTTATGCTAAAATGTCATGCTCATTGCTAGCCAGTGCGTCGGGTATTTTGCTACTGTCTGCAGCTGGGGCAGCCGTAGTTGACAATTATCTATTTTTAATTCCAATGGCCCCACTCTTCTCCAAATGCATTTCTCTTTCTACCCTGACCCCAAAGATGAAGATGAATAATAAATAAAATCTACGTCATACACCTCACATATGAAAAGTGGATATTATCCTGTATGCCGTAAGCAGACATTGAGGAAAATGATGCACTGTACAAAAGGAATGGGCTATTTAGATTGTCTTTGGCACATTTGTCACAGTGTATCCCATACGCCAAACTTGACATCAAATCATGCACTTACTCCCACTTTACTCACTGACAGTGATCACCATCGCATATTATTTCCAACAAATTCATTCGCTGGGCAGTAAGGAAAGGAAACTTGACTTACTCTACTGAAGGGTAGGGTAGAGGAATTAGGTGGGTAGGGTATAGCTTTTGATATAGAATAGAGGGGTCACTACACTGATCATCGATAAGTCATCTTTGGCTTATTCAGTCACTGTGCTAGTTGTAGGAAGGTAGGATCCTTCTGCATGGTTACCCCCACTGTTTGCCTGGTGCTAAGCTGTTTTTGACTAGTCTGACTGGGATCCTGCTAATCAGGACCCCAGTCTTTCTGCTTTCTCCCTTAAATTGTTATGTTCAGTACTTAGGTACATCCCAGATTGGATAATGAGGTACCCTTATAAGTCCCTAGTATATGGTACTAAGGTACCCAGGGCATAGGTACCCCAGAGGTCCCCCATGGGCTGAAGCATGTATTATGCCATCCATGGAAGACCATTCAAACTGTAACTACAGGCCTACCATTGCAGCCTGTATAAGCTGGTGCTAACACCACTTACGAAAGATATTGTTTTCCTATATCTAGAGTCACTGCACTTAAAAACTATAAGTCACCCCTATAGCAGGCCTTTGCAATCCTGAAGGCAGGGTGCTTGGTTCTAAGTGTGAGGGTGCCCCTGCATGGGCAGGACACCCCTGAAGCCTACGGAGTCCATTCTCCAGTGTTTTAAGTGAAGCAGCCATATACCATATATAGGGGCACCACGTAATTACGCGATGACTATATCGAAACTGGCTACAACGAATCCTATCATGTTTGGTATCAAACATGTTGGAATCATACCCCCACACCATAAACGGTGTGGGATGTATGATTCCAAGCACTGGAAGAGACCTCTGTTAAGTTCTCCATGCTCCCGGTGCCAGTCTTCTAGACCCGGACAGCACAACATGGCTGCTGCTGACCAGAGATACAATTCTGCCCTCCTGCTGCTGAGCCAAGCTTGAGCAGGGGAAGGCAGAACAACAGGTATCCTGTCACAGGGAGGTGTGACCACCTCCCAGAATGGATTTAGTGTATTGGGGCTGGGTGGGTGCGCTTGCCAGCACCACTCAGTCTGCATGAGGGGCACAATTGATGTCCCCTTGCATAGTCCAGTTCAACCCAGCTCTGGGAGCCGTTGGTTCCCACTCTGACACGAAACTGGATAAAGGACATGGGAGTAGCCTCCCCACTGTCCAAACCCTCACCTGGGAGGGTCCCCTGAATCGTCACAACCTTTTCCTTAGGGTACTTAAGGGCTTACCTGTGGGTGGGTCCCTAGATTCATCATGGGACACGATTCAATTCAGACACCACTTCAACGTCTACCGTCTGGGCACTCTGGACTTTGCTGGACTTTGTTTGGACTCAATTTCGTCCCCCTTTCAGTCTGTTCCATCGTCTGTGCCTGTGCTCCATACAGGAACCTTCTAAGGCCTGTGGGCATCCAAGACACTTGAAGGAATCTCCCTTGAAGTGAAGGAGTCACTTCCCTGCATCTGCAGGCACCGCAACTAAGCTGACCAGTCTGCTGATCCTGAGCTCCTACAGACTCTGAAAGGTTCAACAACACAGGTGGTGGTTCTACACAACTCTCGAGGCCTGCCCTGTCTTTTCACCAAGTTTGAGGCCAGTATCCCTCGTGGGAGCCGTAGGAATGGAACCCATGTGCACTGCATCGACTTGCCTTTGCAAAGGCTTGTTGGCTTCCTTCCATCAAGATCTTCCGACTCCAAGTAGCCCCAACCTTGAGCATCTCCAGTGAACAGAATCTTTGCCCACACCACATCGTTTGAATCGTGGCCTGCATCTTTTGGTGAGCTGCTTGAGGTCCTCTTGTGACTCCAGTGTCTCCGGCCTGTGGGTCCTGTTGAGGGTCACCTTTGTTTCTTTTAGGCTCCCCTGATTGCTCGGGGCCTACCCTGACTCTCCTGCTTGTGGTGAGTCCCCTGGACCTTGCTGGTCCTGACATTGCCTCTTTTTTGAATTCCAGGTGGGTTGCAGTTGCCAAGGCTTGCTGATGCTTCCGACAGACACCGACCCCTCAACTGTCGACATCCTACGTAGTACAGCTCGTGCACTGCTCCTGGTCTTCCTCAGCATCGCCTGGTCCTTAAAGCTGCAGAGTCAAGGTCACCGTCGACTCTCCTGCAACACCTGACATTAGTGGGCATTCGTCTTCCAGGTCTCCGGGTCACTCCTGAGTGACATAGACTCTGTCCCCTCTGCTTGCAGGTACCTCTCAACTGGAATCCACCTTCGGATTCCATCGGACACTTTCTCCTTCTCCAGCAGCGGCACTTTCCTGAAGTCCTCCATTGGGTTCAATGGCGGTTTCCGACACTACTTCGCTACTTCACATCTATGCACCCAGCTTCCCTGGTGTAGGTAACATGGGTACTAGGGTATCCATGGGTGGGTTGGTTCTCCAACCTTCTGTCATCCACTGGGTTTCTTCAGGGTCCTCTGGTAAGGGTCCTTTTTCTTTAGAAATTGCAACCGCGACTTACACGTTGACTTGTACGGAGAACGCGGTCGTCTTCCCACACTGCACACGATCTCCGTGGGGTTCCTAGTCACGCACCTTGGGTGGTTCCTTGGGGGCCCAGCACTTCTACGTCCTCTAGACCTTGTCTTGACATGAGTCGTGGTTCTTATACCACTTTCTTAATATATGGTTTGGTCCCCCCTGGGGTTCACTGTGTATTCTGTGCTATTTACGTGATTTCAATCAAAGTATTGTGTGCATTGCGTATATCTCCGGGTAGGAGATATCTAAACGTGTTACAGAGCATTATATAATAAATACATATTTTTATAAATACCTTGTGTGGTTCTTTTTCATTTAATCTATACCAACAAGATTGCGTTCTGGTAAAACAAGCTGCTTTACACTCCTTCTGGACTAAGCCTAAAGGCTGTTCTCCACAGCTACCACTTAGAGAGCTTTCTATGGTTGTCTAAGACCTCCTATGTCACCATAAGGCTTGTCTGGACTGGTGCAGGGTGTCCACTTACATAAGTGTACATCATATACCAGGCCTGCCTCTCACACTAGTCAACAGAAGTCAAAAGGGAAAAATCTGAACAGGTATAAAATAAATCTGGTGTGGGAAACCATGAAATATATTCTAGAATCACTTCACTTCACATGGTTATAAAATCAAATTGAGGCACATGCCAAGAATGTTTTTTCCAATTTTTAGGTAGCCTGGGATGGAAGAACTTAGGAAAAATATAGGAGTGAAGTACTAAGAGGTGAATGAGTGGGCAAAGGGAGACACACCTTGTGTGTTTGGTTTGCAATGCATTGAAAACTTTGTAAATGCCACATTAACTGAAGCAGATGCACATTGCACAGCCAACACTGCAGTCTCAAATGGAACCATACTGTGCTTCGGTCACAGGTGGTAAAATGCCATGGGCGGTGAGGGGGTGATGAATTATGGGTGGGATAAATCTGGCTCGCTTAACAAATACAGAGAGGCAAGGGAGTAGAACAAACATTAAAAAAATACCCCCCACTTTGAACCATAGCTTTGATAACCCTACATAAACAAAGTCAGTGAAGTAGATGAGCAGCATGTCCCTCTCCATGAGAAGAGCTTGCCTTGCTTATTCATCCAAGCAATCCAAATATTCATTCATCTTTTCATTCTAATTCACCCATAGCCACCATGATTAAGCTTTACTTTCTCTCATCAAGTCTTTCACCAAAACTTCCAATACATTATCCATCCATTCAATATTCACCCTTTCTTCCATATCATCTACCCAATGCCAGAATCCAGCCCATACGTGGCCAGTTCTGACAATGGGTATGAAAAGGACTCACCTGTAGACTGTCACAAACAGGTTCGTAATGCTTGGGGTGAAGATACTGCTGTGAAGGGGGGACCTGAAGAAAGGGATCCACGTAGGACTCTTCCTGGAAGAAAAAGAGAAGGGTGAGTACACACCCCAAATCCTCCATTTCTGCCTCCTTGAAGCAGGCAGTTGTACCGCCGTTGTCAGCTTGTCGAAAAGGCAACTCGTAATACGGACTTTGGTGCAGCTCTCCTTTACTGTCCTATGGTGGCTGTCTTTCCCCGACTGCCAACCCAGTAGTCTGCTGGTGGTCTCTGCACTTCAGCTGCAGTCATTGCAAAGACAATCTGCCCAACTCATTACACAGTGGTTGGACTGCCGAGCTCTCCATAGTTGGACTGCCAAACTCATAATAAGGCCCTGTATTGTGCCTGTACTGTGCGTGTAGGCACATTACAGATGTGCAGGTAGGCTTTCAGTTTAAATGAGCTACAATATTGAACCATTTTGGGCGTTTTTGACTGGAGCTTTAAATAAATGCTCAAATGAAGGTATAACCGTTGTGTGTTTGTTCTGGTAGCTATCATCAGCATGAGTGACCGGTCTGGCACAAGTGGCAGACGAGCTAGCAGCCACCCTCATCTTAAAACCTAGGGCCCTAATTTCTGGGTATTTGGCTTAGGACAGCACAGCAAGTCACCTTGCTGCTCTGCCCTACTCCAAAGTGAAAGGGCAGGAATGTACTGTATTTATCCAATGTGGTGCATTCCTGTCCTTTCCCCCTGCGTTGGTGTAGTTTTGGAAGCCTAGCGCCAATGTAGACACCCTTGCACCATGGTGTAAGGATTCCTGTGTTGTCAGCAGGATTGTTTTTGTGCAGGAAAGGGCACCTTCCTACACAAAAATAATCCTGAGTGGCATTTTCCTCTTTCTAATTGTGCTGCAGAATGCAGCACACGTAGAAAGAGGAAAGAATGAGGAGAAATAGAGATATTTCTCCTTGTTACACCTCACCACAGGAGGCATAAGGTTTTGACGCATTGTCAGACTTACAAGACCTTGTAAATCTGAGAATGCGTCAAAAACTATGGAAGTTGCGTGGGAACACCCACCACAATGCCCATGGAATGCCTCCCTTGCGCAGAGTAATGCAACACTGCGATTTGCACTGCGATGACTTACTCCTGATTTATGAGGCCACTAAAGCCTCACAAGGTGGCTTTGTAAATCTGAATCAGAGCCTTGCATCACACATGATGGAGCAGGGGTTGCGACATGTAAACCTGCTCGAATCAACGTCCCAAGTTAACATTTATTAATCGTGTGATTTGTACTAATATGCATTAATACACACAAACACAGGGAAATGCTTTGCGCATGCGTGCATTGCAATTAAGATTAATGCATGAAATGCTTAGGCTGCATATTACTTTTTGCATATTAAAACCGACAAAGTGCAATAATGCTATTGCAAATAAACATGCTTTGCAAATTAATGCTCATATAAATTAACATGGGATTAGTGCGATGGTGGGAGGGAAACAGTGTAAATTCCATTTTTGTGTTATTAATATTCTATATATTTCTCCTTCATCGTAGTTTTTTAAAATGGGCCTATGGTGAACAAATAGATACGCGTGTTAAATTAGCCTGAATAAATGAAAAGGCCGCGAAAGGTTGACCAGTACATGAACTGTGGTGGGTGTCAGCGGCGGATGAAGGAAACCTTGAAGAGTGAAAGAAAGACGTGCAATATTTCAGGACGTCGAAATGCCTGGGAAAGCTCAAATTGATGAACGTTTTATGTCTAGCCGATACATTGTTTGAAATAAAGTTGTTATACAGGGACAAGCCATTCATCAGAAAGTGTGACGTGATGGGGGATAGAGAATCGATTCATAAGCAGGGATGTAAATCGTGAGAATGAGTTAGGAACAAAGAAAGCATGTAAAGCCAAATGAAGTAATGGAGGTGTGGTGTAACACCCCACAAATTGACCAATGAAAAGATGAGATTTTTCCGAATGTTGCAGATGTGGGATGGCCATGTCAAAATTAAGGTATAATTGGGGTGCTCTTAGTGGGTGTGGTTAAGTCGTCAGCTTTCGTAGGTCCAGAGAGGCAGAGGGTGATCGTCGCTGTCCGTCGGTTAGAGGCCTTCCTGTCCTGAACCTGTTCCCTATTTCCTGATCCTATCTCTAACCCGGTTTTCCTTAATCTGTCCCCTTCACTATCCTCGTGGCCAGGGGGTGGTGTTTTTTCTTGAACTTTTATCATTAGGTATGTATCAATAGGAAAATTTGCAATGTCTGCAAATGTTTTCTTTTTATGATTCTTATGTCTCTTCATTGAACCACTCCATAATATTCACTGTGATTCAGATGTTTTTGATCTTGTCTGCATATTTTATGACATTTCTCCTATAATGTATATTTTCTTTCCCTGTAACTTTGTACCTGAGATTTCTTATAATTACTGAAGATAAAACAGATTAACGATATTTTGAGTTTGTGATTATTTCCTCATGACATTTTGTTTAGATTTTAGTTGATTAGTCATGTCAATAATTTATACTACTCAATCAATAGGATTCATCGCCCAAGAGGAAAGTGGTTGATAATATAGGTTAAAGGGCTAAAATAAAGAAGAAATGATTAGATAAATCTGTTTTTTCCCTTTAGATGAGTAACGACAAATCAACGTCAAACAAACCGCATTCAGCGTCATTCTCGTAGAGTCTGTTAAATGGTGAGAAATTGTGTATTGTATGTTTGGGGCCCGTTGTCTGCTGTGTCATTCAGAGACCCCCGGTTTGGCGCTGGATCAGTTTTTGGTAGCAGTATGATGGTTTATTATTGATTAGTTTATTATTGATTAGTTTATTATTGATTAGTTGATTATTGATTATTGATTTTTGATTATATGTGTTCTAACCCAAAAAGTTAATGTCGTGTTTTTATGTTGTTTTTGAATATACGGGCGAGAAGGTTGCCCGGGGTAAAGTCATAGCCTGAAGTAGGCTGGGAATTAGTGTGGATAGATGTGTCCCACTACGGAAGTACTTTGTAAGTATTCATAACACTGAACAGTGAAAGGCTGAAGGTGTTGCCATAGGGAATATTCATATGAGAGTAGATTTGGAGTGTTATAGCGAAGGGTCCACCTGTGAAACTTTGGCCTTATCCCCAGAGAAGTACCAAGACTCCTTTTCACACCAAGAAGTCCTCTTGAGAAACTTTATCCTTATCCCTAGAGAAGTAACAGGTCCTCTCAGTGCTTGATTGAAGGGTAAGATAGCGTTGGGTCGTTATTCTTGCTCGTAGAGAAAATTCTCTTTGTAAAGGTGAAAACTATCTCTTTATTTAGAAAACAGACAAGGTAGCATAGTTTTTATGTTGTTATTAATAAGATTTTTGAGAAAAAGCTTAAGAAAAATTTTGCCGAGTTATTTTGTAAAGGGAGGGTCAGTAGAAGGAGTAATACTGACGTCAGAAAACACGGCGCTGGCATTGGTCAGGCAGCGGGAGCTTCTAGAGCTGTGATTGGATGAGCCATTGTAAGCTGCATCTCTATTGGTTGAGACATTGCTGACGTAGCAGTGTTCTGATTGGTTGGTTGGTGTGAGTCGCGCTGGTATTGGACGACAGTTGTCTAATAGTAACTACAGAAATACGAAGAATTTGTTGTTGTGTCCGAGTCACATTTTGTAAAGATAGTTAAGAAAAATGAAATTTATTAATAAAATCAGGAACTTCTTCAGAAAAGACAGACCAATAGTGACAAGGGAGGGAATTCTTATTCCGCCTCCAGAAACACCTGCATCCTATATGATGCTAGAATGTGGATATCATACGTGCACTTGGTTAGAGAATTGGGTGAAGTATACTGAGAGCGATGGTATTTTAGCTTTTCTGGAACATGGGACATTTAATGTGAGAATTTTACAAAATTTAAGAGATCGGATGAATGTGTTGGAGCCTAGACCTAGACCGACGTATGAGGCACTTGAGGAATGGGAATATGAGGCTTTTGAGCAAGAGAAATACAGGGGTGGAAGAAAATACAGAAATATCATGTCTAGATATCCCTTTGAGAGTAGGCAAGAGAGAGTGAAAAGATGGAGAAGAGCTGTAGTGACGGAAGGACTGTATCCTCTCTAGGTCAATGATGAGTCAATAGGAGGCAAATGTAAGGAGAAAAAGAATAATATTGAAATGCAAAGAGGGAGTTGTAACATAAATGATTCAGATGACGAGTTAATGCAAGATATTATGACAAAAAGACCTCCACCATATCAGGAAAGTCCAAGAGAAGTAGTTCCAAATGCCCCGATAATGGGATCTCCACTGATTCCACAGGTTCCACACATTCTGGTGGTTACGAGAATAGTACCGGATAGAGAGACAGAGTTACAGAATCAAGCAAGAGAAGAATTAATCCAGAAAGTTAAACAGTTAAACCTGAATGCAGAAGCATTATCAGTACCCGTAACAATAGGTCCTATAGTTCCATTGTATGGGAATAAACAGAGTATATCAGGAGGAGTACCTGCTCTAACAGTTCCGACAAGTGGTATGAGGAATGAGACAATGACTATACCTAGTCCAGTTGAACGAATGGAAGAAAATGTTACCTCATTGATCTTCCCGTAGGAGAGGTAGTACATGAAACTCCAAAGAGAAATATTCAAATAGATCCTAGGAGAATAACACAGAGTGGTGATTCTGCATCTGAGAGTTCAGTAGGTCCCACACCAGAAGAGGTGAATGAGTGGATAAAGGGAATGGAAAAACGAAAACCCCTACCACAAAGTATAGATGTGTGTAGATTGAAGGTGGATTTGGAGGAAATGATAATTGGTACGATCAGTCCAGAGAGATTGAGTATTTATAGAGAAGAGGAATTATTGTCCTTGTGTAAGAATATTACCTGGAAAGCAAGGAATTTGCATGAGAAAATAGCAGAAGCTGCTGTTGATTATGGAATAGATATTGAGAGATCGAAGGTATTGCAGAAAACATACAGGATGGATTTCACTGACAAGGATTTGGAAGGTTTGAATGCATCTGGTAAAAGGTTACAAATAAGAGAATTGATGCTGATTCTGAGGAAGTGGGGAGATGTTGATAGTTGGAAAGGTAGATGGTCAAAAAAAGAAATGAATTAAACCCTACAGAAGGTACTTCAATGTATCCATTAAAAACAAATGGACAGGTTGAAATGGTGTGTCCAATGAGAGAAGTCCCAGGTGGTGGATATGTTCATGTTCCCTGGAGTAGACAGGACATTTTGTCTTTTACGAATAATTTCCCCAGATTGAGAGAAAAACCTGTGGAATGGTATAAACAAGTAGAAAGGTTTGTGAAGGTTTCAAAGGTATTGTTGAAAGACTTAGATGGTCTATTCGAGATTGTAGTTCAGGCTGATTTGTGGACAGAGTGTAAAATAACTGTCGATTGACCTAAAGAAGAATACCCAAGAGACCCTAAAACCGGTGCACCTTCGGATGAGGTGATGAAAAAGTTCAATCAGGTGATTACTTTCTTGAAAGGAAAGATTTCCCTGAAGGAAACTGTTTGGGTAAAAATAGACAGGACAACACAGGAGCCGAAAGAGTCGGTGCATGCATACTATGAGCGATTGTTGCAGGTTTTTAAGCAGTATAGCGGATTTGAGAATATAGGTGACAAGGATATGGGACATTTTGTGTATCGTTTTGTGTTTGGACTGAAACCAGAGATTAGTAATATGATTCAACAGCATTTGATTTGCTGGCAGAGCAAAACAATCGATGAGATTTTGAGATATGCAAAATACTGCAGTGAAGACATTGATTCAAGACACAAAAAGCTTAAGGAAAAAATTATGTGGGCGCAAGTTAAGGTAGCAGAGCAGCAAGAAGCAAATAGTGTCGAGCAGACGAAAAATCAGAATCCAAATGGTCAACTACTAGGTGTTGGAAAGAGTAAGGGAAAAGTTGTTAAAGATGATTTGAAAAGAAAGTTTCCTTGTCATGGGTGCAGTAAGTTTGGACATTGGAAGAACGAGTATAGAAACACTGTAAAAATGAATGGGACAACCCAAAATTTAAATTCACAGGTGCAGAATGAAGTGGTTGTGACCCAGCAACAGCCACAGCAGATAGTTACACCACAGTTACAGGTGCCCCAAGCTCCTATGCAGAGTAATGTAGGTGCTCAGGTACAGAGGTACAGTGTGAATACTGGATTTACTCCTATGGAACAACATGGTAAGAACCCAAATGTGCAGATGATTCCACAATATTGGTTGCTTTGTAATGAGAGTGATTCAGAGAGTAGCCAAAGACGGTGCCTGAGGGGGGAGGAAGAGTGCGTGCTTGGCGAAACTCTGGAGGTAGATCAGTCAGGTCCATTTGTTGATGGGAAGGTGGAAGGTAACAACATTACATTCCTAGTGGACACTGGTGCTACCCGTTCTACTGTGAGAGCAGGAGAAATTCCTAACCTACCCCTCTCGGGAGAAACTATCCAAGTTGTGGGAGTGTCAAATAAGCAGATTAAAACTCCAGTAACAGAACCAATTGAGGTTCATATTGGAAGGTTTAAAGACATGCATCGATTTGTGGTATGTGATTCGAGTCCAGTAAATCTATTGGGACGAGATCTACTATGTAAAATGAATTGCACCATCTTTTGTACGCCTGATGGTATTGCATTTCGGACACCTGATGAGGATGTCGAATTTAAGTTGATGCTAGCAAAGCAAGGGACGGAAGTGGATGAACTATATTCACTCTTAACAGAACAGAATTTGCCTGATGAGTTGAAAGAGAAAGGTGGGATCTGATGTATGGGATTTTACGGTAAAAGAAATAGGGTTAATGAAAAATGTGGATCCCATTCAGGTTATAGTGAAACCTGGAGCTCATTACCCAAACACTCCTCCCTATAAAATGAGTCCTGAGACCATGGCAGGAGTTGCTCCTGTGATCGATCAAATGATCGAACAAGGCATTCTAAGAGAAATACTGAGCAGTCCTTGTAACTCACCTATTATGGGAATTAAAAAGCCAAGTGGAAAATACAGAATAGTGCAAAATTTGAGAAAAATTAATAAGATAGTGGTACCTTGCTGTCGAATCGTGCCAAACCCAGCAGTGATCCTTTACCAGATTCCATGTAATGCTAAATGGTACACAGTGATTGATTTGTGCCAAGCATTTTTCTCAATTCCTCTACACCCAGACAGTCAGTTTTTATTTTCATTTCAGTTTGGAAACCGTGTCTTGGCATGGTGCCGAGTTCCTCAAGGGTACACAGAAAGCCCCTCGATTTTCAACCAAATTTTGAAAAAATGTCTGGAGACATTGGTAATGCCAGAAGATTCGGTTTTGGTTCAATACATTGATGAGCTACTGTTGGCATCAAAAACTCGAAAGGCGTGTGTGACAGATACCATTGCCTTATTGAACCACCTGGCAGAAGGGGGACATAAAGTGTCACCTGCGAAATTGCAGTTCTGTAAACAAGAAGTACAATACCTAGGACACAGGATTGAGAAAGGAGTTAGAAAAGTGACACCAGAAAGGATTGAGGCAATTCGACAGATGAAACCTCCAAGAACCCAGAAAGAAGTGTGAATGTTTTTGGGAATGGTTGGCTATTGCAGACAATGGATAAGTGGATTTTCAGTGATTGCAAAACCTTTACAGAGGTTGACACATAAAGATGCGACTGATCCGATTGATTTGGATGATGAGAGTATGGAAGCCTTTGTAAATTTGCGAGACAGTCTGTGCCAAGCACCAGCATTGGGAATGCCTGATTATACAAACGAATTCGCATTGTTCTGTTGTGAGAGAGATGGATGTGCGTTAGCAGTGTTAACTCAAAGGCATGGATTGACTAGACGTCCAGTGGCATATTTTTCTGCTACGTTAGATTCTGTGGCTGCAGCATTACCAGGATGTTTGAAAGCCATTGCTGCTACATGTGTGAGTTTGAAACAAAGTGAAGCAATTGTGATGGGTTATCCAGTTAAAGTGTATGTTCCACTTTCTGTTGAGATTCTTTTAATTAAAACACGAACTCAGCACATGACTCCTAGTCTGCTGACTAAGTACGAGAGAGTGATTTTGGGCGCTGAAAATGTGACAGTTGTGAGGTGTACCACCTTAAATCCAGCAACACTACTACCAAATCCTTATGGGGAGGAGGTAAAGGAAGAAGCAGATCATGATTGTTTGGATGTGACAGAATTCTGCACAAAACCTAGGGCTGACATCCAAGATGTGCCCTTAAAAGAGTCTGACAGTGTTCTGTTTGTTGATGGATCATGTTTGAGGAATAAAAGAGGAGAATTGAGAGCTGCTTATGCAGTATGCACAGTAACTGGAAATGTGGAAGCATCCTGCCTATTTGGAGTAAAATCAGCACAAAATGCAGAATTGTACGTTCTGATTAGAGCATGTAAAGTTTCCCGAAAATTGAGGGTAACCATATTTACGGACAGTCAATATGGTTTCGGGGTGGTGCATGATTTCGGCCAATTATGGATGCAAAGGGGATTCATGACTTCATCAGGTTCCCCTATTAAAAATGGGAAGATTGTGAGAGATCTATTGGACACCCTGCAATTGCCAAAACAAATTGCAGTGGTAAAATGCTCTAAGGATCTTAATCATTACCAAATTTTGAGAACTTAGACCAGGATCTCTTAGCTGAATGGGAGGAAGGTCTATACTCTGCATCCTATAGAATGATGGCAACACTCATAACTAATTCGGAGAGGAAGGTGAAAAAAATCAGAGAGGAAATAACAGACCTAGAGAAGGAGATAAATGAATCTAACCTAAAGGACGTAATTCAGAAAAATAATGAAAGTCTAAAAAAAGAATTAAACAGCTATCAACTGTATCTAAAGGAGAAAAAACAGAAACAAATCATAAGAGATGAGGGAGACTACAGGAGAGGGAGTATATTTACATTCGCCAGGAAATATGATGATGTAGCTAACAAAGCACAGGTGACAACTGACACTAGGAACAACACAAGTATCTCATCTAGCAGTACCTCTCTCTCATCATTAAAGAGTGAGTTGGGAGAAGGTCCCAGCAGTGGCCCTGCAAACAGTACACCGTCGGCTTTTTTACAAGAGGTACAGAGGTACCGGTTGGGCAACCGAAAGAAACCCGTAGACGAAGAACAAGGCGGGGTGGCCAAAAACACCAGATCAGGAACAAAAGCCAGAGAACAAGGTGCCAACATGAAAAGGTAGTTAACCTGTCTTGCAATACTGATCAGGAATTGAGCAATTCTGTTGTCACCAATGAATTGAGTGTCATCAATTTGTCTTCTAGAAAACTTGAGGAACATGAGACAGAAGTACTTTGTAAAGGTCTTAGTTATTGTCCAACGAACAAATGCGATTTGGAGAATGTCCATTTAGATCTGTTTAAGCTTATACGCAAACTAAAAATAAAAAATATTTTGAAGAACATCCAACTGTACCATGTGCTTCTGTACCCAATAATAGTGATAATGTGTTATCTATTGCTGACATTCACAACTCACATATGATTGCCACTCTCTATGATGAGGAACAAATTGGGGATGTTGTACAATTTACCAATATGTTGGGCATATATGAAGATTGTAATAATGATAGTGGCCTACGACCTAGTTCTAAATTCATGCCACCTCAATCTAATGATTCGGTAATAGATGAATTTTATAACAAAGTAACATCAGATCTCTATAGGCTAGAAGATCAACATCAGGTACCAAACAAATGCAAACACCACACTAATATGACCAGCAAAGACTGGACATTATTAAAAATTCTAAAGAATGATGACAGCCTAGTGATACGGGAGGAGGATAAAGGTGGCAGTGTTGTCATCATGGATCGCATTGACTATCACAAAGAAATTGATAGACAACTTGCAGACCTTTCATGCTATGAAAAATTAAGCCAAAATCCCACTTCCCAAATTGAAACTAACATTAATTCCAAGTTGTGGGAATGGCATGAATCATGTCTACTATCTGATTCAGAATACCGATATCTGCAGGCCCACCATTCTAGATTTCCGTGTATATACATCTTACCGAAGATTCACAAGGGGGTTTATTCCCCCCCCCGGGTAGGCCAATCATTTCTGGAAATGGTGGGCCGACAGAACATGTTGCGGAATATGTGGATTCTTATCTTAAGCCCATTGTACAAAATCTGCCCTCTTACCTAAGAGACAGTGGTGATCTACTTTGTAAACTTGAGGACTTCACATGGGATCATGTGGAGTTATTGTTTGTGACTATGGACGTCGAAAGTCTATATACTTGCATCAAACAGTAGCAAGGTATTCGGGCTCTTAAACATTTTTTGTTCAAACGTGGAGCTCAAAATCTCGAACATACCCTAATGCTCCTAGATATGGCCAAACTGATATTGACACAAAATGCTTTCTTACACAATGGCGATTGGTATCTGCAAAAACAGGGCACTGCAATGGGCTCCAGGTTTGCTCCATCCTATGCAAATCTTTTCATGGGTTTGTATGAGATGGAGCATGCCTGGGGCCCGGCGGCAAAGACTTGGAGTAATAACATAATTTTTTATGCCCGATATATAGATGACATCTTTATGATTTGGAATGGCCCGATTGAGAGTCTAATTGCTTATCATACCTATTTAAATATCAATGCCTTTAATGTAAAATTAACGATCAAACACTCTGCTAGTGAGATTGAATTTTTGGATTTAAGACTGTTTGCTCATGACTGCACTATACACAGTGAGATATATAAGAAGAAAACTGCGTGCAATAGTGTATTGCACGCCACAAGCTCACATCCTGGCTCCACCATAAAATTAATCCCCTATGGGGAAATGGTACGAGCCAGAAGAAACTGCAGCCGAGACATTGATTTTTTTAAGAATATCAATCAGATCAAGAGCAACTTTGAAAAAAGGGGCTATGACAAAGATTGCCTTATAAAGGCTGAAGGAAGGGCACTATCTTTGGTTAGGAAACAGATAATGAGACCAACTGCAAAACAAAAAAGGATTAGTGTACATGGGATGACAGAAATTACATTCATCACCGAATACAATTCCTATAGCAGTCACATTTACAATGTCCTCAGAAAAAACTGGCACCTGCTGGGGTCTGAGTTTATTCCAAAGGGTGCCATATCTAAGAAACCTAAGGTGGTCTATAGGAGGGGAAGAACGTTAAGAGACACGTTATGTCCTAGCTATGTTAAGACCAACACAGTGATGAAAACATGGCTGCCGGATAAACCGAAAGGTTTCTATACATGTGGTTGCTGTTGTGTGTGCAAATTGGGAAGGAATAAGATCACCAAGTTCACTTACAACAGTTCCAAAGAATATACTATTGGCCATTTCATTAACTGCAACATGACCTTCAGTGTATATGCAGTCATATGCTCCTGTGGCAAGACATACATTGGTAGCAGCATACACAGCCTAAAAATACGTATCCAGGAACATGTAAGGGCAATAAAAAAAAGCGATCTTAAATATCCGATTGCGAATCATATTTATAACGAGCATCCAGAAAACAAGACCATCGAATTTCATGCCATTGATCATGTTGCTGTGAATGAAAGAGGTGGAAATAGAGAGTTAACTTGAGGCCAAGTGGATCTGCCATCTTCGTAGCGTTAAGTTTGGACTTAACCACAATAACGAGTTTCATTATTTTCTGTAATTGAAAAGATATTATTCATTTTCCCTCTGCCTTTGAAATAATTCTGTTACCAATTTTTGTCATTTGTGTGTCCTGACAACAATAACGTCTATATGGCACAAGTAGCATGTATTAACACATGTTCCGCATGTAAATTATAGACACCTCTGTGGTTAGAGAAAGAAAGTCTGTATTATCTTCTCATTGTTCCATCATTAATCACTTTGTTGTTAGTAGTGCCTTTTTATTAATAGGGATATGTGTGTTTCTGGACATGAGAGTATACTGATTTGAGTGTTTTGTAAACATAACAATTTTACAATCAGTCATAACTTTCAATTTCAATATGAAACAAGTGTCGCTATAGGTTGATATGCATAATCTATTCACAAAAGAATGTTTAAATACACTCTATGGGGAGAGCACAAATATGTTATTTGACATCATGGGAGGTACACATAACCTTTCTCTGTCAAGGTTAGTGTGATTACAAGTAGATCTTCCATTAACATTTTGTTACAGCGTTTAGAAATAGATTTTTAGAGAGTTTAATACAAATCACTCAGTGCCATGGCGTTACAATTTATTTTTCTGACACTTACTTTGTTGCTCAGATAAAAAAGTTTTTTCGTTTTTTTATTATCTTTCTCTGAAAGTTTATCGGTACTTTCAAAATATATAGTTCATCGAATAACGCGTTTTTTACATTGATGAATTTTCTATATTTTTTGCTTGATTGCTATAGGTCATTACAAATTACAGAACATTTTACTGTAGAAAAATTACATAAACATTCCTAATATTGTGAGGTGTTCCATTACACTTATTAATCATGTTGAAATATTTTTCTCAACTTGATCGCAAACAATAATTTTCATTAATGATAGACGTTGTTTTAAGATGGACGATCTTTTTACTGGCCGTTGTGGTTAATATCCGTTATCCTTATTAAACTTTAACAAGATGGCAGATAATTTCCGCGGAGTAAGTCCGTTTTCAATATATCGCCCCTAATCAATATGGCCGCTTTGGTTAACATCCGGTCTCCTTATTAAACTTTAACAAGATGGCAGACAACTTCCGCGGAGCCAGTCCGCTTTCAAAATGCTGGCCAGGCGGGGAGCTGGCAGGGGCAGCCAGTGGTGGGCTCCCCGGGCTGCCCTCCAACGTGGCTGCACTACGGGAGGCCCAGGTGGGACTGGGCCTCCGTGAAGAGAGGAGCGGCCTGGAGTGGGCTCCCCGAGCCGAAACACTCACCGGGTGCCAGCAGGGTTCCGGGTGGGACCAAGCCCCAAACGAAGGGCGGATGCGGTGCCAGGCCGCAGGAACAGGCTGCGCGGCTCTCCCCGACACAGCGGGAGAGCCGCTGTTCTAATATGCGCGCATGGCTCCGGGAGCGCCCCATAATGCCTTGCAAGGCATGGGGACTGCATCGTGGATGGGTGCCAGGTGGCCACCAGAGGAGGGGGTCACCCCCTTTGTTGGAAAAGGTGCAGAAATAAGCCTTTTATAAAAGCAGTACTTATTCTTCCCATGTTAATCTAGGTGGGATTATAAGTATAACAAGATTACACTATAGTAAAATGTGGCTTTTAATTATCGCTAGATATTTTGTCTCTCTATCTGAACAGATAATAACGAACCAAATATTAATTGAGGCTTCTTCTTTATTCTAGAGCTAGATTTAAAAAGCTCTACTTTAGAAGATTTTGAAGGAACTCCCATTGAGGAACACACTTAATAAGAAAACGTTCTTTTAAATATCGGTCAAAACAAATAGAGGAAGCTGTTGAAACGAACTTATAAATATTGGTTTTAATCTAAGGTAGGTATTATGACTAAGGAAACGAGACAATCTGGGGATAAGTAAATTAATGGTGGTACAATTTTGACCAGGAATGGTGAATAACCAAGAGTATATATTTTTTACTAATGCAGTCTGAATCAGGGATGAGGCGGCTGGTGTGATCCTACCATTGGGACCGGTTCGCTGTACTGCACCAGATGCCCTATTCTTGTAAAGATTTTTAAATGAGTAAGTCATGAATACCTAATAAGAGATACAAACGAGATAATGGGTAGAATCATTGAGTTCCGCGATATACAGATCAGATAACACATTGAATTTTCTCTGTGTGTTCCCAGACAAAGAACAGATCAAGTTGGACTATTTGACTGAAGTGCTCATTATATTGGGGCAGACTTTTCATCAACCCCTTTAGTAAGTTTAAGTATACCATCTTAAATGGCTCTTGAATGGTGGTGAATATATTAATTAATAATAGTGTAAATGCGGTTTGAGGGACATGTGCTACCTTATGATGTAAAAGAATGGCGAGTGGAAGAGGTAGTGTGATTGGCTCTTTATTATGGTCAAGAGACACCGGTGGGGCTTGGAAGTTTGCGGTACTGGCATAAAATATCCATTTTTTGAAATGTGTAGTTTTTTGACAATTGATTGTATTTTAAGGATGTTTTTACACTAGATTAAGATCTTGCTTTTTTAAAATATAAGTGTTTATGTTTATAGATTTTGAAAGAACGGGAGTAACCAATACTACTGTCTTGAAAAAGAAGGTATGTGAATAAACCTTCGAAACGCGTCGACGCCCTTGTAGCCACAAATCCATCTGTACGAACATTACCTTAGATGTGTATGATCTGAAAGGCATCAGGGTATATGTGTATAAGTTCCATTTTTGGTTGTGGCGATTTATGACAAAGATTATTGTCTGTTTTTGAACTCTCGTGTTATGGTCTTGGAATTATTTTTAACTATGATGAATTGGTTTTAATATTGTAACGCAATGCAATTTCTTCAATGTGATTTTTTAAAATAATTGTTTTTAACTGTGAAAATTTTTTGGGGGGAAAATATATTGTCTTAATAAATTACAATTATTACTTTACTAACTACAAGTTTTTGTGCCAATACGTTGCAACCGCAAGTTTCAGGGGTGGTTGGTATGATTGGGTTTTGAATGTATGTGATTTGGATTATGAGTATGAGACAAGGTTTGGATACAAAATGATCCCAGAGGACGTCATTGTAAAAATTCATGTTCGAACCCCAGTCCTTTGGTTTCCAAGGGTTCCTCTCTCTTTTTGAATAATAGAGGTCAAAGGTCGCCTACCTTCTGGGGGCGAATCTCGGCCCCCAGGCTCCCAATCGGCTCTATTCTGGCCTCTTCTTGCTCCTGGTGGCGCTCCCCAGCCACTGGGAGCACTTTCTTTCGCCCTCTTGCTCTCCCGGAGGGTGAATGCAGCAGGGAGCGGTCTTCACTGGCTCCCTGCACCAGCCTTTCACCTGGCTCTCTTCCTGGGCCTCTCTTCTCCTTGCGCAGAGGCCCAGGCTCCTGGTCACTTGTCCTGGTCTCCCCTTGTGGGGCAAGTCAGGGTCCTGGGCCAGTCTGGAGGTTCTTCCTTCCAGCTGCCCATGATGCCAGGCTCCAGCACCAGTCGTCCTCAGCAGGCCACACCCCAGAGAGAGCTCCTCTTCCTGTGCAGACTCTTTTTAAAGAATGAGGAGGGGGCTGGCAGGAAGTCTCTGTTTGCTCTATCACACAGCGACACATCACCTCTCTGCCCCTGCTTCCTCCTTCCTGCCCAGGCCTCTGGGTTTGTTCAAAATGGCGTCGTCCAGGGGTCTCCTGCCACATGGTCTCTGAGAGCCCCTTCCCCCCTCGCTGCCTTCTCTCTAGAGCAGCTTGGTGCCTGGCACCAGGTGTCAGCTGCTGATGGATGAACCTGTAGCTCCACCCATCTTCTCTTCTTGGAGTGGAGGCCTTCGCCCTTGGAATGCCTGTTGTGCAGGGCTGGGCCTCTGTTGCTACAGCTTGGGGAGGAAGGTCATTAATTTAGCCTGGCAGGGTCAGCCCCAGCCAGTCCCTGGTTATGAGCTGACTCAGAGAAATATGACATTTCTGGATGACCCAAAAGCAGTGCAAATATGACTTTGGACTCTGCAGAATCCTTCTTCTCACATAAGTTACAGTGGACTTTAGTGCGTGTCTGGAATTTGTAGGCCCTAGGAAAGTGAAACTAGCCCAATTGATCCCCATCCTCATAGGAGAGTAATGGAGTTAAAACAGTAAAGCACACTGACTTTCCCTCAAATGTTTCTTCCCATTGTATAAGCCTATTCCATGTCCCCACCCAGTTCTGCATAAGTCCTACCACACCATTCAACTTGTAGCTGCTCCTGGGCTGCGCACGCTAGGAATCTCCCCTGCGCAGCCCTTACACTTGTGCACACGCATGTACACACGTGTCTGCATGTAACCCGCCCAGTGCCCCTTACTCTGGCTGCAGCGCAGCGGCCTACTCGTGCCAGAGGGACACCGGTAAAATACACATGCAGTCCCTTTCATCATGAGTTCACTGTGGGTGAGTCCCAACTTATGAGGCTCTCCCACAGTAAAAGCTCAACAAATAGGTGTTCAAAAAGCGAAAAATCCGGGCAGCTCAGATGGTCAGAACCACCTTCTAACACAATGTCAGTGTGGTTAATACTAACAATTGTTGTCCCAGTCTTGATGGTGACTAATGACAAAAATCAGACTAATAATACAATAAGTATGAGAGTGGAAGTTATTACTAAAGGTCCCACTAATATAGTTCATAATGATGAAAGTATTTATCATCAAGATAGATCAATTACTGATTTTTCATTAAACGTTTTTACTAAATTATTGTATGAATATGTTAATACGATGAATGTGAGTGACTGTTATGTTTGCATGCAATTACCATCGTCTGTCACGGAAGGTGTGACATATCATCACCTTCCTTTAACATATGGTGTTTCGTGTAGTATACTAACTAGTCTGTTTTACGTAACAGGAAAATTTAAAAATTTATTATTCTAACCTAGATGTGGTCTTTTCCGAACTTCCCATTAGAAAGAATTTAAATAAAGTATTTAGTAGCTTAGAAGCGGAATATATGGGAGAATTGTTTCATACTACACAAATTTTGGATCTAATATATGCTCACAAAAATAATCTCACCTGTAGTTTACAAATAGTAGAAAAGGATTTCATTAACCCTATTAGTGCCCATTGAAAATCCTTCAGTGCCAAGCCATTTAATGACTTTTTGGAGTGCTTTGATTTAACATGCTGTAATTTGTGTAATTATGATTATAATGTTGGGAAACTATATATTTTTGGTTTCAGTACTTCTTGCACTATTAATTTATATATAAAACATACATTTATAAAACACCCTGAAGTCACATGACACAATTCAAGATGGCCGCCAGGTGACTGTGAAAATGATAAGTGTAAATGACCGCGTTGGTAGAGTAATAAAAAAAATAGTGTTTTCCAAAAGCAGATACGCAGAAATATTTATTAGTCTGTTTGCTCACCTGGTAAAAAGGCAGATTTTGATTTTCATTTTGTTTTTTGTGTTTTTTATGACTCTTGGTCATACTATGACATAGATATAAGGCACATACATTTTTCATGTTTTTCTATTGTTGTGCAGAATCTAAAGTTATAAGCCTAGCAGAATTTGTTCACATAAGTAAAATGGATGTTTCAGAGACTACTGTTAGTAAATATATGAAAATACATATTTTTGTTGCTTTTGACAGCACTTTACAAACTACAAAATGGCCGACATGCTGTTTCGTCTATTGATGTTTTTCATATAATGATCTCAGTCTTGTTATTGGAGATATGTTCAACATCTCAAAATGTATTTTCTGACTTTTATGCACAGTAGTGATGCATATTTTGTGAATAGTTGGCATATGATTTCATGCATAGACTCCTGAAGGTCACAGTCCTTGACCTTTGACCCTAAATGGTAGCTCCTGGAAGTGTGCAAAGGATGTATCTTTGTAACAGTGAAATTGTTTTTGCAAAGTGAGGTCTCCTTGGAAAGGTCATTGTCTGATCTCACAGGTCAACTAGTCAAATTTTATAAAAGGTGAAAAAAACGTGACCTTTGACCCCTAAATACACATTTTTTAACCTTTTTTTCTTTTTATTCTGTTACCCTTGGATCAATTTCAACAAGTGTGGCATTATTTGACTTGACATGCACAGTACTATCTTTTTCCTTGTTCAAATTATTATAGAGGTTCTAATATTTGACCTTTGACCTCTATTTGCACTTATTATAGGTGTTTTAAGGTGTTTATTCCATTATGGTGAGATCATTTTTTACAAGTGTTGCAGCGTTTGAATTGTAATGATACGTACTTACATTTTTGTTCATTAAATTTGTGGGAGGGGGTTATGTGGTTTGACCTTTGACCTCTATTTTCACTGTTCTAAGTGTTTCATGGTCATTAATCCATTACTGTTAGTTAATTTGTTACAAATGAGGCGTTATTGGAGTTGTAATGATGAGTACTTACATTCTACTTAGTTACTGTGTTGGGGGAGGTCATGCTTTTTGACCTTTGACCTCTAGTTATTCTTGTTTAGGTGTATGAAGGTCGTTATTGCACTACCCTTGGATCATTTGTTACTAGTGTTGCATTATTGTAATTGTCTTGATAAATACTAGTGTTTTCATTGATTTAAATGGTGTCGGGGATCATGTCTGTTGACCTTTGACCTCTAATTGCACTTTTCTAAGTCTTTCAATGTCATTTTTGAGTTACGGCTGGATCCTTCCTGCCCCTATGACCCCCTACACCTCTACTTACCTCTGCTATCATTGGTCTCTCGCCTGCCACTTCCGGTGCCACGCCTGCAGCCTTTTTGTCAAAAGAAGAAACTCCATTGAGAAGCATTGGGTGCCTGATGCTTAATTGGCACCCTGCACTTGGCCACCCCTGTGCCGCTGGTGGTGTATGTTTGGTGCTTCTTTGAAGCCCCCCATGTGCTTGTGCTAACCCCCAAAGCTTGGCACCTGCAACCGATCTACTTATCTGCAAGCACTGTGGCTCTAGGCACCCCCAGTCTCTATTGGAAAGCATTGGGCCAACCTCCGACCTTGACCTCTGCACCCAGCCGCCCCTGTGCCACTGGTGGTGCAGTTTTGGTACTCACCTTACCCTTTGCCCTAGCTGACCTTTGGTCCCGAAGACTGGAACCTTAAGTGTGGTGCTTACCTGTTTAACCGCTATATTGTTTTCACCATAGAATATTGAACTGTTCTGAAAATATTCTGTCAACTTATGAAAGTGAAAAGTATTTTTATTTAAAAACGTACTTACCTGATTGTGAAGATCTTAGTTTTAAAATAAAATACAAAGTATATCTTTCTAAAATTGTTGTGGATCTCCTTTTTGAGTCGTGTGTCCATTATTGGTCATGGTTGTGCAATACATGTCTTACACTCCTCTGTGTTAGGCCTAATGCTGCTCGCCAACACTACCACTGATAGAGCATTTTGGGTTCAACATTGAGCCCTGTACACTTTTGGAGACCCCCCTGGACTCTCTGCACGGTATTACCACCTAGTGGCAATATCATATACAGAGCCAGCTTCCTACACTTTTTCACATAATTCACTTTAAAAACTCCTCTTAAAGGCATCTTTATTTTTTTCTAGGACTTTCAAAACCCACAATAAAGGACACAAAGTGTGATTGAGGAAGACACCTTTTCATTGCACCATTCACCTATGCCTACAATCAAACACCAATGTGCACAGAGTCTTGTTCAATCATGCTCTGCTGCTTGAATGCAAGTGTAAAGCTGCAGACCATGGTTAGTCTATGGCCAATTAAAAACAAGAAAGGAACAAGACAGCATGAAATAAGGAATGCCATGGGAGAATGGCAGTGTCACATGTAGTTATAGCCCTTTTTAATCATGTTCAAGTGCTTGTCAGCAAGGGCAAAGCTGGATACAATGGAGAGATTCAAAGCGATTAACTATCAGGAAATGGAAATAAGGCCATCATTACAGTAGAGGTTAACATTACAATCGAATTCTGTCACCAGTATTAAAAGTATTATCAGCTATTCAAAACTAACAGTGAAAATATATGTAAATACCTATTTCGCTATAAGAAGAAATAGCAGAAGAAAAATAAGTCATGTTGGTAATATCAAATTTGTTTTAGGCTATCTTTTTCAGTTTGTGAAAAATATATATGGCTGCGATGCTTTTCTAAATTACCTCAAACAGTTATTACAAAATGGCCGACTCTTTCCACTGAAAGGTGCACTGTGTCTGCTTGTCCTTCTTCTCTGTCAGCATACTCCTGCCATGAGCAGCCAAAAGATACATTAGCCTCCTCGCTGACAGAAATTTCTCTGACAGGGATTTGGGTGTGCTGGAGAGTGGTTGGGTTTTTAGGAGCTTGTGAGAGAATTACTAATCTATAATTGTTTTGTTTTTTCAATGCTACAGATTCTTTTTTTGTGAATATATAGGGTGTGTTAGGATTCATTTTTTTATTATTATTAGTAAAAATTGGGCAGTGTGAAGGAGGGTTTGGATTGTTTATCTGTGTGTGTTTTTTTTTACATTAACCATAGTCCTCACCAATTTTTTGGGTGTAGGAAGTGTTGGTTAATGATTTTTACCTCACAGAAGTTACACAACTAAGGCTTGTGAGGGAGGGTGCTAATTTTTTCACCTGTGCTTTTTTTCAAATTAAGAACATGAACACCAAACGATTTAAGATTGACACAGAGGAATCTTTGTTCAAATTTTTGGATGAAGCTCCAGATATTTATTCAGAGGGTGACAGTGACATTGAAGTGGATTCTGGGGAGGGGCAGGAGTCCAGCAGTGGGGAAGAGAGTGTAGGTGATGAGGACTTTGGTGAGAGTGTAGAAGAAGAAGAAGAATTATCTCAAGAAGATGTGTATGAGACTGTCTGGGATGAAATTGCACCAGGCAATGATAACAACAATTATGGTATTGAGTTTACTGTGAGGAATCCAGGAGTCCGGAAAGTTCCACCACGAAATTCACCCCCAGTTGCATATTTGCAATTGTTTTTAACTATGGAACTGCTTGCACACATAGTTCGTGAAACAAACAAGTATGCAAGAGATTTGCTGGACAAAATGGCAAACTGGATCAGTGAGCATCCCCATTCACGGCTACGCCGATGGATGAATGGGGGCTTGACTGTAGGCCTCTTGAAAAAATGGATTGGTTTATCTATTAACATGGGCCTCATAAAGAAACGTAATGTGAAACATTACTGGGATTTGTCACACCCTTCTCAGGCCACACCTTTCTTTGGGCAAGTCATGCCATTGTGGTAATACCTTATTGTCACAAGAATGCTTCACATAAATGACAATGCCACTGCAAAGGTGAGGGGAGTTGAAGGTTATGACCCGTGGCATAAGATTAGGCCAGTACTTGATTCACTAAACCATGCTTTCAAGCGGTACTATGTGCCACATCAGGTGATTTGTATTGACGAATCAATGATTGGCATGAAAAATAGGGTGGCTTACATTCAATACATGCCTAATAAAAGGCATGCTAGGTTTGGCATTAAGAAATTTGAGGTATGTGACAGCAGTAACAGTTATGTCCTTCATGTAGATTTATATTCTGGGAAGGATAAAACAATAGGAACAGAAAAGGGGTTTGTGTTCAACAAGGTGATGAGTCTTCTCCGCTCGTGTGATTTACTAGGTAAAGGGTATCATCTAATGACTGACAACTATTACACAAGTGTCAGTCTAGCGGAGGAGCTACTTGAGAACAAAACTCTATTAACAGGCACAGTGCGGGCAAACTCTAAAGGGCTGCCTCCAGGGATTGCAAGGGCCAAATTGCAGGCAGAAATGTCTAAGTATATGAGAAAGAAAGGGGTATTGGCATGCGCCTTTAGAGAAAAGAAAAGCCAACGCAAGCCTGTTCTACTGCTGTCCACCTCTAGCCTAGCAGATGATGTGACTGTACAGACAAGGTCTGGGAAGTCAATCATCAAACCTCAAGTCATTCTAGACTACAATAAAGGAATGGGTGGGGTTGATGTAAGCGACCGCAAAATATTCGAATTCGCAGCAGAGAGATCAACACACAGATACTGGTCCAAGGTTTGGCGTAATCTGATTGATGTGTCGATCATGAATGCTTACGAATTGTATAAATTGAATACTGATCCATGCAATGTTCAGAGTCGCCACAGTTTTATAGTGAGTCTTGTAGAGGCACTTTGTCTACGGCAGGATGGTGTCTCTCAAGAACAAATATCTACAACACCACTACTTTCTCTTTGTAATGAGGAGCACGGCTTTGCGCTGTTGCCTGGGCGAAAAGAGAGAGACTGTGCTGTGTGCTCTGACAGGAGTCAGCCTGGGGGGAGAAAAAGGTCCCGACACTGGTGTCCTGCCTGTAAACTTGGTGTTCATGAGCAATGTTATCCCCAGTTAAGTCACTGTCATCCCTCTCCTAGTGTTCAGGAGGAACTAAACTAGCTTTTTGTTGCCTTACATTTTTCTTAATAACTATCACAATATTTTACATTATCATTACTATATTACTAATTTAAATATTTCAGTGTTTGCAGTTTATTTGAAGTAGTTGTAGGTTGAGTAGTAACGGTTATAAAAAAATATATAAAAAGCAAAAAAAATATAAAAATGTAAAAAGTAAAAAAAAATCTTTATTCTTTTTTTGTTTAATCTTTATAGTTCAAACCTGTAGGATAGTATGTGTAAATAGTTTTTGAGTACCTTTTACTTGAATGGGTCCCAAGTTACAAATGAAGTCAAACTCCGCCAAATGAGATATATTTTCAGCAGAAAGAAACAAAGCACATGGGTAAATAAACTGTTTTGGTGCATGGTATCTGTGATTATGATACTGATTCCAGCTCTTCTACGAAAAACACATTTAATGAAAGGAAAAATAAATGTATAAATGGTTGCACAGGTGAACAACACTGGAGTCTTAACCCAACTCCAATCTCACCTGTCCTTTTGCCTAGTAAAATTGTGAAATGGCAGGCCTGTAAGAGTTTAATTTGGTTGTAAATGTGTACATAGAGTCAGAGGCATCTCCGGATGGAGTCTGGTGTAGCCTCATGGCATAGCCTGAACGCAACCACAGAAGGCCTGCACCTTTGAACCCCCTTACAATACTGAAAAGGCGAACACAAAAGAAGTCAGAACTTGGTTCTTAGTAAGCAATGCACTTTCAGCTGCATAAAGTAGGGCACGAGAATGAGTCCTCTTTTTCACAGCATGGCCGGAGAAACAGGGTTTCACACAGGAGAAAATGTGTAGATGGGTACACCACTTTGAGTGCGTAGGCAGCCGACAATGAAGTTTGACCCCGCTTCAGTCCCAATTGTACCTTTGCATAGCAAAATTGAAAAATTGGAGGCTGCAGCTCCATAGGGAGCCTGGGAAGCCCATGCTGCAGCATGGATGTCCTGGAGATAAATGGTGCACATAGAGCTGGATTTAGCTCAACCTACTTTTTGACCATATGGCCTCCAGACTTTACAAAACAGAGTCCATCTCCTCTTTGTGATGCATAATGAAATTGAGGATGTGAGTTCTCCTACTAAATCATCATAGTCATTGGTATATGCTAAAATAGATTGTGGAGCTCAAAGACAGACATCACAGAGACAACCTATGCTTTCCTGAGTGCCCGTGAACCAGGAAGGTATTGACATGCTAGCCTTACTTACCCATTTCATACAAAGTCTCACAAACTTCACGTTTGAGCCTCCCCTAGAGTTCCAACAGGCTAACAAGATCCATTCAAGACACATGACAAGTATGGTAGGACTACGTTTAGATAGTTGCTTGTTTCCTCCGACACCAACATGTGCATCTGATCCTCACAGAATTGAGGAAATGGAGGCACTTCATCCACACAGAACACATAATATTCACCTTCAGAGAATTCTTGCAGGAAACTGTGCATAGGCACAAAAGAATCCTGAAGCAACAGCCCTTTCTCTAGATGATGGACATCCAATATGGCTTGGAAGACCCTAAATCAATGTTAATCAGTCATGTCAACAAGACAATATATTATGATGACCTAGGCCTGCTGAAAAGTTTTATGGTCTCAGTGTTTGATACAGACATGGACACTTCTGATAGAAAATCTCGACCAGCCCATGCATTTAGACCTGATACTGCGGCCTGACTGGAGCCCACCGAGGTGAGATATCTCTTAGATTTTGCACCACTGCCCTACATCATATACGGAGAGGTATCTGAGAGGGGCAGGCCTAGACCGGGAGGCTGAAGGAGGGGCATGTGGCAGCACTGATGGATGGACGGTACACACCTGGGACCTGTTGCTTGTGGGAGGTGACCCTCGGGGCGATGCTGCCTTGGTGGTAGTGAAGACCAGATACCATAGGACAACACTGAGGGTCTACAGGGACGGGCCTGCGTGCTTGAATGTAACTGAGGATTTCTGCTGGAGGTGGCTATTCTCTTACTGCTGTGCTCAACCAGACTACCCACTGTTGTGCAGTGAGGAACTTTGACTACAGAAGGTGCCCGAGATCAATGGAGGGATGCCCTGATCTGCCTGCTAAACAGAAACAGAGCATTGCAGTCACGGGTGCCCACGGAAATGGGAATTTCTTACAATGGACCAATGGCTTTAACTGCTCCCTGGTGTAAAAATGAGTGAGAGGCACTCTACTATACTGTGGTGCATAGGCAAGGGTCTGATTATGTGGGTCCGGTGCCCTCCCCCTTATTCTCCATTATTGTACAAAGCTGTACCACAGAGTTGGTGGAGGTCTGCTCCCTTGCTGGCCTGACTCAGTGCCCCTTACCTAGAAGGAAATACAACTCTCCTTGCCTAGTGGAGAACACTACTGCCGACCCTGAGCCTACTTCTATAACTACAAAAACTTGTGACAGAGCTACTATTGGTTAGATAAGGTCTAAACAGCCAACAATGCAGCCCAGTTCTGAGGACTCCCACCCGCAGTGCTGGTTACGGACATCCATGATACACCGGAGCCTTCTATGCAACTTCACTTCGACAAGGTGCTGGCTGCCATCATGAATACCAAGCTAACACTCCAGCAGGAGATCAGTGCTGTGTCAATGGGGTTGGGATTGATCTGGGCAGAACACAGCAAACTAGCAGATCAGATGGACACGTTGAAAATTCTCTGAGTGAGTTACAGCTAGAACAGAAGGCACTGAACCCTAATGTAGGGGACCTCTCAGAGAGAATGTGCGTCCTGGAACGACGCGCAAAAGACGCGGAGGGGCCTAACCGGCACAATAATAACAAGTGGACCTACTGTGCTTTTACACCGATTTGCGTAAAATGGACAATGTTATGTGGCCAGATAAACATGTACAAACCCAACTCAGGGAGGCCAGGGAACTCTAACGAAACAATGGAGCGTTTATGGTGCCATGCCTATAAAGAATACATAGCGTGGGCGCATGACGAGGAGGGTAGACCTGGTAGTTGTTGGCATGGCTCATTAAACCTGAGTCCCGAGGGTCGCCCATCACCCAAATCAGTTTGGATGACAATACACCAGTCTGTGCCCCTGGTGAGATTAATATGGCATTCCAAGTATACTATGAATCCTTATATTGACGACCAGACTCTTTAGACCAGCATGGCCTGGCAGCATTTCTTGAGAGCCGGTGTGGGATGGTGGTCGACACAGGGTACCAATGGAGACTCTTCAATGCTCTCCCATTGACAGGGGCTTGGGAGCCCCTTACTTTGAGTTTTATTATTTGTCTGCCCAATTACAGTGGGTGGCACAGGGGCTGGCTGGTTCCTGCTGGGAGGAAACGGGCCTGAAAGGTAGATTTACTCCTCAAGAAGTATTACTAGAGAAGCTTCTGGCTTGAAAGGCTGACCTCCCATGGCTGGAGATTCTGTTGTCTGTGGGCCTGGAGTGTTGGAAGCGATTTATATGACAAACAGCTGGGAACCCACTATACGGCCCAGAATTACCACTGATAGGATTGTTTGTTGTTATAAGTTTACCCTTTGTTTTTTTGTTTTGTTGAATGGCCACTGCAATAGTTCCTATCTTAGACACATGTGGAGCACTGCAAAATGGCAAAACATCTTATACACTTTCCTGGTGTCCTGGAAACTCCCTTAGAGGTATTTTACACACAGTGTTAATAAATGACTGACACTAAGGTACCTGTATAAATATGTCAGACAGGCAGAATCAGTAACCCATGGACACATATTGAAACCCTGTGGTACCACCAGCCGGGCATGCATGAGGGGACATATCTCATACTGGGGATAACAGTTAAGGTGATTGATTACATCCTTGTGCAGTGCTATGAATATATGATTGGAATATATGTTGAAAAATGCCAATAAAGATATGTTAAAAAAATAACATTCTTGGCAGAGCCAGGAGAGACAAAACAGGAGCGAGTTTGCCTTGAACCAACTGTACAAAGTGGTGCTGAAGCTCTGCTAGCAGCAAACGCACCTCAGTGAGGGCATTAGCTCAAGGCAAGCTGCAAAGCATGTACCTACAAACTTTCCCTATTCTAAACATGTGTTGTTGATGGTTGTCGAAGTGCCTGGTCCACCTAGAAGGGGAAAAAGAGAGAGTGTGCCTACAGTCTGTCCCTTTACTAAACATTGTTGGTACAGCCAGGAGAAACAAAACGAGAGGCAGGTTGCCTTGAACAAACTACAAAGTGGTGCTGTGGCTCTGCTGGCAGCAAAAACACCTCAGTGAGGGCATTAGCTCAAGGCAAGCTGCCATAAACCTACAAGCTGTCCCTAGGCTAAACATGTGTACTTGACGGTTGTTGAAGACCCGGTCCACCTAGAGGGAAAAAGAGAGAGAGTGTGCCTACAACCTGTCCCTGTACTAAACATTCATGGCAGTGCGAGGAGATACAAAACGAGAGGCAGGTTGCCTTGAACCAACTGTACAAAGTGGTGCTGTGGCTCTGCTGGCAGCAAAAACACCTCAGTGAGGGCATTAGCTCAAGGCAAGCTGCCATAAACCTACAAGCTGTCCCTAGGCTAAACATGTAAATTTGACAGTTTTTTAAGACCCGGTCCACCTAGAGGGGAAAAAAGAGAGAGAGTGTGCCTACAATCTGACCCTTTACTAAACACTGTTGGCACAGCCAGGAGAAACCAAAGGTGACTGAGGTTGCCTTGAACCAACTGTACAAAGTGGTGCTGTGGGTCTCCTGCCACCAAAAGCACCTCCGTAAGGGCATTAGCACAAGGCAAGCTGCCATAAACCTACAAGCTGTCCCTAGGCTAAACATGTGTACTTGACGGTTGTTGAAGACCCGGTCCACCTAGAGGGAAAAAGAGAGAGAGAGAGTGTGCCTACAACCTGTCCCTGTACTACACATTCATGGCAGAGCGAGGATATACAAAACGAGAGGCAGGTTGCCTTGAACCAACTGTACAAAGTGGTCCTGTGGCTCTGCTGGCAGCAAAAACACCTCAGTGAGGGCATTAGCTCAAGGCAAACTGCCATAAACCTACAAGCTGTCCCTAGGCTAAACATGTGTACTTGACGGTTGTTGAAGACCCGGTCCACCTAGACGGAAAAAGAGAGAGAGTGTGCCTACAACCTGTCCCTGTACTAAACACTGTTGGTACAGCCAGGAGAAACCAAAGGTGACTGAGGTTGCCTTGAACCAACTGTACAAAGTGGTGCTGTGGGTCTCCTGTCACCAAAAGCATCTCCATAAGGGCATTAGCACAAGGCAAGCTGCCATAAACCTACAAGCTGTCCCTAGGCTAAACATGTGTACTTGACGGTTGTTGAAGACCCGGTCCACCTAGAGGGAAAAAAGAGAGAGAGTGTGCCTACAACCTGTCCCTGTACTAAACATTCATGGCAGTGCGAGGAGATACAAAACGAGAGGCAGGTTGCCTTGAACCAACTGTACAAAGTGGTGCTGTGGCTCTGCTGGCAGCAAAACACCTCAGTGAGGGCATTAGCTCAAGGCAAGCTGCCATAAACCTACAAGCTGTCCCTAGGCTAAACATGTAAACTTGACAGTTGTTTAAGACCCGGTCCACCTAGAGGGGAAAAAAGAGAGAGAGTGTGCCTACAATCTGACCCTTTACTAAACACTGTTGGCACAGCCAGGAGAAACCAAAGGTGACTGAGGTTGCCTTGAACCAACTGTACAAAGTGGTGCTGTGGGTCTCCTGCCACCAAAAGCACCTCCGTAAGGGCATTAGCACAAGGCAAGCTGCCATAAACCTACAAGCTGTCCCTAGGCTAAACATGTGTACTTGACGGTTGTTGAAGACCCGGTCCACCTAGAGGGAAAAAAGAGAGAGAGAGAGTGTGCCTACAACCTGTCCCTGTACTACACATTCATGGCAGAGCGAGGATATACAAAACGAGAGGCAGGTTGCCTTGAACCAACTGTACAAAGTGGTCCTGTGGCTCTGCTGGCAGCAAAAACACCTCAGTGAGGGCATTAGCTCAAGGCAAACTGCCATAAACCTACAAGCTGTCCCTAGGCTAAACATGTGTACTTGACGGTTGTTGAAGACCCGGTCCACCTAGACGGAAAAAGAGAGAGAGTGTGCCTACAACCTGTCCCTGTACTAAACACTGTTGGTACAGCCAGGAGAAACCAAAGGTGACTGAGGTTGCCTTGAACCAACTGTACAAAGTGGTGCTGTGGGTCTCCTGTCACCAAAAGCATCTCCATAAGGGCATTAGCACAAGGCAAGCTGCCATAAACCTACAAGCTGTCCCTAGGCTAAACATGTGTACTTGACGGTTGTTGAAGACCCGGTCCACCTAGAGGGAAAAAAGAGAGAGAGTGTGCCTACAACCTGTCCCTGTACTAAACATTCATGGCAGTGCGAGGAGATACAAAACGAGAGGCAGGTTGCCTTGAACCAACTGTACAAAGTGGTGCTGTGGCTCTGCTGGCAGCAAAAACACCTCAGTGAGGGCATTAGCTCAAGGCAAGCTGCCATAAACCTACAAGCTGTCCCTAGGCTAAATATGTGTACTTGACGGTTGTTGAAGACCCGGTCCACCTAGACGGAAAAAAGAGAGAGAGTGTGCCTACAACCTGTCCCTGTACTAAACACTGTTGGTACAGCCAGGAGAAACCAAAGGTGACTGAGGTTGCCTTGAACCAACTGTACAAAGTGGTGCTGTGGGTCTCCTGTCACCAAAAGCATCTCCATAAGGGCATTAGCACAAGGCAAGCTGCCATAAACCTACAAGCTGTCCCTAGGCTAAACATGTGTACTTGACGGTTGTTGAAGACCCGGTCCACCTAGGAAGGAAAAAAGAGTATGTCTATAACCTGACCCTATGCTCCTCTTGTTAAAAGAGTAAGAACTACATCCGGATTCCTAGAGCGTATACCAAGATGCTTCACAGGAGTCCCACAGATTTGGTATACCTTCTAGTCACCGACTTACCTGAATGATGTTTCTTTGGCAACATCCAACAGTCTTGTCAGAGTGACGTGATTGTTCATCTTCTTCACCTTCATCACAGACACCATCAAAGTGTTCTCATGAGTAGTTTCCACCATATGAAGAAAAAACATTATTTAATGATTAAGTACTACTAGTCACACGTCTCCAAATCACACCCATTCATTTCTTTCATACTCACCCTCTTACCACGCAGAGTTGGATAGTAAGTAGCACTTTCAGAGCCAAAGCATCCCATTAAAAATTCTCATGCAGAACATGGTTGATATTAGTGAAACCATGTAATGCTAAACCAAGGGCAATCAAATCACTACCAAAAAGACATAGGTCACCCTCTCTCAACCCACATCAAACGTGACTGACTTGCCACTGGTTTCTATCCACCCACTTGTCAGTCAACACAGTATGCTTCTCCGTATCCTTTTCTGTTAAGTTAGACTGCTATTTCTTATGCAGAGTAGAGCAGTTCTATTTACTCTGCACTGTCCGCAAGGTCATGCAAGGCTAAGCTCATTGTTTATCCAAGCTAAGATCAAAAGATAGTCCCAGAACAGGACCCTGCCCTCTAGACTAACAACCCATCTTACAATTTCCCTTACAACAAGATACCAAGAGACCAATGCTTGCTTCAGGTTCACCAAACAAGCCATGTAGCAAGAGGCACAAAGTCAGATGCCTATGCAGGATATCAGATATCCTGCACAGTTATGTTATGTTATTCCGGAAGGGTATCCCGGTGCTGAAGCAGGAAATGTTTAGGCCAGAGTAGGGGCTAGGTGAAGAGTCAGGTCTTCAGTTTCTTGTGGAATTCAAGAACTGAGGAGGTGGCTCTGATGTGCAGGGGCAGATCATTCCAGGCTTTAGGAGGGAGGAAGAAGGCATGACTGCCAGATTTGCTTCTGTATATGCAGGTGTGTGTGCCAGTAGGAGTGTGGCTGAGTGGAGGTTTCTGATAAGTGCGTGGGAGTTTATGTGGTTGTTGAGGTATGTGGGGCTGTACCCTATTAGGCACCTTCGAGTGTAAGGACTAACTGAAATAAAAGAAGACATCTAGCGCATTACTTTGGAGCAGAGTAGATCACTTTTAAGTCTGGTAGGGAGCAGCTTTTCATATCATGAGCACAGAGCAATGCAGAAGTTAGGGCGGAGCTTTCCTGGCTTAAAGATGGCCGCTCCGTGACTGAGCTCCGCCAGCCACCGGCCCTATCCGGCAGGAATTTGCTGCTTCTGCCACTTCGATCCTGGTCGGAGATACAGGGCGGATGAAGCCCTTTAATTGCTGATCTCCCCGTTGTGCCCGCAAGACGATAACACAGCTGGAGTTCTGGCCTGAAGTGTAAGCACCGGAGCGCCGCCTGGCTACACGGCCGACGTGCGTGAAGAAGTACGCGGCATTGACTCGCCGCTTGCTGGAGTGCGGAGGCTGTGGTGCGTGGGGCCCTCCTTGGCGAGACTCCTGGCTGGGGGCTTGTGGCACTGTGGATTGCTGCAGGGAGCGCACTGGAGACTCGGCGACGTAGGGTGAGCCCCGCGACCCGAAAGATCGCACGGCGCGGGCCGGCCTAGGGATGGGTTGCACTGACGGCTGGGTCATGCTGCTCTGCTTCCGCCCCTGGTGCCTTGTGACTCTGGCCCTGTGTCCCTGGCCCAGCACCCCCGAAACTGGAGCACTGCATTGTTTCCGTAGTCCAGCCTGCTGGTGACGAGGGCCTGGGTGAATGCGTTACATGCTGTGTTTCTCTGCATTTTTTGAGTTTATTGTTGCATGTGTGCAGTATATTTTCAATTTTTGAATGTCTCTTTCATGGCAGGGAGGGTTGCTAATCGACTTCGCTTAGTTGGGGCACGCAAGGCGTGGGTGAGGGGAGGGACTGGGGTTCTTTTTGTATTTCTTTTTTTGCAGATCACATGTCTTTATTTGACCATGATGTGCAGAGTAGACTTCGATGTATTACAGGATAGACGCAGAGAAGGCCTTTGATTCAATTGAATGGTCGTTTATTCTTGCTGTGCTGCGTCGCATGAGAATTGGCGAGGTTTTCCTACAATTGGTGTCGGTGCTTTATAACTCACCTGTGGCCCGGGTGCGCACCGGAGACACGGTTTCTGCCCCAATTCAAATATCACGGGGCACTCGCCAGGGGTGTCCCCTATCTCCACTATTGTATGCGGTGGCCGCTGAGCTCCTGCTGAGGGCGCTACGGGAATACCACGGACACAGGGGACTTCGCTTCCCTAACTACAACCTAATTGTCTCAGCCTACGTTGATGACATGCTCCTGTATATCCATGACCCAGAGGTCCATCTGGCCCCAGTGATTCGTGAAGTGTTGCGCTTTGGTGGTCTTTCGGGCCTAAAGATCAACTGGGACAAGTCCCTAATTTTTCCGTTGACTCCAGCCACGGTGCCGACCCCTCTTGATTTCCCGCTCCAATGGACGTCCGATCCGGTTCGCTACCTGGGTATCCAAGTTCACTCCGATGCAGACCAAGTGATTAAGGCGAATTACGGCAGGGCGATTGAAAGGCTGGGCGATGACATAGACCATTGGATTCGGCTCCCGCTTTCACTGACGGGGAGGGTTTCCTTAATGAAAATGGTTGTGCTCCCCGCTTTCTCTTTCTCTTCGTCAATATACCCATAGTGGTGCCCCAGCATATGTTTAGAGAGTTGCGCTCTCTGATGAATAAGCTGGCGTGGACGGGCAAGACTCCGCAAGTTGCATTAGACACTCTCACGTTGCCATATACTGCGGGGGGCCTAGGCGCGCCAGACTTAGAGCTTTATTACAGGATTGCGCAGGCCTCGCATGCCCATTGTTGGGTTCATGGCCCACATGACCTACCACACCTCCAGATTGAAAAAGTGGCTGCTGCCCCGGACCCCTTACCACGTTTCTTATCTAAAGCGCCAATTAGGCGTTGTGGGGTACTAGATTCAGTGAACTCCACAGTCCATGCTTGGCATGTAATCCTTAAATTATATTCTGGCGCTCTTCTATATTCGCCCCGGCTACGGGTGGAGTGGTGTCAGTGGTTCGCTCTCAGCTCAGAGCGAGGGACTCTTCGCTCATTGAATAGTTTACACATATATGAGATGGGTGATCTATTTAAAAATGGCCAGGTAGGGACATGGGAGGAGGTGGTTGCTGGCATGGCGGAGCCCTCTGCGCTAACGCAATTCCATTTCTTTAGGACTCGCCATGCTATGCGCGCTATACTGGGAGATGAGCTCTTGGAGCCAATGGAGGTCCCACCCCTGTCCATACTATTGTGCTCACAGTCGCCTGTTAAGCTAGTTTCTCGTCTTTATGCCTCGGCACTACTTGCTAAGACGACTCCTTTCACGAAGGCGCGGCTAGCTTGGCAGGCGGACATCGGGGTTCCACTCACAGACGATATCTGGTATTACTGCTGTGAAGTTACACGTAAGGTCTCCCTTATTGGCCGCCACAGGTTAGCCCACTTTAAATTCTTAAACAGGGTTCATTACACTCCACAGCACCTCCATAGGTATGGGCTACGGGACACTGATAGCTGTGAGAGATGTGACATGCCAGGCGCCGGTTTTTTCCACCTGGCTTGGCAATGCCCCCCAGTGGAGGAGTTTCGGAGTACTATTTTTAAGATATTAAACGATATTGTGGGTCTATCTCTTACGCCGGACCCCCTATTGGCGCTGTTGGGCTATATGAAACCCCTCCGGAAAAATGTTCGCAAATTGATTGCTATAGGTCTTCTCCTCGCAAAGTGTAGACTAGCAATGAGATGGATGCAGGGTCCTGTACCTACAGTTGCAGAGTGGGAAAAAGATATGATGTATTGTAACACCCAATAGGATGTTTATAACAAATTGCTTCCCCCTTGCAGCCGGCCGAAAGGAGTCTGGGGTCTCTTTACACAATATCAAATGTCAAGACAATATAACAATGAGGAGCAGGACTGATGCTGAGCGTGCTGCTAATGTTGGTCACTGAATACACCTACCTGGAGTATTATAGTTATGCCAGCATTGCTTCTTGTTTGTAGGGATTTGCCTTTCTGTATATTTATCTGTCAATGCCTGGGAGATGAATAGTCGCTGCACACTGGGTCAATTCTCTGTGTTTTTTTTATGCCACTGTAACTTTATGAGTATCATAACCATGGTGATTCTGGATTAAGTGATCTGTTTTCTTTTGTTTAGCTGTATTTGGTTTTTTTGCTTTAAAAATCAATAAAAACATTTTGAAAAAAAGCAATGCAGAAGTTACATCCTTGGAAGCCATTCCAGTAAAAATTTAAAAACGCTTTTTGTCCTGCCAGTCTTCACTGCTAACCGTCTATTTACATCGTTCCATCTTCCTAACCAAATATATTTTCAAATATATCCTCCACATTACCTTCTTGTGGGAGGTTCAGTCTCCCCACCTGACTGTCCTATTCTCTCTTTTTAATGTACATGCAAAAAAGCCTTTGCCAGGCTGACAGCAGTTTCGACTGAGCTGCTGTCAGCTCAGAAAGTAATTCCCTGCCAGGTCTGGGTGCATACAGAACTGTGGCTGAATGGGAAGACGGTCACACAAGCACTCACTGCTAGCAGGCTGGACTACGGCAACACTCTCTATGCCGGAATCTCCAAACAACTCCTACACAGTCTCCAGACCATCCACCACACTGCTGCAATACTCATTCTCGACCTCCCCATCACACGCACCTAAGAAGCTTCAATGGCTCCCCATTCACAAACGCAGTCAGTTCAAACTTCTCACCCACACATACAAAGCCCTACACAATGCAGGACCAGAATACCTGAACAGCCGCATACACTTTCACCAACCCACCAGACACCTACGCTCTGCCTCACGCGCACACATTCCCCGTATCTGCTAAAGGAAAACTGGAGGTCACTCAATCTCCTACATTGCACCCAAGACGTGGAACGACCTCCCGCAACACATCAGAGCCTCCTCCTCACTTCTTAATTTCCGCAAGAAGCTGAAGACATGGCTCTTTGTATAAGCACTTTGAGGCCCACAAACCTACACACCTGCCCAAGCACCTGGGTACCCTCTCAGGTGATTAGTACATTATACAAATCAGTATGACATAACATAACATGATACTTGAGTGTATGCTGGGTTGCATGTGCGTGCCTGTGGACGGTACTTAACATGAAGACGTAGGCCTATGGGTTTTATTTTGGAAGCCCATGGCCTGGAGAGGACTACAACCCTCAGATTGGAGATGTGTACTGCTGACATTCTTGAGAGCTGGGATGGGGGACACATGCACACACACACACAGAAGAAAGAGGAGAAGGACCTACTCTGTGCACATCAAGGGGCTGTTTGATTCCAGGAAGAAATACCGGGCAGTGGGTCCTGGGCTCATTGTCAGGGATATGGTGGGACTGAGAAGGCTGGCATTACCAGGGAATATGATAGAGAAGGCACCTTAACCTTTGAACTTTAAGGGGGCATATTTCAGTGAAGGCTGGCAGCCAGGGGCGATCCCTGGTTACTCCCTTGGCATGTGTTGTGGGTCACTCAGAATTAGAACCACGTCTCCTGTGGCAGACTGTCCTTTTGACAAAGGCAGTGCAGAGGAGAAAGCAATTCAAAGGAGTCAAAACCCCCAAAAAGAACTCCCAAGGTGAGACACAAAATCACATGTGTGTCTGAGAATAAAGTTGGGAGCCTGTGCCCCAAACTTTGTTGAACAGCACCGCCTCATCAGGAAAGGGTAGATCACTAAGACTTCTTGCTACTGAAATCAGGACTAAGGTGTGCCAATCTCCCATACGGGTGAGGGGCCATCGCCCGTGAACCAAGAATACATGCCCTGTGCCTGGAACACCAGCAGCCTGCCTGCCAAGACAAGCGGATACTGTGAGGAAAAGGAGATAGCCTGGAGGGAGCGAGGCCCAGTTGGCACTCTGGCAAGTGGATCTAAGTCAACAGAGTGTGAGGCACCTGTTGCAGTCAGGACCGTTATTGTGAGGTAGTCTGTTCTCTTGTGGAAGTCAGCAACCACACCATCGCTGGTGCAGTGAAGTAGCGGGCAGTTACCAGGTAGCACTCATCTTGTTGAGGTCATTGCCTGCGTCTGTGACCCTGTGTGGTGGGCATTCGCCCATACAACTGAGATTTTGGCTTTTGCCCATTCAACTGAGACTGTGGGCCATCACCTGTGTCTGTGACCTCTTGTTTACGAGGAGGGGGCAACAGGCTGTTGGGACTGTCACCCTAAGGATGTGGTCTGATCGGGACGGCCATCATTATCTGTGACCCACGTACACCAGGAAGGGGCCACGAGCACCATTAGGGCCATTGCCATGTCCGCACGGCCAGCAGAGGTGTTCGGACACAAGTCCAAAAGGCACTGATTCACTGACTTACAAGCAGAAATCGAGGAGGGGGTAGAGCCTTTGCACCTTAAAGCCATTGCCATTTGCTTCCGCCCCAGGACACTGATCCAGCTGACTGCGGGAAGGAAACAGTGAGAGCTGCTCAGTGTGGAGCACAGGGTAGAGAAGCACCCTGGCTCCTGGAGTCGTCTGAATACCGCAGTTGGTGTAAGATGGAAGCAGGGCCATAGTGAAAGACTTGTTAGAGCTCGCCGAAGATCTGGAAACTTTCTAGGCCAAAGCCAGCCTTTGATGCACATCCCTATTGTGGGCAGCACCTGGGGTCACCTGCTAGAATCTGTCAGAATATAGAAAGAAGGCACAGTGAGAGTGCCTCAAAAGCTCAAACAAATAACCCTCATAAGCCAAGACTCCAGGTCCCCTAAAATCCTAACACCCAAAATGCATCAAAGGCACTCTTACCACTTCCCTGGACACCCACAATGCTCCCTAGATACCCTCATAATGTACCCACATAAAGTTCAAATGCCACTCAAGAACCTGCATTGCGTGTGTACATCCTCAAAGCACCCAGAGACCCTCAACAAGCACTCAATAACCCTCAAAATATCCACAGGCACTCTACCAACACCACCAAAAATCCTCACAAGTACTACGCCAAACATTCAATCTGCTTCAGCAAATAACATTCCAGAGACTCTTACAATTCCGTCCAAATGCCAACAATCACACCCAACAGCCCGGTAAAAACATTCCCACCACACTCCCTAAACAGCTAAATAGCGCCCCAATCGCCCTAAAGAGACTAAGATCTCAGACACCTCCTCACACTCGATATACAGTGTACTACTTCCTCTTCAGAATCAAAACTGACACACAGACACAGTTAGCTATACAAACACCCTGAGACACCCTCAGACATCCAAAAGCACAAAGACCAATACCTCAGACATGACCAACATCACAGACACCTAATATCCATTTGCATACCCACAGAGAGCAACACAGTCTAACATATCACCAATCAGTACATATAAAGCAACACATATGAATACTCAAATACTCTCACAATGCCTCATTTATGAAAAGTGGCACATCGCTGGTTAAAAACAGCGATGCGTCACTTTTAATTGCGAAATCCTTGCAACACTATGGATGCGATGTATTTACACTACAGAGCTCCATGTATCAAGGATTCAACAGATACGTCTGGAATCCTGTCGTACTATTTTGCGCAATAATGATGCATTGCTGGAGTGTTGGATACCTAACGCAACTCCAGCAATGTGTCATTACACGAGTCCCATGTGAAAAGCCCTGCATCACTCCTTACGCCTGCGTCAAGCAGGCGTAAGGATTGTTACACAGTCAAGTCGTAGGAGTGGTATAGTGAAATCTCATAGATTTCACTACGCCACTTCTACAAGGTTTTTGGCAGGGGAACGCCCACCCTCCATACATTATACCTGACGCAGGTATAATGTAGTGCAGACATTTACAAAATGACACATCTGCCTAGATACGTCACTTTGCAAATAGGGTGCAGTGTGGCGCATTGTTTACACCGCCGCAGTGTCACAAAAAAGTGATGCAACGGTGGTGCAAGCCCTCATAAATAAGGGCCACAATATATATACCATGCTATTTGTAATAAGAATCACCTCCGTCTCTCCGCTTTTCTCAGCATAAGGGGAGAAAGAGGTTGATGGGAACAGGTACAGGATCACAAAAACTCACCTGAGTGATAAAACCAGCTGATTTTTCATCAGACTATCTTCGCACACCACAGCCTTATGATTACACAGTTCCCTCCAACAAGGAGGTCTGCACATTTTAGCCTGTGAAGTGGTAGCTAAGGATGTTTTTCATTTTTGCAAAATGCTCAACTTCAACAATGATACATTTTCAGAGCAAGAGGAAAGTGCAGGTCCAGCCTGATGCTTTCTCTTCAAGTAAAAACATAATAATGCAAAATCCAAATATGCATCAGGAAATTCAGGCTGTCCTTTTGTTTTTTACTAATTTTCAAAGTGTATTCATGCACTAAAATTTGGCATGTATCTATTTTTGCAAATGGGTAGCAAATCAAGCTTCTCAGGAGTAAACAGAGGCTGATTGATTTTGCGGTCTGCAGTTGGGGCTCGGTCTGTTAATACTAGTGTGTCTTTGCATGCTAGTCAGCAAAAAATTTAATTTCGAACGATTGGGAAAGCAAACAATAACATCTAACAGACACACAAACAATACTCACACACGCTTACCTATGCCCCAATTCATCTGCTAAATGGTAGGTAATAGGAGCAAGGTGTCTGCAGCCACACTGGTCACATCATGATGATTTTTACAAGCAGATTCCTTGGATCTGCTAAATGGTAAGAGCTTGTGATGACAGGGAGATAGACATGTGAAGCGCTAACTCAGAAATTGGCTGAGCATTCTGTGGCTTTTTCGTCCCTCAATGAGTGTTAGGGACATTGCACTGCTGCCTGTGACTGGGTGCAAGACTTTACAAGTCCGGAGCATATTTCATTGCTGCTGGTGAATGTCAGTCCACCTCCAAGCTTGTCACTGTGCCTGCCCCCTTCCATCCCACCTCAACTCAACTCCCCCAAAAAGTACAGGTCTTTTTTTTAACAAATGTAATCTGAAGCCTATCAACAAAGATGGCCACAGCATTGAAAACACTGCATTCGTCAATCCATCCACCCTAAAGGAAATAATCAAATTAATTGCCTTCCCACGTAGTGTTTATGTTGCATACAGTTGAAAGCTGTAGAACTATGTACATGCTATAACTTAGAAAAGTGAGCTGCTTCTCAAAACACAGACGAAACACACTAACACAGCTTTCAAACCATAGCCTTTCCTTGCCAAAGCTGTTTGATAGTAAAGACAGTTACGAAGCAGTAACTTGTGTTTTCATTTCAAGGCAATACATTTTCCAGTGCATGAGAGATCTTTATCACATAAATCGTTCTTATTGCAGCTTGTGAGGGCACTGTGAGAACCGAGGGGGAAGACAGGCCGAAATTACTGCAAAACCATTAACATTATATTATAGTCAAGTTTATTTTCAGTTAGAAGAGTTCTGATTTCATAGGCACCCATTGTGCATGATAAAATCACATGAATCACTGGCCTCGTTATGGCCACTGTTACTTGCTCCCTTCATTTATTTGTTATATGTTCCCTGCACGCTTGAATGCTCGAATTTTCTCACTATATATTTTATAATATTGGCCTGCACATGTGTGATACTTCCCCCCCAACCCTGTAAACTGCCTACTCACGTTATTTTCATCGTGGCCATGCCCTGAAGGCCTGCTTTCAAGGCCGGCTGCCACTGCTGAGAGAGGAGAGAACGACCTTTAGTAACCGACCCCTGTCCAATACAAGTGGAAATAAGGGTGGGAGTATTTAGAGGGATCGGTTAAAAAGAGGAATGCAATACAAAAAAGTAGAATAGAAAAAAATTAACAGTTCATTTAGGAAACGAGTCGGAGAGTCACCCGAGATTTAAAAGTGACGTGCAATTTCGCATCATATGAATACTTTTGATTTGGGATAAATTCATCACAGTAACCAATTAATTGGTACTGTTTAATGAGGCGTACCTGTGCTGGTTTGTGGATGTTTTCAGCCCGTTGGCCAGAAGCTTCTGCAGTGCAACCCTCCAGCTCGGACACTTGCTGCACTGTCTCTGGGGCTGCCGGCAGATTAGAGCCCTTTACTGGTGAACAAGGGCTTGTGCAGCTTCAAGCAAACGCTCGTCTCCATTTCCTGAACCCGATTACTGCCTTACTTTTAGGTGAAGAAATGTCTGCGAGTGTGACTGAATATGGGCAAATACAACTTTCAAAAGAAAGAGATAAGTGTTCCAGATTGTTATTAGAAGAAATTTTCGATTTTCAAGCAGCATAACTTGAAAGAAACCTCTCCCAAATGAGTGTCAGCTGTTGGGCCGATCAGATCGGCCAGAGCACTTTCACTCTTAACACAGGGCCGATTAGATCGGCCCGTGGCACTTCTTAGGTTAATATGGTAGAGAATAGAAGACAAGAATTTCATAAAAAGGCTGCTGAACAGAAAACTAATATACCACCTGGGGCTTATAGAGAAGAAAATTATGAAAAAGGCAAGACCTATGCTGCAATGTCTCTGGATTGGGATCACAAGGGGAAGCTTTGCCTACTAAGACTAAAGACTAACTATAACAACTATTATTTAGGTACTAGTAAATGTGAACATCATTTCTTAATAACAGGAGGGTGGGGATTAAAAGGAGGAACTGACCCTGTTTTTCTAGGTGTATATTATGTGTGTGGGAAGAATGCTTATTATCGACTGCCTGCTCACTGGTACGGTAACTGTTACTTTGGGATTGTATTTCCTAGAGTATACCACGTAGATAGAAATAATAAGATTAATGAGATGAAACATGGACTAATACGTAGTAAGAGAGCAAGTTTTTCAGAAATAGTCGGAGATATATTTGGTGCATTAATACCTTCAGTTGGAGTAGTTCTTAATTCACATAAAATTCGAAAATTATCCACGGTAGTTGATCGATTATCAACTGATACTTCTGGAGGATTCTTATTAATTGATACCGAAATGGTTGCGATTAGATCAATGGTTATGCAAAATCGACTTGCCCTTGATATATTATTGGCAAAGGAGGGTGGAGTCTGTGGGATGCTAAAGGTGCAACATTGCTGCACTTATATTCCTGATAAAAGCAAAGGTATTGACGGATATATTAAAAATATTACAAATTTACATCAAAATTTAACACAACTAGAGGTTGATGGTGTCTGGGAAAAAATTAATAAGAGTTTTTCAAATATAGGTAAAAGGTTCACTGATCTTGGTAAGAGTTTATTAGGTAGAATAATAATACCAATAGTATCAATAGTGATAGTGACCATGTAAATAATAATGACTTACAAATGTTGCAAGAAAAGAAGAGGGAAAATAAATATGCTAGGGGTAGATAACAAATGTAAAGGTAGAAAAAGGAAATTAGAAGAAATAGAGTTAGAAAATATGAAAGGCAAATATTATGAAATGATGAAAGATTTAGGTGAAAAGAATAAACTTAGAAGTGAAAGAAGTACGAGTTTCTGAAGAAACAAGAAATGGCAATGGGTGATGGGTATTTTATGATGGATTAAAATGCCATCAAAGGGGGGAATTGATGGAGCAGGGGTTGCGACATGTAAACCTGCTCGAATCAACGTCCCAAGATAACATTTATTAATCGTGTGATTTGTACTAATATGCATTAATACACACAAACACGGGGAAATGCTTTGCGCATGCGTGCATTGCAATTAAGATTAATGCATGAAATGCTTAGGCTGCATATCGCTTTTTGCATATTAAAACCGACAAAGTGGAATAATGCTATTGCAAATAATCATGCTTTGCACATTAATGCTCATATAAATTAACATGGGATTAGTGCGATGGTGGGAGGGAAACAGTGTAAATTCCATTTTTGTGTTATTAATATTCTTTATATTTCTCCTTCATCATAGTTTTTAAAATGGGCCTATGGTGAACAAATAAATACGCGTGTTAAATTAGCCTGAATAAATGAAAAGGCCGTGAAAGGTTGACCCGTACATGAACTGTGGTGGGTGTCAGCGGCGGATGAAGGAAACCTTGAAGAGTGAAAGAAAGACATGCAATATTTCAGGACGTTGAGATGCCTGGGAAAGCTCAAATTGATGAACATTTTATGTCTAGCCGATACATTGTTTGAAATAAAGTTGCTGATACAGGGACAAGCCATTCATCAGAAATTATGACATGATGGGGGATAGAGAATCGATTCATAAGCAGGGATGTAAATCGTGAGAATGAGTTAGGAACAAAGAAAGCATGTAAAGCCAAATGAAGTAATGGAGGTGTGGTGTAACACCTCACAAATTGACAAATGAAAAGTTGAGATTTTTCCGAATGTTGCAGATTAGTGGGATAGCCATGTCAAAATTAAGGTATAATTGGGGTGCTCTTAGTGGGTGTGGTTAAGTCGTCAGCTTTCGTAGGTCCAGAGAGGCAGAGGGTGATCTTCGCTGTCCGTCGGTTAGAGGCCTACCTGACCTGAACCTGTTACCTATTTCCTGATCCTATATCTAACCCGGTTTTCCTTAATCGGGTCCCCTTCATTATCCTCGTGGCCAGGGGGTGGTGTTTTTCTTGAACTTTTATCGTTAGGTATGTATCAATAGGGAAATTTGCAATGTCTGCAAATGTTTTCTTTTTATGATTCTTATGTCTCTTCATCTATCCACTCCGTAATATTCACTGTGATTCAGATGTTTGTGATCTTGTCTGCATATTTTATGATATTTCTGCTATAATGTATATTTTCTTTCCCTGTAACTTTGTATCTGAGATTTCTTATAATTACTGAAGATAAAACAGATTAACGATATTTTGAGTTTGTGTTTATTTCCTCATGACATTTTGTTAAGATTTTAGTTGATTAGTCATGTCAATAATTTATACTACTCAATCAATATGATTCATCGCCCAAGAGGAAAGTGGTTGATAATATAGGTTAAAGGGCTAAAATAAAGAAAAACGATTAGATAAATCTGTTTTTTCCCTTTAGATTAGTAAAGACAAATCAACGTCAAACAAACAGCATTCAGCGTCATTCTCGTAGGGTCTGTTAAATGGTGAGAAATTGTGTATTGTATGTTTGGGGCCCGTTGTCTGCTGTGTCATTCAGAGACCCCTGGTTTGGTGCTGGATCACACATGTACCACTTTGCGTGGTGCAAAAGTGATGCAAGGCTCTCATAAATATGCCCCTAGGTCTCTGGTTCAGTGGGCAAGAGTGATGCATTCCAAGAATAGCAGAACAGCAAAATTCTGCTAGGGGCACGATATTCAAAAAATTGCATTAACTGTGTCATCAACATCATCCAAACTTTATATTGCAACATTTCCATTGTATAAAAAGTACATAAATTACAATAAATACAATACATAATCCAATACATCCGTTTATCTTAAAACATCAGACTAAAAACATACAAATAGTGAGCATAGTAAAAAAATAAAAAGATTTCCAGCCAGTTTATTACACAATTCAGCTGATAAACAATGAATCTACCTAAGACACATGACCTACAATTCAGAATGGATTATAACCGAAACACAATAAATTACATTAAAGACTTTTAAGCCAGGAAGGTAATCAAGTGCAAATAAAGGGACACATTTGTATTACCCACGCTCCCCTTCCACAGATATAAGTTTCTTTCTTCAAATCATTGCTGCCTAGAGAAAGTGGCCAGGACATAAGATACTAATGGTTTCTCTAGGAGATGGAAATGTGGCAAAGCTGGCCTGCGTTCAGCAAGATTAACCCTACACAGAAACTGTACTAATATTCTTTGCCTTTGTTGAACCTAAAATAGACCAAAGAACAAAATGTGCTGAGTGGTCTGGATAGAAAAACAATCACAAGGACAAAGGGGCAAGTTTTTACCGAGATAAATATTTGCCGGGAAACCCAGCCTCAGTGGGATCAAATTTAACCAAAATCTGGTCAAAATGAAAGGATGCTGTAGATTGTAGACAAAAGTCAAATAAGGTTACAACCCTTGCCTTGGTGGAGACGACATATGATTTAAACAAACACTTCTTTTATTTTTATTTTCCTCACATCTGCCAGCAGCTGCGTATTCTAAAAAAATTCATTTCAACTTTACTTTTGAAATACTGCGGATAAGAGTTGTTCAATTGCGTCCAATGTACGCAATGAAGGCTGTAAATGTAGCAACAAAATACATTCCATTCTCTAGCAAAAATCATTCATATTTATAGATGCAAGGGGCTGGTGTAGGAGTTTGGGCCCCGGTATCTTCTTCGATTTCTTAGCTTTCGGTGCAGTCATTTGTCTAATCCCACTCCTTTTTCTCTTGGGGGGAGTTGGGGGCTTGGGGGATACTGGTCACGGATTTCTCATCTAATGAAACCAATCGAATGTCAGACCCAGTGGGGGCGAATCCTCCTTCATCTCTGGACCCAAGCCCAAGCCCAAATCACAACTTGACAATGGGTGATCATCAATGATGAGGTGGCCAGTTCTTACCTCCTCAGTAGAAAGCCCTCGTTCTGTGTGCTCGATCTCCTTGGTTAATACAATTGCTGCTCTCACCAAAAAGGAGTCCAGGGTATTTATTATTTCGCCTCCTGTATCTGGACGTTTGTCTTTTTTCTTCCCCATAACTCTTGTCTACGCCACCTTGAGATCCTAGACCATGGGTACTCACAAACTTTCTCTCTGGGGCCAAATTTAGAGTGTGGTTTGTGGCCAAGGGCCGCACCGGTGGGGGCGGGGTCAGTGGGGGAGGGGGGCGGGGCTAGGGCAAGAAAAAAAAACTGTGACCATGAGGTTGAACACAGGCCCCTGCAGCGGACGCATTCATCCACTGAGCCACCAGACCCGGCATACACACATCTATCTATCTATCTCTCTCTCTATCTATCTATCTCTATCTCTCTCTATCTATCTCTCTCTTTCTATCTCTCTCTAGCTATCTCTCTCTAGCTATCTCTATATATATGTCTCTCTAGCTATCTCTCTCTCTATCTGTCTCTAGCTATCTCTATCTCTGTGTCTCTATCTCTCTCTATCTCTATCTTCTGTCTCTCTATCTTCTATCTCTCTATCTGTCTTTGTCTCTATCTATGTCTCTGTCTCTGTTTCTATCTGTCTCTGTCTCTATCTGTCTGTCCCTGTCTCTGTCTCAATCTGTCTGTCCCTGTCTCTGTCTGTCCCTGTCTCTATCTGTCTGTCCCTGTCTGTCCCTGTCTCTATCTGTCTGTCCCTGTCTCTATCTGTCTGTCCCGGTCTCTGTCTGTCCCTGTCTCTATCTGTCTGTCCCGGTCTCTGTCTGTCCCTGTCTCTATCTATCTGTCCCTGTCTCGATCTGTCTGTCCCTGTCTCTGTCTGTCCCTGTCTCTGTCTCTATCTGTCTGTCCCTGTCTCTATCTGTCTCTATCTGTCTCTGTCCATGTCTGTCTCTGTCTCTATCTGTCTGTCCCTGTCTCTATCTGTCTCTGTCCATGTCTCTGTCTGTCCCTGTCCTTATCTGTCTGTCCCTATCTGTCTGTCCCTGTCTCTGTCTGTCCATGTCTCTGTCTGTCTGTCCCTGTCTCTATCTGTCTGTCCCTGTCTCTGTCTGTCCCTTTCTGTCCCTGTCTCTATCTGTCTGTCCCTGTCTCTGTCTGTCCCTTTCTGTCCTTGTCTCTATCTGTCTGTCCCTGTTTGTCCCTGTCTCTGTCTCTATCTGTCTGTCCCTGTCTCTGTCTGTCCCTGTCTCTGTCTGTCCCTGTCTCTCTCTCTGTCCCTGTCTCTCTCTCTGTCCCTGTCTCTGTCTGTCCCTGTCTCTATCTCTGTCCCTGTGTCTCTATCTCTGTCTGTCTGTCCCTGTCTCTATCTGTCCCTGTCTCTATCTGTCTCTCTGCCTCTATCTGTCTCTCTGCCTCTATCTGTCTCTGCGCCTCTATCTGTCTCTGCGCCTCTCTCTGTCTCTGCGCCTCTCTCTGTCTCTGCGCCTCTATCTGTATTTGTCCAAACTAGGAAGCTTCCCAGAAGGCCCTTTTAAAAGTCAGCTGTAAAACCGCTTACAGCTGACTTTTAAAGGGCCTTTTGTGAAGCTTTCCGAAGGTGCCCTGACCTCACAGGGGCCGGCAGTAAACACAGAAGAAGGCCGCAGGAGCATACGTAGTGAATACCTATTTAATACGTATTCACAAGGTATGCTCCTGCGGTCATCTTCTGTGTTTACTGCCGGCCGTGGAAACTGCAAGGCAAGGTCCGTGGGCCGCCAATGAAGGCCTGCCGGGCCGCTGGCGGCCCGCGGGCCGTACTATGAGTACCACGGTCCTAGACGCTAGTGGGGTGGTCCAGCCCAGCCTCTTCAGGGCTATGACGGGCACGGACTGGCCTGCCCTTGGCCCAGGCTTCGCACGCGTTACGCGTCACGGGATGCTGCACCGCTTTTCAGGCGTCCTCAGCCACGCCCCCCTTGAACTGCTGCTGGCAAGCATGCCTCCTTGCAAACAGGAATCTGTAGTCTAGAGGGGTGCTGTGGGGCAGTGGATATCAGCCCCCTCCAAACAGTGACTGAAAATAGTCTTAGGTACTCACTCCCCGGTCCCTGGTAAACTCGATGGTGGGTAACAGTAGTTATCGACCCATCAGGATTACAAGATATGTCTTACCTGCAGATCAGGAGTATTTTACAAGGAGACTTTGGCTGCAAAAAGTAGCTGGAATATTTGGATGAAGTAACAGGCAAAAGCATGGAGGAATTAGTTTAGGTTCACTGATTCCCATATATTTTTCTCCAAATTGTCGTAATTTGGAGTGTTTCTTTCTCCCACATTCCATAGTTGTCAGTGCCCACGGTATGGATTACTCCGGGGATCGGATACTGTGTTACGGTCTTTCAGTGTATCATTGCATTGTTTGCGTGCTGCATACTGTTGTGCAACTTAATAAAAAATAAATTTAAAAACTTTGGGGATCGGACAGGTGATGGTCCTCGCTGCTCCAGTTCGCTGTGTTCCGTTCGAATTGAAGACGCTTGTGCGGCACCTGAAATTAGGTGGTGTAGTAGCTATGGCGGCTGAGGTTGCATTGTTCAGCAGTGTCATTTCTCCCCACTGCGAGATAAATTAGTTACTCCTTAAGTGAAATGTCACTCATCACTCTCTGAAACCAAATACATGTCATACATTTGACATCTTCGTTAGGGAAGCCTTGTAGGATTTCTGGATGAAGGGCACAGCAGCAGAAGCGAAGGTCACAGTTCATCAATATATGCCTGCGGCACTAACCTTTTCGTTTCTGCTCCCGAAGACCGGTTGGTATCAGGCATTCTCTGCCTTGTTAGGCAAAGCTGCAATTATCTTCGTGCTACTGAGAAAAAAGCCCGTGATAATTCAGAATATGGGGAACCTCTTTGATTGTAAAACAAATACATGACTCAGTACACGTTCTGTGCCCTGGAGTTTTATTTGAACTCAGAAAAATGTCGAATTACTCTCCAAGCTCTCGCCTATTAGCCAATTAATGAGGCATCTTTATCTGCTGGCATGTCCCAGTTATGTCACTGTAGTGCCTGAGGGACAGCTGAGGAAAACTGACTGATTGATCTTGGTGATGACTATTTTATAGTAGAGTGGCAGAGCACTGTTGCATGGTAGCTGAGAACCTGAGATCTGTGGGAGTGAGATGCCTGGTGCACGGGAACAGATATATTGCATTTCTGTAATTTGTGATTTTTTTTTACAGAAGCGCCTAACTGCATGCATAATACAGACTGGTCATGTTTTGTGCTTGCAGAGCCAGGTTTAATGTCACCAACAAACGGAGCTCAATGGGATGATTCCCAAAATAATATTTAATATTTTGCATATCCAGGTTTGTAAAAATTGGGGCCAGATTTACCAGCATCTAATGCAGCGTAGTGCAGCAGCCGCAAATGCTGCGCAGTGCTGCAGGAGAAGGAGAGAGGAGGAGAGCGCCATATTTACTGAAATATGGCACTCTCCTCCCCTTTCCCTAGTGCCGGCACTGAAATCAGCTGCCTTGAACCACAGAGACACCTTTGCGCCATAGTTCAAGGGTGTCTCTGTGAGTCAAGCATAGATTCTGTACTGGAAGGACACCCTTCCAGTACAAAATACTATGCTTAGACTAATTGTAAAAATTTCCCACATTGCATGTGTACTGTAAATTGCTGCACACATGGGAAGTCGGAAAATAAAGGAGAAAAAAAGCATTTCTTCTTCATAGCACCTGGTTCAAGTGTGCGTTATTTTCTGACGCTAAATCCTGTCTACTTTTTTTAGTAAACTGAGTTTAGCGTCAGAAACCTTGGGTGGTTGCATGGGAATGCCCATGCGCCACCCATGGTATGACCCCTTGGCGCTAAGTAATGCAAAGCAGGGCTATGCGCTGCTTTGCACAACTTTCACGTTATTTCCAGTAAATTGGAAAAGAAGATTTTACACCGATTGCGTCACATGAAATCTTAGTCAATCTACCCCTTTGTCTACTAATGAAAATCCTAACATTAAAACAACAGAGTTTATTTACAGTGATATAACTAAAAACAAGTCATCATTAATTAATATAGAACGACTGGAAAGGTACTTACAGATTACAGAAATCAAATAAATGTTAATTCCCATATCAGCGGTACCAAGACATGTCCTTCCACCTGCAGAAGGAATCAGAGTGTCTTATATTAACTTTTCTAGAGCTTCTTCAAAATGCTATATTTATTGGTTGTCGTTTACTTATGGATTGTACATATATTTATTACGATATTCTTATAAAATAGACAAAATTGCAAAAGTAAAAAATCCCAATTTTTTTATCAGATTCACATGACGATCTGCAATGTTTATTAAAATAAGGGCGAGTATGTGGGTGCTTTTGTATGGTGGTTTTCAAATTTAATTTGAGATTTTTGCACCTTGAATGTCCAAAATTTTGTCTGAATTCAAAGAAAATTAGAATTGGGGGTATATATACAAGAACTGTGCACAGCTGTTTTGCAGCAGCGGTGCACCCCAAAAAATTACCACCATGGTGTGAGATTCCAACACCATGTTAGCTTTGTATTTACAGTATGGCATTCCATGGCGTTAGAAAAAAGCCAGCGTCATAAAAACGGACGCTGTTGTGTTTGCTGTGTCGTTATTAATTTTGACGATCAGCCAATTAAGGTCTAGAAAATAGATGCTGGCCGTCTTAGCGTAACTTTTATGCACCTAGCGGAAAAACAAAATTACAAAAATGCTGCTACATGAAAAATAAAGGTACACTTACCTGAAAGCAGCAAGGGAGCAGCCGCGAGTGAGCAGAGCCCAGGACAACAACTCAAGCAACCCAGTACAAGCCAGGATGACAAGCCAGAGTCCCTGGCGAAGACGAAGAGCAAGTTTAGTGACCATGGTGCAAGGGTATCTGCGTTGGCGCTAGCCAGCCTATTGTGCACCAGCATGGAGGAAAGCACAGGGATGCGTTGTATTGTTGTAAACACAGCACATGCTTGCACTTTCCTAATGACACAGCTTGGCGTAGCAAGATGGTTTGTGGTGTTGCCCTGCACCATATGTTTAAGGAATGATGTCCCTCTGTCTCACCTGGGCTCACGCACATTAACCTAGCCTGCAAATCCATAGCATGGAATGGGTTTCTCACAGGAGAAACAACACACCTGAGGGGTGGGGGATATGTGGGCCATGGGAAGTATCTACACATAGGGACATTTCAAGAGCACTGTCCATGGTAGCCTAGATTAAACTACATTGCACACAGCTGTCCTGGCATGCAGGGTCAGAGCACACAGGTTTCAGCTGTCATGGTACCACCTGATCTCCTCTCATCTACTAAATCTGACTGGGTGTGTGGGTAAATGCAAGTGATGTACACCAGAGGACCATGGGTCATATTTACAATGAAATGGAACAGCACATCAACACAAATAATTCTGCTGCGCCTAGCTGATTCGTGTAAAAATGCAGGGATGCGCTATATTTACAGGAATACATTCCACCCTTGTGCTCACCTCTGTGCCGGTGTCCCTTCCTGCACATAAACAAACATCTGTGCAATGCAGGCACCCTTGCACCATGGTGCAAGGGTGCCTGCGTTGTCGCACAGCTATTCTTTTTGCACCGGCGCAGGGGTGAGCTCAGGGGTGGCACATATTCCTGTAAAGATGGTGCATCCCTTCCTACATATAAACATTCAATAATGGTGTTTTGCTCCTTCTATGTGTGCTCCAGTGGCAGATGGTAGAGCAGGTGTGGGCAGGGTTGGAGACCGTGGCGGCCATTCTAGAGGGAGTCCGTAGGTGCCTCAGTCCCAAAAGGAACAACACTGCGGTATGAGAGGCACCTCCTTTCCGCTCCGTGACCTCAAGCAGTCCCTGGCTGACATCACTGGTGTCATGAGGCAGAGGCATGAACAAATGCCCTGCCAAAGTGGCACCAGCGAGGTGGCTAACCAGCTGGGGCAATAAGAACCATCTTAGAGTCTATGGAGCGGAAGTAGGACTCACAATTTGCTGCCATGGCTGCCTACCACAGTGACCTTGCAGGTGTTTTGCAAAACCAGCAGATCCTCCTCGATGCTGTGCTGCCTTATGTGTTGGCACGGATGAATGCTGCTGCAGGCATGGGATTCACATCTTTCGCCCCTGATGTGTGTGTGCCCCCCTCAGCTGCCTCACCTACTACAACCCCCTCACTGGAGACACCATGTACATCAGAGGAGGAAGATGTGGACTGCACCTCTTTTGAATGAAAAAGTGTCCTGTAGCATTCATCAGTGCCACATACATAGTTTCTCCTTTGCCCTGTGCTTATGAACATGCCAGGGAAAATCAGCTTCCACTGTCCTCATTTTGTTTTCACCCTGTTCACCTTAACAATTTGTGGACTGTCAATGTGGCCTAACCTCCCTAATGACATTGTGGTCATCCTCCTCACTGAAGCACTCCTCTCCAACACATGTCCCATGACATGTTTCTCCCATGGACTCAGTCTGGACATCCACTGGCTCAAAACATATTTTGGGGTTGTTGTCCTATGAACTGTACCTGTGAGCCGCACCATGATTTGCACATGTAAATAAATGCACTTAGTACTAGCTGCGTGTTGTCTGTCTGTTGGAGTCTGGACCAATTTAACCTTTGTGCATTCTGTGAGGCAAAGACACCAATTACTTGTCAAAGGGACATGTGTTGTTTGGAGTCAAGGAGAATGCTAGACAGTGAGAGGGAAACATATTTGGTTAACCCTATTTGTGTGTTGACTAGCAAGTGGTTACTCAAGGTTGCAAGTACAAAGTGCAACAGGTGTCATGCAGTCAATGGTAATGGCAAATGAAGTCACACCACAAGTTCCAGGTCTAACCTAGGATGCTAGCAAGCAAAAAACATTGGGCTGACAAGTAAACGCTGCAAGTGTGAATGTGTACGGGGCAGCTATCAGTGTATGAGTCCAAAACCCTTCAATTTGGGCAAATGTTTTGACCACAATATCCCTGCAAAACATGTCGCATGATGTACCCACACAGAGCACTGTGTACCATTTCCATCATGATTGCCACGTGCACTGCTCAACAATTTCTGTAAATAGATAATGTAAAGCCATGGCCAACCTGACAGATCCCTGTCCATTGGTAAAACACCTACTCACACATGTTGCCAAACACTGCTAGCAAAGACAAATGCATGTACATAACATTAGCTGAGCACACATGTCAACTCCCACAAAGTAAATTATGATGTAGACCTGTATGTAGCAAACAATGTCAACAGAAACATTTAAATTACTAAAACTACCTAGCCTACACTAACTAACTAATCTAACCTATCCTACACTACATTATCCTACATACTATCTAAAATTACCTTAACTTAACCTACCTTACTCTACACATTTAGCACAATATGATAAAGATCAACCCCCCCACCCCCTTAAGACACGTCTTCACACAAGGACAACAGAAACTACACCTAAACATCAACTAGCTACACATAGAATCCTAAACAATCATATATTTTTGGAGTATTTTTTACATTTTGTATTTTTTTATAACACATATAAAACACATCACCCTCTACCCCCCAAAAAAGTACCCCTACCCAGTAAAATTGCTCCCACCCATACAAAACCCCTAAAACCACTGCCCTACACTATACCTACACTAACTAACCTAAACGAAGCTGTAAAACCATTAAGACCAACATTAAAACTATGTACAGGGGTAACAGCAGAAGGGCTCCCTGTGGATAACATGGTTAGGGTCTTGCCACTGCCTGCTTCACTTCCTGGAGCAGTGTGAATGCCCAGTCCATCTTGTGATCAAGCACTGCCACCTTCAACTTTAGGTCCAATAGGTCCTTCTTTATTCTGAGCTGAAATTAGCTAGTCCTTCCTGTGAGATGAGGTGTAGGGACAGGTGGTTGTGATGGTATGCTGATGGAGGTGCTGGGTACTGGTGCCTTGGAGCTACCTTGGCCTGCCCGACCATCTTTTCCCTTGCTTCGAGTGTCCAAGGTTGGTGTTCCTGAGGGAAGAACTTCCATTTTCCAAGAGTCTTCTCCTCCTCGTGTCGCTTCCTCATCACCCTGTGAGCCTTTGTGACATTTTTAATGTGCAGGTAGCGGTCCTTCCTGTGCTTGTGCTTCCGCAACTGCTCTGGGGTCATGTCATCAAAGGTAGCAGCCTAAATTCATCTTGCAGCTTAGAGTGAGAATACACGTGCCTATTAGATATCATCTCAGATTTACTAAGGCCAAAGTACAAAGACATGGCAAAAGTTGCACAACTCAATTGCACCACCCTGGCACATCTAGGTATGACCATGTCAGTGCATTGTATGCTTAGGAACAATGCTGTTTTGTACCCATGGTATGGTGCACAACATCTTTCCTGAACATTAGTGTGCCTTCTGCATCCTGCAATGGCCTGTATGCGATTGACATTCATCACAGTAAGATGTGGAATGTCTGCAAAGTACATGTATCGTCTCCCAAATTAGTGTAACTGATATGGCAAGGACCCATATCAGGACACATTGCTAACTATACTGAACGCTTGGCAGGTATTACATGAAACAATGGACACTGGATAAGTACCTCACATGACGCAGAGACAGATTAAACATCTCCTATCTGAACTGTTGTAAGTCCATGATGGACCATGCCACCGCTCATTGCATGCTCTGAATATCATAGCATGTGCAACAGACAAGCATTCTGAATTGTTCACATCCAAGGCCATGTTCAGATAAGTATCCACTACCACATATTTTCACATAGTCTACAACTTTGATCACGACTCCACTGTCAAGCTTCTATCATGTGGTCCATCCCAGATTGGCAATGTATTCCCCTAGACATTAGTCAGAGGCTGATACACATACAGCAATGAACATCCACTTTTCATGACCTATAAATCATCATACAAATATTTTGTTCTGATAGGGATGCATATTGAATCTGGCTATTCACACAGCATCTGACATCACACTCAATCCTTACACTACACAATTAGCATTGCTGAAGGCACTCACTTGTAATGGTGGGGTCCTTAAAACCATCCACCTCACCTACTGTGAATGATGGTGGTCCACCTGAAAGACATAAAACGTAAAACACAACAGTTAACTTAGAACACATATGGTATATGCAACAGAAGCACACTACATATGCATAGCTGTTGGCTATGTAACCGTTTAGGTTGTAAGTGATCAAATGGCACAGTTGATGAGCATTCCAATGCACACATACAAAGGTGTCCTACTCTGCCTTAGCATTTCTTTGTGCTGAGAGCTGTCCCTTCCAGTACAATATCAATCATGTCAACAATGCACACACATGTGCACCATAGGTCCAGGATGCGTGTGTATGCTAAGCTCACCAAGAGGCTAGTTTACAAGCCCCTTGCGTCTCTGAAGCCTCAATTGTTTACATATGAAAAGTGATGCCGCTAGGGGCTTATAAATCAACAACGTTGTTGTTAAGGTGGTCCGCTGTGACTCAGTGGACTGCCCCTTCGTCAATGACTACTGCCATAATCTGCATTTTCACTGTCTTGCTGGCCAGCCCTGGGCAAATACTCATTGAGCTATGCAGCACCATTACTTATGAATTGCACTCCCACAGAGTTTTGCAGACAACTTTAGAACTTATTTACGAGGCCCTTGCGCCGCCGGTGCTTTACTTTTGATAAGGGGAGAAAGTGACACGCCAGCAGTGCAAGGGGCTTGTAAATAACCCCCTTTATGTGTAATGTATATCCTTTAATGGCCCATCACAACTGTCCCTGATAAATGCTTGTGGTGAGAAAAGCAACTCTGGAGCTGATCTGCACTACCTGGTTTGTCATCATATGAGTTGTCTGGATGGGCTAATGGCATGTGCATCAGCTCAATGCTTCTCTGGGACTCATTTGTACCACCTAAAGGGACACTAACACTTGTGTGGCCCGCTCAGTGTCACAGATAGCACTGGTGAACAGAACGTGCCAGCTCTATTGCCACAGCATTTCGCTCATTTGCATGGGGGCATGGCTATTTTGTGCCAAAAGTCATATGAGCCATACTTATTGTTACCACTATCAATGGGTAAAGGAGACACATAGGAAAACAAACAAATCATGTGTACTTACCAACTTCTCCACCAACTAGGATGTCAACATAATCCAGGAGGTCAGACTCCCTGCCACCCACATCCGCCCAGCAATGTATGAGTTGATGGCCCATCCGGCCCACTCCAAACAGCCTCAGCATCAGTTGCTGCACACTCTCCCAATGTTGCTTCTGCACCTTCCCGGGGTAGCTTAGGACTACACAACCCCCACTGGCTACCAGATTGGGTAGGTAATGGGTCACCAGCCACAGGAAACTCCCAAACTTCTCTTCACTCATGGGGTGAGTGCCACCCTTCCCAGGCAGGATGCCACCCAAAGACAATAAAAGCCCAAACAAAACAGAATCACCCAAACACCCACAACTAGCCCTATAACAACAATACCCCAAATGACAAACACCCGACTGAACACAGGACAGTACACAACAATAGACAACAAAACAGCACAAAAAGTTCTTGAGCGATGCAACAGGCACAGCAGACTCAACTAACCAGCTCCAAACACTCCAAACCTCTCTCCAGCACGGCCAAAACACAACCACTTACAAGCTCAGACAGTAAAAATTATCATCTATAAAAATATTTTCAACCCTATGGCTCCCGGTTGAGACAGAGGGTTCTAAAACGTTGGTTTCGACATTTGGGAAGCTATTCTGCGCTTCCAAGGTGTTCTCCCTTGGGTCTATAGCAGCAATTGTGTTGACTTAAAGTGAAAATGAAAGTAACTTCACACTTCCTAGTCTGCAGCATGCAGGATCCATGACATCACTTCCCTTTATCAATAACATCACTTTCCGGGTGGATGCGTCACATTTTCAGCTGATGCATTGTTTTTTTTTTACGCTACGAGTCAATCAATCAATCAATTCATCTTTATTCGATCAAGTTAAAAATGATCATAAAAGCACACATGATTGATTGATTGATACACTACGAGTCAATGGGTCCATTTCACACAAGGCCTGACAATGGCACCATGTGGTCATTCAGACGCGTCGGCTGGGAAACGTCATTTTCAGCTGACTCAGTGACAGCAAATTCAATGCTTTAGGCTGACGTCTAATTTTTTTGATGCAATAGAGCAAATCTGTGTTTTTGTGTATATTAGGATGTGCAATGCATATAATCATTTACAGGAATTGCTGTGTTGGGGGTGAATAGTGGAGTTGTCATGCTTACTGTCATTGCATGTGCTTAATATGTGTGTTGACAGTGTACACGTGTGATTTCATGCTTTTTGGGGATCATAATACACATAGGCCCCAATGCCTTTGGTAGCGCAAGGGCACACCTTACAAGGGGTGCCCCTTGTGCTAAATTGGTAGTAGCACCCAATGACATTGCTTTAGCTTCCCCTAGGGATGCCACAAACTAGCACTGCCATGGGGTCCATTCACCCTCATCTACAACAACGCAGCCTACTGCCAGTCTGCTCCACGTACCACAGTGCAGCCAGTATGCTCTGAGGATACTTGGGATGGTTACATTTTCCCTTGCAGGTGAGTGCTGCGATTGGCTGCAACCAACTGGAAGGGGAGGTATGGATGCCACCAGATGACTGGTTGAGTTTAGGCCATTCATATTCAAGAGTCATACCCCACAGGAAAGTAACAGAGTCATCATTGTGGTCACATCATTCTCACTCATGCTGATGGTGCTATGCTAGAAACCATTGCAAGCCTTGGTGTCACCTCCTACATATTGATGACTGTAAGGCTGCATAAATCACAACATAACTACACCCTGCATCAATGTAGGGTTGCTTCTGCATAGCAGTGGGTGTTTCAATGCAACACTCATGTCGTTTGACACTGAGACAGGTGGTGAGAGTCAAATGGACCTGGCATAGTCCAAACCTTGACAGACATCCAGAGAAGAGCCAGAACAAGGATGTATCAAATGATGTAACCTTGGCTCATCTGTTTCCAGAATATCCTTGGTCGGCTGCAAAGGCAGGGGGGGGGGGCACCATTAGTTAAGAGTCATGACACAGGACGTCCCCACATTCATCTACATTCTGTTATGTGTCCTGAATGACTCATACACTTTGCCTACTGTAAGAGACGTGCTATGACATTGAGTGGCATACATGCAAGTAGGAATTGGAAATGACTGACACTGTACCACACATACAGGTGTGCTGTCCTCTGTGATTCACTTACTATTTGTCATACTTGGGATTGCTAATGTCATGAAGGTGACGATTTTTCACCAATAAGGAAAGTCAATTAGCCATTGAGTAGACAGATCTCTGAAACTCATTTATTGTGCCTCTTATTGACTACTATTGTCAGTTCTGCACTGATACATGTCTGAGTTTACAACCTGTAGATGGAGGTGGTGATGTTGTGTACCTCAGTCACATATATTTGGCTGTGAGAGTTGGAGTCAAAGTTGTTCAATGTGTACTGTCATGGGGAGGGGAGTGAGTGGATATCATTGTGGGGCATGACAGTGTACACATGGCAGTGCACCTTGTCCACTATGTTGATAGCACACAAGGGGTTTGAGTTATATGGAAGTCTTGCGCTGTACAGTGCAACTGGTAGACTAACCACACTACAGTGCCACACTGCTTGAGGACAGTGTAGGGGATATTTTCTACATGACTCTGTGTCCAGGGTTTGGTGCCTGCGCTGGCAGGAAATGTGCAGCATCGCTCCAAGACAGGCACATTACTCCCAAGATGACTGTGTTGTTGGCTGTAATCGGAGATGTAGTTTGTGCATGAGGCTGTACCTTGCTGCACAGTCTGGAGCCTTGGAGGACTGATAGAGTGGTTTGTACATGGCAAAACGGTGTGTACATAGGATGGGATGTATGTATATGATGAGTAATGTAATGTAGCATGGTAGACATGATTTTGCAAGGTTAAAATAAGACTAAGTTTCTCAGTTTCACAGGTCTGGGATACATCAAATGTCTCATGACCATAGGATTTACCTGTGTACACACAGACTAAAGGAAGGGAATCCCTTACTTCAACACGGTGTTTGGACGCAGCATTTGACATAGTGTTGCATTAGTGAGGCTCTATCAAACACATGAATGCACACAGAGGGCCTCATGTAGCAGTTGTTTCCACAGGGCAGCACTGGATGTCATCTGGCAGCACTGACTAGCATCCAAAGTGAAGAGCTGGAATGCACTGTATTCCTAACATACAGTACATCCATACACACTATTACATATTAGTGACTAGCGCCAACACCCCCCCTCTTGCACCATGGCCCACGTATGTCAGCGGTGTGTCCTCAAATGACTTAATGGTTTCAGGGACACATTGCTGGACACAAAGCAAACAATCTATGCAATTTCATCATTCTAATGTGTCCTGTGGAATGCAGGACACATAGTAATTGTCCATGACAAACAGACATGTAATTATGTATCCTCATTTCACCCCCTCCCCCGTTCGAAGGCACACTATTTGCAAACAGTTCCAGGGTCCCTGATCTTTGGATATGTGGAAATGTGTAAGATCTTCATTGGTGTTGCATGGGAAAAGCCACTACAAGGCTCATGGAACACATCCTTAACGTAGGTTGCATCAATGCTGCACTTTGCTCTGGCTTGCCTTACTGCAGATCTATGAGGCCATGCAAGGGCGTGCAGATAGACTTTGCATTTCCTCATTGATATGAGTTGGAGACCTGCTCCACCAGAGCATCATGACCAGTTAAGCTCCAGCAGCGCAGTTCACTTGTACATGTGGCCCACAGCGGTGTAGCTGGTCTTGACATGTGTGACTTGTAGGATTGTGTTGCTCATATGCCATGTAGTATGGCACAAGTATGTTGGCCTACACCAACTATGTATGCACTGTCTCATTCTGCCCTACACTAATATGTCAACTTATTCCAACATACTTGACTGTCATTTGGTCTGTCATGTGCTTGAGAAAGTACTAACCAATCAGTAGACCATTCCCATATGTCCCATTCTGGAAGTTCTCATTGATGGTGGAATGACAAAAGATGAAAGAATCATAAGCACTGCCAGGGTACTTTGCGAGGACATTGATGAAGAGGCCCAGATGGTCCATGATTACCTGCACATTCATGAAATGTGTGTGCTTCCTACTGCGGTACAGGTGTGATGTAGCTGCTGGAGGCACAAGTTGCACATGGGTGCAGTCCATTGCCCCCAACCCATTTGGAAATCCTGTGCTAATTGCAGCAACTGTATCTGGTATTAAGAAAAATAGGCGCAGGAATTGTAAAAGTAACGCTAAAGGCCTCTAGCATCACTTTATAAATAGGGTACAAAAAAAGGTTTCAGCAGCGTCAAAAAATTGACACTGTGGTGGCAATACCTCCTTGTAAATATGCCCCACAGGTTTTTCTGTTAGAATTGTCTATTCAGTCCTGCGTCCTAATGTTTGATTGCGTTTCCATTCAATTCTCGCTTTTATAGCTCATCGATTTCTGTGTATTCTGGAATCCTAAACACTTTTGACTAACTTTAATGATGATTGCAACAAATTAAGCAAATCACGTAATCACCAAAATTGTAAATGTCACAGGCATTATAATAGTGTTTTCCACAATCAACAAACCAATGCTATTAAACGTAAGCTCACATTTATTGCGGCCCTGAGCCAGAACCAAATAACACTAAATGGTGCATGGTATTTACTTTCCAGTGTAAAATGCTTTAACATTTTGCAATGGAAAGGTGCCCTTTTCTCAGTGCAAAAACACTTTACGATGCTTTGCATCAAATAGCCATCACTGGTCTGTTACTTCGGTAGACGAGCACAAACACCCATATGCAATGTCTGGTCTACTAAAATAGCCAGACTGCGCTCTGCATCAAAATCTAACATCTCCTTGAAGCTGGTGGTTGGTGTTTCCATTTCTCCCAAACAAATCATAGATTGCATGTGCGCTGATGTGCAGAGCACACATCCAGTGTGTGGGAACCTTCTTTGTTTGTCTTAATATAGGAATGTGTACTGGAAGGGTATGCTTCCAATTTAAATGATATACTAGACAGTGCACACTGACCCCTGCAATGCTGTGCACCACCCAAGACAGCCTTTTAGAGTGCAGCCCAGAAGTCCATCAATTGTTCTTTTTGCCCAGAAGATTACAGCATCAGCAGGCCAATCGTAATGTATATGACTCTGTGCTATGTTTACCCTCGTGTGCAACACATCACAGCAAATTTGGTTATCACCCTGCATGAAAAATGTGTAAATCTTCCCCTTACTATCCTATTGTTGAGAATGGCAGGTGTGACTGAGATAGACAAGGAAACATAGTCTCTGTGATGTGATGAAGAAGAGAAAGAACATAATTTGCCACACAATGGAAACATGTTATGAGATGTTACCTTGATCACATGAAGGTAATCTTCATTGAGCATGGTACTACTGTAGTGCAAAATAGACCTCATTTAAAAGTGGAGTCCATCTCCCAGACAGGATGTCTACTATGCATATAAAAATGTTGCAGTAATAGGAATTACTGATAGGTAATCTAGGACTTACCAACACATATCTCTTGCTCTTCCCAGTCCTTGGTTATGAATAAGGATTGTGTGAGATTGTTGTCTCACCAACTTTAGGTATTATTTTTAAAACTATGAAAAATATGAGCAACTCTCATTATTCCACACCAGTTGTTCTTGCAAGTATTTGCAAGAACAACTTGTGTGGAATAATGAGAGTTGCTCATATTTGCAAGAATTAACTACACAAGCTATGCTGTCACACACAAAATGTTCTCAAGTTACTATTGCCATACAACTCTTGTGAGAGAAAATAGCAGATTTGTGAGCACAGGAAAAAGCAGGAAATTCTGTCAACTAAGGGTAAGCCAACAGTCAAAGATTCTGCAAGACTAAGGGGCCGATTCCGATTCGGGCCGGAAATCTCTCCGACCGAGCCGGACCCGGAGAGATTTCCGACCGAATCGGACCTGTGCAGCCCGACCGAACGAGTACGATGCGCACGTATGCCATTGGACTCGAGTCGGTCGGACTCCCATTGAAGTCAATGGGAGCCTGTCGTACAACGCGCACGCGGGCTCCCATTGACTCAATGGGTGCGAGGCGGACAAGGGCGCCCCCTACAGCGTGTACGCGGCAAAGCGACTCGCGCCGTACACGCACAGGTAGGGGGGACCCATGGGTCCCCCCTGTGTGCGACTCGCGCAGCTACACGTACAGGGGGGTCCGACACGGACCCCCAAAGTACAGCTCCGACTGCTCTTTGGAGCCGGAGTGCGCGGCTCGGTCGGACTGCTCGCGGCGCGCATCGTACTTACCCGGCCGGGGAACGTCTCCATTGCGCGGTGCGAGTCGAGTCCGAGCGAGTCGGTCGGTGCGGTTAGACCCGGGAACGAGATGGTCAGAGCGGTCGGGACGCCCGGACGAGTCGGTCGGCGATTTCGCATTGTACTCGCTCGCCCGGACGTACGTACGAATCGGTCGCACAATAGGGCTCCGAATCGGATCCGGTTAAGCCGAATCCGATTCGGAGCCCTACCGGCCGAGATCGCAATCGGCCCCTAAGTGTAGTATTCTTAACTTTCTTGAAATGCAGGTTGCATGCAGTAAACTTGTGTCTTTACTAATATTCCATATTAGAGCATTAGGTTGTAAAGATTCTCTAGAGTGTTGGGAGTTGAGCCAGTTAGAGCTTTGCCTGCGAGCAGCTTGTGGTGACTCAAAGTTATGTGAACATGATTAAATAAACTACAACGTTTTCCACATTATAGAGTGTTTGTGCTTCACTATATGTTGTGACGAGCAACTGATCACCCTAAAATCTATGAACCCACAGTGGACCTGTTTCCAGAACTGATGCAGCTGAATCGTCAATGCAGCAATTTCTCCCACCAATCACCATAATTGACAAAGTGATTCAAGGCTCTGAAGGATGTCAGACAATTTGTTCATATCTGTAAACATATTCATGTAGGTCCAGTGCTCTTGAAATTACAGCAAGGACAAGCATCCTAGTGCGCCGGTGCGAGTGGTGGGACCTGAATGTACACGCGCATAGACTTCAAGCCCAATTTCCATTTGAAAAATAATGGAGTGGCCAATTTAAAGGATTGGGCAGTTTTCTATTGTGTGCAATTAAAGAAGCGGTTACCTGCTTACTGTGTAGCACGCATCACGCGCAACAGGCTTAACAAGCTCTATCTCCAAACTAAATAGTCGCCATAAACAGAATGTGGTGTACGTCGTCAATAGTGCCCATCTTAATTACTTGGGAACAAATACATCGTACACTGCATAGCAGCCTTTTGAAAATGCTGGGATAGTCTAAAAGCAGTATTGTCACAGAGGTCTTGGGCAACGCAGTTGATCAGCTTTCAGGACAGAGTTGGCACGTGGAAACGAATTTAAGATAATATTTCTAGTAATTTTCAGAAATTAAGTGTGATTAACCTATGGTATTGTATTTGTGCTGATGCTGCTTGCAAACACCAACATGCCTAGCAACTAAACAATTGAGTCTGAATGCTGCATTGAGTGGTGTACAATAAGAAAATATATATTTTTTTAAATGCAGACTTCAAGTCCACCACCACCCTTCTTGAATACACCAGGTGAGCTGCCCATACCTTGGAGGCATTGGTATGACGCATTGGAAACATATTTGGGCACAATTGGGGCAGCAAGATTTAGACCAGAACACAAAAAAATCTGCTACTACATTCTCTGGGGTTTGAAGGGAGACCCACATTTAAGCACCTTACTGACATTCAGGTGGTTGATTTTGAGGAACTAGATAAATTCTAGTGCGCTGTTAAAAAACTCATCAACAGATTTGATGTCCCACCTTGCCTGGTAGTTTCACGACACAAATTCTTCAAGAGGGAGCAGAAAACGGATGAAGATGTTGACACATGCATATATGTGTTATGTAAGCTGGTGGCAGAATGCCAATTTGATAACTTCAGTGAACAACTAATTTGTGACCAATTCATTTGTCACTGCACATATAGAGCAATTAAACAGTAGTTGCTATTGAAAAGAAATCCTTCGTTGGCCGAATCAATCTGTGTTGAAAAAAGCATAGAATCTGCTATCAAAGCTGTGAAGGAACTGTAAATCTTGCTCGATCCAAAGAAGAAAAAGGAAACACTCTTTTTTTTTAACAAATCCATCCACGACTAAACCTTGTCAATATACTTTGTTTTTTAAACAATTTGACATATGTTTTGGATTTGGTAATCCATCCCATGTAAAAGGAGGGCATTTGTGTCCAGTAAAAAATGTTCAAAGTCATTTATGTGACAAAATAGGTCATTTTATGAAAGTATGCCAGAGTATGAAATGCAAAAGTAGCAATGCTGCAGTGGTGTGTGATGAGACTGAGAGTGAGTTTCATGATCTGATCGGTGAAATACACGGTTCTTGTCGTAAATGAAAGTGTAGTAAAGCATGGTGATTCAGAGCATTGTGTTGATCTATATTTCAATGTTTAGGTGGGAGATAAAGTGGTAAGGCTATTAGTAGGCTCCGGGGCCAGGAACACTATGATTACACAAGAACTATTTCAATAGATTTGGGGTCATCAACAATTTACCCCACCAGACAGAGCTCCTGTTTCTTACGAAAGAAAGAAAATTGAACTGCAAGGCTATTTTGAAGCTATCTTGACGTTTAAAGGGAGGTGCATTTATGCGAAAGTTTATGTAGCGGTACAGGACTTAAACATATTAGGGTGGTTTCACCAAGGTCTGTTCAGCATGATATTACATCCAGGAACTAGTGAACAGGTGGCTGTTGTACGGGATAGCAGTTCAATTGAAGATTTGTTCCTAAGTTATTTTCAGGTAAACTAGGGACGATAAAAGGATTCAAACACAAGATTAAAAGAAAAGGAAATGCAACTCCCATTAAACACAAATTGAGAGGTGTGCCTTTCAGTGTCAGGGATGTACTAGAAAAAGAACTCGATGGGTTATATAACAAGGGCATCTTTGAGACAGTGGAGTCCTCACTTTGGCTTTCCCCTTTAGTAGTAGCTCAGAAAAAAATAGGGAGTTCATGGTGTGTGTAGATCCTAGGGCACTCAATAGAGAAATTTGGGTAGATTTACACCCACTTCCAAATATCAATGAGATACTATTGTCAATTTCGGGTGCAAAATATTTCACAAAACTTGACCTAGCATCAGCATATCACCAGGTAGAGTTAGAACCTGAGTCACATCACTTGACTGCATTCGTATTCCATTGGCAAACCTAGCAGTATTGCAGGATGCCGTTTGTTCTCGTGCCAGCGGTTTCGGTATTTCAGAGGGTGATGACCACCATGCTTAAGGGCATAACTAATGTTTCTATTTTTCAAGATGATGTATTAATATATGCACTGAAGAGTTGATGTCTGAAGTCCAATATTTATACTTGGTGCCTTCTTTGAAGTGGGAGAAACTTCTGGAGTATTCCCTGTGAAGTGCTCAGGTTTCCTGCATCCCCTGCTCTGGCTCAACACTAACTACAGGGGGTATGCAATCCTTTGTGTGGTGGCAGTACACAACCTATTTAAGTGTAAGTGGGGCTGTGCCTAACCCCATACTCACATCCTGCCAGTGATGGCCAATCCAGGAACACCTAAGCTCTCTATTGTGTGTAGCTGTCTAGGAGGAATACACAACTATCAACTGCAAACTACACCCGGTCTTGTGACCCAGAGACAGGCTGCAAGCACTAAATAGCTAGAGCAGGAAAACAACAACTCTCTAAAAGAAGCATTTTCAAAATTTAAGTCAAAATCTGACTATATCATATAAGAGAGTTTTAATTGCAAGTCCTTAGACACCAAACTCAACCTGTCCAACTGCTCCCAATTGGAGGTTACAGCTTAATAAATGTAATAAGGTAACTCCAATGTTATCCAATGGGAGAGGTAGGCCTTGCAGTAGTGAAAATGAATTTAGGAGTTTTTCACTACCAGGGCATGTAAAACTTAAAAGTACATGTCCAACTTTTTTAAATACACTGCATCTTGCCCTCTAGGCTGTTCAAGCCTACCCTATTGGTGCCTTATATGTATTAAAAAAGAAGGTTTGTGCCTGGCAAAAGGTGTATTTTGTCAGGTCGAACTGGCAGTTTAAAAAGGGCACATGCAGGCTACAGTGGCAGGCCTGAGACATTTATAAAAGGCTACTTACGTGGGTTGCACAACCAGTGCTGGAAGACCACTAGTAGCATTTAATTTACAGTCCATTGGTTCATGCATTACCACTTTATTAGGGCCTTACATCTTAACTAAATATGCTAATTGGGTGTAAGCAAATTCTACCATATTTAAAGGAGAGAGCACAAGCCCTTTGGCACTGGTTTACAGTGGTTTACAGTGGTTTACAGTGGAAAAGTGCACAGAGCCCTTAGACTAACAAAAATGAATTCAGCAAAAATAGCGGGAGGAAGGCAAAAGGTCTGGGGATAACTCTGACAACAGCTCTGCAATAAGTACATTGAAGACATGCTTCATCTGGGTATAAACAAGAAGGAAAGAAAGCTGGATAAATTACTCTTGAGAAAAAATGAAATACTGAACTAATCTAAGGGTGATAAGTATCTTTTGTCTTCAAGATCAATAGCACTATTGGCTACGGGTTTAACACGTGATACTCCACTACCCGTGTTGCAGTTTGAACGCAAAGATCGCATATAGCGCTCGTCCGGCATTCATACTACGCACCTATTTAGGCCTCGATCGCTTTACTGTCTTGGCATCCTTCCAATCCAGTCCCGGTTGGGACTCGTCGGGCTCTCTTCTGCCGCATCCCTAACAATCAACTTGGCGTAATTACTTTCCCTATCGATCAACCGCTCCTCTGTCCCGGACGGGACCTCTTCTCCACCTACCTTGCCGGATTGTGGTTCCTGACCCACCGCGGTCCAGAGCGCCACAACACCCGAATTCCCTTCTGGCCACTGGCCGTCGCATCTCGATTGTGATCTGTCTTGATCCTACCAGTTCCCTGTTCATAGCAACTTCCCAGGCACTCGTTTCATCACTTAGTCCTGATGAGATCCCAGTATCTAATAGGGATCGAAACGTCGTCGACACACACATCTCTAACTCTATACTGCAATTGTATCTAACTGTTGAGTACGAGATGTAAATTTAATTGTGACTTTTTTACTTACATTTTCACAAATTGAAAAGTCACTTTTTAAGTCACTTGCCTGTGGTAATGAAATTGGCTGATTTCCTATTACCTCGTCACAGTCTGCTCACTCACCCCTTGCGTTTATTACCTTGTGCGTCTAATTCAATTGTAATAAATGTTTCTATCTGTCTATTGGATACACTCGTAATTCAATTTTTTGATTGAAAAATTTTGATATTGTACTAATCTAACTTGAATGGGACCACTTTTGCTCTTTAGTCATTTGATTAACAGCATCATTTGACAAAGAGCATTTCTCCTAAATGGATCTTACCCAGGCATGTCTTGCACACCTACAGATAGTCCCCCTTGATAACTGTGGGGTGGCTGATATTTTTCTACTGCTAATGCTATTCAGATAGAGGGGCATATATACAAGAAAATGACGGTGCACGGAGCTGCGGCAAATATTGTAGCGCCACGCTCTGCTATTTCCAAAACGCGAAGGGTGGTGCCGTATTTACAACAATACAGTGCACTCCTGTGTTTTCCCTAGCGCTGGTGTTAAAAATAGCTTCCTAACACCAATGCAGACACCCTTGCGCCATAGTGCAAGTTTACCTGCATTGCAGGGATTGATTCTTTATGTGCAGGAAAGTATCCTTTCGCCTGCTTTTCAGTGGCGCTAGTTTTTGACGCTGCCTCAGATTTACACCTCCTTGTGAATATAAGGGTAGCGTCAAAAAGCAATGGGTGTTGCGGAGGAACACCCGCAGCAACACCCATTGCACACCCCTTTCACACGGATACCTGCATGAAAGGGTACCACATTTACAAAACGGCATTAAGCCACAAAAAGTGTAAAAATAATGAAGCAGAGCAGTCCGAATAAAGTGACGTTCCAGTGGCGCAATCCTCTGCAAATATGCCCCAAAGTTTGTCCATAATTCAACTTGGGAATCAAAAGACAATGGATTGACACATTAGGTGCTATCTCATCACAAGGAAAGCTGGAGATAACATTGCATAAAAGCACCAAAAAATGCAATATCCTCATTTCCATGAGGCAGGTTGTTGAAAAACAAACATTTAACCCAACCACCTAGATTCCTATTTTCTTTCTGTCTGTGATCATCATTCAAATGTGGAAATGTTGGCCTAGTTCTTAAAAGTAACAAATACAAGGTTTCAATCGTGTTTTAGTGCTGTTCTTGTAAAAAGAATAGAACTTCAACCATGCCTTGCCACATTGTAATTCTACATTGTACATAAAGAAGTAGGGTGACATTTTTTCACTGGTCCATATTTGTTTCAGTCTGATCCTGGATCGAAATATTGGCAAAGGGAATGAAGATTAACTGTGCCCCAGAGGCATGTTGAAGGTATGCTTCATTGTATCTCACATTCACAGCTCAACCCCTCCATAGCTCTCTGCCTTAACCATATTTTACGATTTTATTGATTTTCAAAACTATATAGATTAGAAGCAGGTTGAGATCATTTATACCTCCAAACAGCCAATGGAGGAAGTTACTCTTGCCAGAATTCTCATCCTTTGGCCAATGGTTAATGCCCAATAAATAGGAATTTATATGCAAGAAAATGATTTGCTCAGCTATGAAGACAATAACATTAGATTCCAAGATGAATAAAGTTGCTTGAATCAAAGAGCAGAACTAATTTCCCTCCCGAAAGAGTTTTATTGCATCGATGTCTACACATGATCCAAATATACTTTTAAACTATGTCTGATACTGTTGATGGTTGTACAGCCGAGAGGAGCTTCAGTGTCATTAATGTGAGATGATCACCCTTGCATTGCTCAATATGTGCCACTCACTTATTGTTATGCACTGGAAGGCCTAGAGCGATCAGATCTAAAATGGAAATATTCATCATTTTCTAGACTTCCATGTCATAACCGAACTTATACAGACTGAAGAGATATACTTGGGTGGGTACTAAAGGAGAAATTAGGACCTGGAACATCGCAGGTATTACAAATTAAATAGGAACTAAGGGCTGGATAGACGTAATTAAAACATCCCAATTGATTTGTTTACAGGAAACCTGGCACACGGGGGACTTTTATTTAGATGGGTATAAGACCTTTAGTACACCAGCTACCCCTTAAGCCATGGACGAGCCAATGGGGGTCTTGCTTTACCAATATCCACCACCTCCCCGTTAACAGTGAAAAGGAGTCTCCTTAATTCACCATTCTACCAGATATTCCATCCCCAGACAACTGAGAAAGCTAATTTCATTTTTTTAAATTTTGTTTTGAACAAATTTTATTGGGTTTTAATCAATCGTACAATAAGGACTTCTGAGTCCAAATTACAATTAGACAAAATCTCTTGCCGTAGGAGTCTGTTGCTTCCTGAAGTGGATAGGAAAATCACCTCATTGGCCCAAGTCCCAGCCCCGGCAGCCCACTGCGTAGTAGGAATACTGTACACTTCCTTGCTGATCCCCAAAGTTCGCTTCAGATAGTCCATGTAGTAGCTATTCAACATTAACCCACCAACAACTAACCCCCCTCCTTTCCCTCCCCCCAGGCGTGTCACATGCAATCTACCTCATATCCTTTTGCACCAGGGCTGCCCTATTCTTCACTCCGCTGTCCACCATTGTGGTTCTGTACCCCTGGGCTATCAGTGGGAGGGCTGTTGCGCCAGTTTACTCTAGCTAATATTCGGCAAATAACTTGATTTAGGGTGAGGGGGTTCAACCTTTCGTTTTCAGGGGTCTCCTTCACTAGGCTTTCATCCCTTTCCCCGTCTGGATTTTTTAGCAGCTCTACCAATGCTACCCATGCCCTGGCTGTTTCCAATGCTTTCTCACTCCCCGTTCTTTTTGCTATTTGCAATCTGATTGCGCCCTCGCATTCTGCCCATTTAACCAATTATTTTTGCCATCTGGCTACGTTAGGGCCTCCTCTCGCTTTCCAGTGCCTGGTGATATCCCTTTTTGCCAAGCCCAGCCCCAGATCCAAAAACTTACTCGGCACCTTGTTCTTGGCTGTGTGGGAGAACCAGTGCAATAAAGAGTACCCCGGTGATACCTCAATCTCTCTATCAGTCACATTCATCAAAACTGTGGTTACCCCTTCCCAGAAACTTCCCAGGTTCGAGCAGTCCCAGAACATATGCAGGAATTCCGCTCCTTCCATATTGCAATGCGGGCAAGTGGCTGTTTGCGTGGCAAAGTATTTATTAATCTTGCCCAGGGTAGTGAGAAAGCTAATTTCATTTTGATTAATTTTTATAATACTGTTTTCGCCAACACGAGGAATAGGGTTGTTGATGATCTGGGCAGAGAATTAGTATCCTTTGAGAACAGTGTTTCTGATAGCTGCATTTATATATGGGTTGGGAATTTTAATATAGAAACCTGCGATAAACCCACTAGTGAGATATATGGGTATACAAACATTCATGGGGGCAACCTAACTCATTTCCCACACAATCCATAAGGTGAGGCCCTTAATGAGCTGATCCTCAAATAAAATTTGGAGCTCATGGAACATATACCGGATAGTGAGGGAAAATTGATATCCTCTTTTCAGGGGAACCGCTCTGGTTCTACTATCGACCACACCCTGATCTCTGTACAAGGACTTGGTGGGTGGATACTTTTAAAATTGCACCAATTTTTTTTTAGCAATCATCATCCTTTGCTGATATCACTTAATATTAAAACACAGTGAACCAAGGGTCCACAACTGGCGGAAGATATTGAAACACATGGTACAAATGGCATTAGCCTCAGGTGGACATATGTCAACGGAGATGCTGTAACTGAAAAGGTATTAAAGGACAATCCTGGCGATTTTTCTACCTGTACTAAACAAAATTCCTTGCCGTACCAAACTATAGAAGCTTGTACCAAAATATTAACTGTCATTGCGGGTAACTTGAGACCTACCTTGAAGAGGCCTGACAACAAACCCATTAGATGGTTTAAACAGAATTGCTCGAGTGCAAACCAGAACTTGAAGAAAGACTTTTATAGCCACCCCAGAAATAGGGAAGAGATTCTAACCCTGAGACTTGCTTACAAGCAAGCGCAAAGGAAAAGAAAGGCAGACCCGCAGGAGGAAGCATGGGCAAGATTGCAACAGGCAGTGGAAACAAGAGTTGGTACCATTTTCTGGAAAACTATAAACGTCACCTTTCTAAAGGATTTATCAGCCCCCGGGGTAGAGTCGTTAGTCCAACAGGCCGACAGGCTGAGTCATTATGGTGTAATTTTCAACCCAGAAAATCAAGACCTGGACGCGACGCCTGGAGCAATATGCTTTGTTGGACAATCACACCTAAAACCCTTCAGGCTAGAAGAGGTTACTACCTCCTTGGGAAAATTTGCTGCTGTGAAGGCACCTGGCCCAGATGGGGTCCCAATAGACACATTTAAATCATGCATCAATTTATGTACCCCTATACTGATGCAGGTGTGAAATGCGGCAGCCAGAAGACATGTGCCCACATCCTGGCCAGAAAACATAATAGTCCCTACTTTTGAAAAAGGGGATGGGGGGGATGCAAGGTGCTACTGCCCAATATCCCTACTTGAGTCCTCTGTCAAACTAATGGGCAGAGTCCTATTGGAAAGGTTAGAATCCTGAGTGATAGAAAATCGGATACTAACCTATAGATAATATGGCTTTAGAAGGGATGTAGGCACTATGGAACACCTCCATCTCCTCACAAGCAAATACACCTTGGGGAAAGAGGGCCACATCTATTAATGCTTTGCTGATTTGAGCAGCGCATTCGATCTGGTAAATCATACCAAGCTGTAGCAAACACTGGTTAAGATGGGGGTCCCCATTGAAATCGTGAACTTTTGTCACAGTTATATGCACAGCTAACATCAAGGGTATGCTACGGGTCCAAGGGAGAAGTCACATTGCAGTTTAAAATAACCAGAAGTGTTCGGCTAGGCTGCATCCTTGCACCCCTGTTATTCTCATTGTATGTTAACGGGGTAGAAGGGTTTTTGCAAAAATTAAATGCAGACGCTCCAAAAGTTGGCCACCGCCTAACACTGGTACTCCTGTTCGCTGATGACGCCATCTTGATATCTAGAACTGGTGATGGTCTCCAGAGTCTAATAGAGAGTTTCACCACATACATGGAGAACAAATATATGAAAATGAATTAAAAAAAACATTTACCATGATATGTGGGAAAGGGAAACCCAAGAAGAAAACCCACTATAATAAGGGAGTAGCACTTGCCACAAATTAAAGTTTCTCACATCTAGGTGTGAATTATGCTCATAATGGCCAATGGGGGCCTCATGTAGAAGCAGCAAAATTGAAATATATTAGAACCTCAGAAGCCCTTTTTAGGGTTGCATCAAAAATTGGCAATAAGCCCACTAGAGAATTGCTGACCATATATAGAAGTAAAAGTATTCCTATTGTCAATTATGGAGCCCCATTGTGGGGACTGACAAATTGTAAATTGCTGAAGACCCATATTCTCAAGAACGTGCGATAATCATCGCCAAAAAAGGCTAACGCATGTTTTCATTTCGCCGTCTATCGTGGGAAAATAACTCTGTGTTAACGTCGTATTCACAACACGGCGGTAACATGCGATAGTCTCCCGAGAACGAGTCAAATGTCCGCAATAACATTACCAGGACGGCAATAAAAATCCAAACCCGAAAAAAGTTGCGTTGGGCCCAACTGCGATAAAAAAGTCAGCGAGAAGCAGCGCCAGGCCTGCAGGTCCCACAAGTCAGGCTGCAAAAATCAGTATAAAGCGGTAACAAAAAACACAAACAACTGCGAAGCACCATGGAGGTAGCTGAAGCAAGTACAGAGGCCAACCAGAACCCCACAAGCCCCACGGAGGACCAGCCTGGGACCCCGGGGTCAGGGAAGGTCAAGGAGAAGAAGAAGAGGAAGGCGCGGTTCAGTCCACAGGAAAACAGGATCCCGATAACGGAGGTGACACTCCCACCATCTAATTGCCATTGGTGAAATTGTCAGCACTAAATGTTGCACTTACACTTGTCAGAGCGATGTGCTAATGCAGAGGAGTGACATGCACACATGGAATGTGTCTTGGAATGAATTTATTTGCACATGCTGTGCCTGTTGTCATTTTGTCCTGTCCCATGATTGCTAAGGAGAGTCCCTATGTGACGTGCTTATGTGAAGAAATTGTTAATGATAGTGTCCCTTTGGGCGATTCCAGCTGCTGCTGCACTGGGATGTGCTCCACCTGCCTCATCCTCATCATCATCGTCCGGTGCATCTGGCACATGGATCCATGGGGCATTGGTGTGTACACATATGTTGTGCAACACACAACATGCAATGACCATCTTGCACACTATTTGCGGGCCGTACAGGAGTCTTCCACCTGTGATGTCCAGGCACCTGAAACGTGACTTCAACATGCCAAATGAGCGCTCCACAATGCCCCTGGTGCATTTGTGGGCCGCATTGTACTGCCTCTGGGCCTGGGTGTTCGGGGCTCGGAGGGGTGTCATCATCCACGGGCAGAGTGCATATCCTTGATCACCTGTGACAGGGGAGAGAGATGTGTCAATCGGTGGTTCTGCATTCTGTGTTGGCAGGCTTATTAGTATATTGGTGTGTGATGTGTGGGACTTTGGGATTCATGTTTGACATGTCTTGCATGTGGCAAATGAGTGGCATCCATGTGTATTACATTGCCTCACAGCTGCTCCTCACTCCCCCCGAACCTATTTCCTTTGTGCGCTGCGCGGTTGCATCACTTGCACTCCTAGGACACACCATTGTCATGACTGTCTGCGCATGTCCACAAACCTGACAACGACACTGTGATAAGGGCCGTTGAAGGTGGTCGGCCATGTGTGTGTAGGCCTATGGTGAGGATATGGCGGACACAGAGACACATGCAGTAGTTGCCTTGGTGGCCATCCCGGAAGTGGACCACACCCAGAGCCCGGGGCTATTGATTCCCACTCCTACGCTGGCCCAGCACACTCTGCTTAAGCTTACGGGGGGGGGACATAGCTACATGTCCAAGGCCTACCCCTAGGGCCAGACTGGCAATTCCGGGCACCGGGCAATCCCCCGGTAGGCCGGATGGTGTGGGGGCCGGTTTTCTCAGCAGGGGCCGGTTTTGCTGGGGCCGACGTGCGTGACTCTCCGTGAGTCCGTCTGTGGCAAAAAAAGGAAGCACAAGTTCATGTCAGGCCTGATCAGACATCACAATTATGCCACGGTTGCCAATGGCAGACTGCAATTTGGCTGAGTTCTGGGTGCAGCAGGGCTGCAGCAGGCAGGTCAGTCAGTTAAGCCTGGTGCTGCCCCGCGCTGCCTGCCTGCCAGCCTTGTGCCACGGTGCGCGCAGCACGCAGATGACTCTCTACGCGCGCGGCCTGCCTGGGTCTTCCTTAGGGCAGGGCAGGGCTGCCTGGTGATGACCTTGAGCGCGAGCCGCGAAGGCGAGGCTCGCGCAATTTGCAAAGTTCGCCTGCCTTTGTCTGTCCCTGTTTCCCACCACCAGGCTGAGGCTAGTCCCGTCCGTTGTGTTCTGCAGCTTCTGCTGGTGGTGGTAGCCGACTCCAAGGGGGCCCGCAGCCGACTCAGGTGAGTGCAGGGCTGAGTGTGGGAACTTTGGCTAGTATCTGTTTCATACACAAATCCTTGTACGTCAGTGGTTCTGCTATGCGAAGGGACGGACTCTCGATGACAGTGAATGGAGAGCGTTGGTTGAAACGGGATGCGAGGCCATGAATGAATTAAATAAATAAATATACTATGCTCATCCTTCTATTGAGAGGTTTTCAGCTACTTGTATGTATATATATCTGAAGTACGTCAAAACCAAGGCCAAACTATGCCAGGGCAGCTCTGTGTGTCATAGTCACTATCATCACTAGTTGACTTTCGGCGGGGTGGTGGAGGGGGGGGGTTTCATTTTAAGGACCACGGTCGGACCAGGACTGTTCGACCCTATTATCTGCACAGACACAGTAAGTAAAGTTTAAGTGCTTAAACCGGCCGCCTGCTGCCGCCTGCGCCTGCCGCGTATGCAATTATGATAATGCGCAATCATAATTGCATACGCGGCAGGCGCAGGCGGCAGCAGGCAGCCGGTTTAAGCACTTTACTTTCTGATATGCAGGTGAGGTGACCAGGCGGAGTTACTGACCCTGCTTGTTGTGTTCTGAAATTGAATCCTGCCCCCCTCACTTCCTTAGGGTGGGGCTGCCCGGCTGCCTGGTGATGACCTCATGCGCAATGCGCATGACACAATTGGCCTCGCGCAAATTAAAAGTTCGCCTCATCGCCTGCCTTTGTCTGTCTTTCCCGCTAGTCCCGCGTCCGTTGTGTGTTCAGCTGGTTGGTTGGTTGACTTGACTTGTGCCGACTCGAGGCCCGCGGGCCGCAGCCGGACTCAGGTGAGTGCAGGGCAGCCATAGCCTGGCTGCCAAAAGTGCCATTAGTGCATTTCCATACAATGATTGTGCCCTGTGCGTTAGCTTGTACTGTGAGAGGCCCCATCACGTCAGCTGCCTAATAAATTAATACTTCAACAACAGTCAGCTGACTCGAGTCACCAGAGCCACGGCAGACTGTCATTGAGCACCCGGCCTCAGGAGAGGGAGGCTGAGGCACGCCACTCATATAGTTTGTTCTAAACAAATTAAATACAAAGAGAGGTGTGCTGCCATTGTGCCTTATAATTTAGAGTAATAAAAGCCTCTGTCAGTCACTCACTATCACTACTTGACTTTCGGCGGGGGGGGTCATTTTAAGGACCAGGACTGTTCGACCCTGCCTGCGTCACCTGCATTATGCAGCATATCTGCACAAAGTAAAGTGCTTAAACTGGGCGTATGCAATTATGATAATGCACATTGCGCATTATCATAATTGCATACGCGGCAGGCGCAGGCGGCCGGTTTAAGCTCTTTACTTACTGTGTCCTGTGCAGATATGCAGGTGAGGTATCCAAAAATGCGCATAACCTCAAAGTGTGCACTTTTTCTGAGGCGATGCACTATGTGGTTAAAAAAAAAGAAAATACTTTGGGCCCAAGCTTATCCTGATTCCTGGCCCGAAAATATATAGTTCACCATGAGGTTAACGCGAAGAATGTTTTGTGAATGTGATGTTGGGTTGGATGCACTGATTGGCTATAAATATAGGACTGACACTTTAGGACCGTTGACGCCATACACCTACACCAAACTGTACAACATGCTTCAACAGCCTGGTATTCTGTGCCCATGAATAGAAGTGCGCAACAACACACCTGCTGGTGGTTATAATGTTCCTGCTGGAGAGAGATCAGAGTTTGTGCTAGTGACAGTTTTGACTCATCATAAAGTAGCACAAAGGGTTGATATGTCTCCATAAGGTAATCATTTACTATGCTTTAAAAGTTAATACAATCTAATATGTAATGAAAAATGTGTTGAAAAATGCTTTGTTTTGGCCTTTCTGTCTCCAAAATATTCTTGGGGGGACAACACCCCAAACTCCCCCTAGTAGTGGTTGCTCACTGCCCTTGCTCGCTACACACCATGTGGGTGCTGGTCTCACTTTTACTTTGTTCTCTGATTCACTACTTGTGTCTATTTTTGGTGCTCTCTGAAAGAATGTCTATGGGTACATATGACTGGGTGGGTAACCTGGTGCTCTTTAAGGTCATCATCTACTATTTACTGTGCTTTGAAAGTTGATACAATTGAATATGTCATGAAAAATGTGCTGTAAAATTCACCATTTTGGTCTGTCTTTTTCCGAAATTTTCTTGGGGGGAGAACCCCCCCAAACCCCCCTACTAGCGGTCGGGCTCGCTCGCTGCGCTTGCTCGCTACGCGCCGGACGGGGGCTGGTCTGGCAAATTTTGCCAGGGCTGGTTTCAGTTCCCAGTCCGGCCCTGCCTACCCCACTGCCTGAGGAAACATGGTTGCGCCCACTGTCTACGACACTACAAACACCAGCAGTATATATCCACATGGACATGTCTGTGCTCTGCATACTTAAGTCTGCCCAGCACATCCCCACCACACTTGGCATTGTGTACATTCTGATTCATGGGTCACTTGCCTCCCTCGCACATACTTGGTTCCCACCTCTCACCACATCCTGCTATTGTGTGGCAGAGGTGCCATGACATGGATGGCTTGTCTACATGTCTGGCACCTGTTACCACAGTTCCATGTGTTGTCGTGTCTGGTAGGTGGGCATGTTGTTTGGCATGTTGTATGTGATTTTGTTACGTGTGCATTCCCACAGCTGTGAGTTGCATGATTGTGGAGTTGAGGTGTGTGGTGAGTTCCGTTGGTACTTACCAACGAGCAGTGCATTTCCGTAGGTGCCATCCTCGAAGCGCTGGTTGATGATGGACTGTCGGAAAATGTAGGAATCATGCACACTGCCTGGGTAGTTGGCGACGACGTTGGTGAAGTGTCCCCGGTGGTCCACTATTGCCTGCACATTGATGGAATGCGTGTGCTTCCTGTTGCGGTAATTGTGTGCAGTGTCGGCAGGGGGCACAAGTAGGACATGTGTGCAGTCAATTGCCCCCAACACGTGCGGGAAGCCAGCTTGGTCTCCAGCTGTTCCTGCGCAGTGTTGGGGAAGTGCAGGTGCTGGGGTACCAAGCTGATGATGGCATCCAAAACAGGTGTGAGGAACTTTGATAGGGCTGGCTGTGAGACTCCTCCGACTCTGGCAGTTGTTGGTTGGAAGGAACCAGAGGCCAACAGGTGCAGCACAGCCAGCAGCTTTGTCTGCGGAGGGATGTTGGTTGTCCGCTGTGTTGGTACCGTCAGCCTGTGGGCAATGTGGGTCAGGATGCAGAGGATGGTTGTCCTTTTGAGCCTGTAGTGGGCAATGACTTCCTCTGGTATTAAGTCTCCGAGGCTGGTGCGTTTTCGGAAGGACTACTGTCTTATTCTGCGCTGCCTCAGTGGTAGTCCGGGGGGGGTCCGGGGGGGTGGGGCCCTGGAGGGGGTGTGGCGGTGGGTGTTGTGGCCCTCTTGGGTCTCCGAGCTGCATGATCAGTAGCTCCATGACATGTGTTGGTCTGACGATGTGGCTCTGGGCTGGGCTCCCTTTTATACTGCAGTTTGTCGTCCTGCTTAACACCAGTAAAAGGCAGGTGTTAAATCCCTGCTGCTAACGCGCCTTATCGCCTGTTGTTGGTTCGCATCGCAGATCTGGCTGGAAGTTGAGAATATCGCGAAGTGGTGTTTTCGTGTGTTTTTGCATGGGAACACCTACTCTGCATACCATTAGCGTTAGTAGTCGCTCTCATCCGTGGCGATGTTTTTTGCGGCAGCTATCGCTGGAAAACTGGCGATATGGGCAGTTTGCACCAGTTTGAGAATGGGGCGATAATTCTTTCGCCACTTTTGCTGCGCTGAAGTGCCCCTGAGTGTTCTAAACCGACTGTGTTAATGTACCTCTCAGGCCCTATACAATCAAATGATCAGAGCTATTTTAGTAACAAATATTCAACATAGATTTTATTTAACAAGATTGCAAATGCGCAGATTGCACTTTTTGGTGGCCTTTCCCGAGATGGGCTTTTCAAAGAAAATAACAACTGCTATATCTGGACATTTTAAGATATGAAAATGAATGAATAGCCCTTTAATTATCCCTCATTTTATAATGCCTTATAACCTTATGACCATTGAGTTAATGTCAGCTTGGTATCTGGCGGCCTGCTTGAGTGTAACTAACTGTCCACATTACGTGCTCACTTTTATAGATTTTATATAGAATTTTAAGATCTTTTGTAATTTTATTTGTGTGATTCTTTTATGGATATTTTATCCGAATAAAGACTGACTTGATTTGAATGCTTCTTTAAGGGGGAACTTTATGATGCATTTAATCTTATTACCGAAACCACCAAAATCCCATTCCGCAATGTCTTACTCGTGAAAAGTGGCTTGTACCAGTGTTAGTGGGGGTCTTAAAAGACAATACGAAACCATACATAAAGTTAGCATTTAAACAATTGTATTCCATGTATTTGCACTTGCATCACACTACCCCTACACCCAGAGTCACATTTATTGGGCTGTGATTTAGAACACCTTTCCCACTGGGGCAAAAGTCACTGGGGCATATCCACAAGGACTTATCGCCGAGTTAGTGGCACTTTATCGCAGCCAAAGTGGCGATAAATTCATCGCACAATTCACAAGCAGGTGCTAACAGCCGATATCACCAGTTTTCCCACGATAGAAGCCGCAAAAAACATCGCCACGGATGACGCCGGCAACTAACGATAATGAGATGCAGAGTAGGCGTTCCCGTGCAAAAACCCGTGAAAACACCACTCCGCAACATTCCCAACGACCAGCCAGATCGGCGATAAGAGTCAAAAACATGCGATAAGGCGCGTTAGCAGCATGGATTTAACACCTGCTCCTACCTGGTGTTAAGTCGGACGACAATCTGCATCATGAAAGGGAGCCCAGCCCAGAGCCACACCTGAAGAACAACAGATGCCATGGAGCCACTGATCATGCAGCTCGGAGCCCCAAGAGGGCCACAACACCCACCGCCACCACACCCAGGCCCCCCCCAGGACCCCCCCACAGGGCCTCACCCCGGGCACCCCCCCGGACAAAGACATTACACATCTACCTTACAAATACATGAACACAACAATTCGCCTGATACCGCACAGGTACAACAATTAACATTCATGGGTGGTCAGAAAAAGGAAAAACACTCATACATCTTAGAATTACAAAATTAATTATTTTATTCAAATTTAACTCAACACTAATAATTGGAAGAGTCATGGCGGGTCTTCTCTGGACAATCTGCAAGTCAAAGCCTGCAAGACAAAATCGAAGATAAGAAGGTGCATCATGCGCCCAACAAAGGACAGAGAGAGAGAGAGAGAAAGAGAGAGAGAAAAAAATGGAGAGAGAGTGAAAGAGAGGGAGAGAGAGAAAGAGAGAGAAAGGGGGAGAGAGGGAGAAGGAGAGAGAGAGCAACAGAGGGAGAGAGAGACAGTGAAAGAAAGAGAGGGAGAGTGAGAGAGAGAAAGAGAGAGAAAGAGAGGGATAGAGAGAGACAGTGAAAGAAAGAGAGTGAGAGAGAGAAAGAGAGAGAAAGATAGATAGAGATAGAGAGGGAGAGAGAGAGACAGTGAAAGAAAGAGAGGGAGAGTGAGAGAGAGAAAGAGAGAGAAAGATAGGGAGAGAGAGAGACAGTGAAAGGAAGAGAGGGGCAGGGAGAGACAGTGCCGACACTGCACACCCTGGCCTCACAGCTCACCTGCTGCCACTGGTGTGTCTCCAACCATGTGCCAGTATACACAGCAGTCCACCAGGTCCCTCATTTGAAACAGTCCACAGCTAATGATGGCAGAGTACATATTATTGCACACGTCAACATCGCATGGCCGCCCCTGCGCACACAGGCTGCTGCACCCCAGCCCCTCCCGCCGCCCAGCGGGGATTGCCCGCCCCTGCGCACCCAGGCCTCACGGCTCACCTTCCGCCACTGGCGTGTCTCCAAGAGGGCCCAACACGTGCCGGTGCAAGCTCCAAGCCCGGGGCCCGCGACCTTGGCAGCCTCCACATCACGCATTCCCGCCCCGCGGTCCACCAGGTCGCACACTTGATTCTGGGTCTTGATTTTGCAATGGCAGAGATCATATCAGTGCACACGTCATCATCACAGGCTGCACACCCGCTCAGTTCTATATGTGCCACTAACTCTGTGAACCGCGAGGCAATGCCACGTGGCGGTAGGTCCACGCTGCCTGCTGGCTCAGGTCTACACTGCAGTCCACCAGGTCGCACACTTGATTCTAGGTCTTGATATTGCACTGGTAGAGACCATATCAGTGCACACGGCATCATCGCAGGCTGCACACCCGCTCAGCACTTTAGGTGCCCCTACCTCAGTGCACAGAAAGTCACCGTCCCTTGGCGGTAGGCCCGTGCCGGCCGCAGTGTAACCGATGTCACCGACTCCGTGCAACACAAGTCATGGACCCTTTCTGATTGAGTCTCGTCATATGGCAGGCGGACGCAGCCATGTCACCTCAGGCAGTGGGGAAGAACTGGGACACGTTGCATCGTCGTCGTCCCCTTTATACGTAAGCCGAGTGGGCTGGCTCGGCATACGCCAGGCCAGTGTAGGGGTGTGAACAATTATCCCTGGCTTCTGGGCGTGGTTCATATCTGGGCTACACAGGAAACCAACTGATGCGTGTGTCTCTGTTGCTGTGTCTGCGCCACACGGCCCGCAATCGACAATGTTGCAATGTTGCATGCACCCGGAGGGCGTCCGCGCACTAAGGGATTGTACAAGGAGCGCAAGGCCGCTCGGGGTCTTGGCTCATACATGCCAACTGTTGTGTGTGTTCATCCCTTTTGGTACACCATGAGCCCAAGGCCTAGCCTCAATTGCAGCGCGAAAGCCACATCACATTCCCAGTATACAAGCAGTAGTCAGACCAACATTAGGGATGAAAGCCCCTTTGTCTCAATACAGAAGGCGGAAGGACGTCTGCACCTCCGACCTTGGAATTGCATGCGGCAGGCACCCCCTGGGAGAGATACCATGGCAGATGATGATGACTCCCACACTACACACAGCGATAATGAAAGATCAACGTATCCACACCCCACACACAGAAGTCCTTGCTCGAGGTACTCCTGCATGGAATGGCCTTGACACTTACGTACAGGACAACCCATATGTCCAAACTCTGCACACTCATACGACTCATTGCTCCGAGCTGTGGCATATCATCCACATAACAGCCGCAGGTCAGAAGAGTGCCGGTTCTACGGGAGCGAACAACGCAATGTCAGAACATCCCGGGCGCATGCACAATGCCTGTCACGTGGAACTGTACCGTGACCGAATGCTGCATTTGTTGGGGGCACTGCCACTGGCAGTGTTGCGCATCAGCTACCGTCTGAGCTTCCATCTTGCATACGTCACCTGCGTCCAGCCCTGTTCCACTGTCGATCATGCATATTCGAGTGGCCCATGGATGTCTGCCTATCCAACACAACGGTAGCTGAACTGGATTATGACATGTGTGTGCACCCCCTGTTGGACCACGACCAGGAGTGTAACCGTGATACCCGTTCATGGGATGCCTTGGTAACTGGCGTATGTGCTGGCAGTTGGGCATGTGAGATTGTACACTTCCTCGTGTGCAGTGACCACATCGAAGCGCTCCCCAATTGGGCTGTGTTGCAGATTGGTGAAACGGCGTGGACGGAGCACATCTGTCCGGACCAGCTAATGGATTGGCTCGCCCCCGTGTTCGTTGAAGTCGACAACGACGTACTCTTGGAACTGATTGCCCATGAAGCTGCACTCGCTTTCATGGACGAGTAACTACGTTCCTGCAGCCACAAGAGATTGTAACCCATAGGGCAGGTCCCAACACCCTTTTGCATCTTGGAGAAATGGACACATATCCCACCATAACAGTGGACATGGCTGCATTCGCCTGGACTCAGAATGCATGTGCGTGCAAGACTGTGGGTTGACACACACCTGTGAAAGGTGAGTGGACAGCGGCGCCTGGCAACATTCCTCAACCTGACACACCACTGGAGGGAGAGTACACACATGGCAATGTAGTACTACATGTGACCTTATTGGACTCCTTCACCTGCTCACTGTCAGCAGAGCAGACAGTCAGCGCAGTCCGGTGGTACAGGACTATGCAGATCCCTTGGGCTGTGAGTGGTGTCCCCTGACACGGTGCAATGAGCATTCGCCAAACACCACATGACTCGTCCAGCAAGGCAAGGTGGGCTGAGACCGTTGGCATCCGTAATGATTGGTGTTCATTTGTGCCTCCCCATGTCTTGCACCTCTACATGTTCCTTTGCTGCCTGTTAGTGTATGATGCATTGGTCTGCATGTTGTGGCCCTTGTCTTGCCCGTACTGACACGCACATGCTAATAAAGTGTACGCAACTTCACTAGTGTTCAACTGTGATGAGTGTTGATTAGCATGCCAAATTGTGTGCCTCAATGAGCATTGTCCGTACACAGGGAGGGACTGACTGACGTATTTCACTTGGGGGTGGGTCCCTATTGCCAGCTCCACCTCCGTGAGCCAGACATTGTGGTTGGGAGAGTTGCTGGTAGACCTGTGCGCTTAGGTGTCTCCAGCAATGTGAGTATGGTGTCCAACTTCTTGCCATGTGGATCAAGGTGTTCCATCAAACCAGGCTGTGTCCACACAGTTGAGTGTGTGTAGGTATGCGAAGAGATGTTCTGTTGTCACATGTGATGTGGGACACTACTTTAGGCCTCCTACCGACTTTGACATATTTGAAAACACAGCCCTATTTAATACATGGACGTGGGGCTACGTTGGGGGGTGGCAAGATTGTTGTTCATGATCAATGAGGCCACAGCTAGTTCACACCTTCACAGTCATCTAATTGGCCATGTGTGTCACGGTCAAACATGCACATTGATGTCATTTCCCAGGGTGTACCTTTTTGTGCAATCAATGTCCCTACAGTCGTCCATACTGTTATACTTGATTGAACATAGACATGACACATCTGTGTGATTAGGAATGTTTTATTCAAATCCTGTGGAGTGTCGGAGCTGGAGCAGTACATGGCCATGCACACCCCACATTACATGGTTGCCCAGTGGAAGTCCAAACAGAGTCCTTTAGGGAATGACAAGTTCATCGGCAGAGGAAGGGTTGAGTCCGCAGCCTGTTTGCTGTGTCATTGGTAACCAGAGCAGATATGGCAGTCCATGTCGGGGTCCAGGTGAATGTCGCAGAGTGTTCCGGGGGACAGTGGAAGGTGTTGTACCAGGGCATGATGCAGAGGGCTGTACCAAGCAGAAACAGGCCATATGGCGGGGAATGAATGCTACAACCTCCTTTTTGACACAGAGTCATTACCATCCACATCTTCGTCCTCTGATATGTCTTCTGTGTCAGGTGTGCCAGGTGTGTGTGGTGGTGTTATGGCTGCATCACTGTGTGCCACTGACACATCAGGGGGCAGAGATGTGTGTGTCGAAGTTCCTGCAGCACTCATCTGGGACAGGCTCTGTGGCAGCAATGGCAAGATGAGGATCTGCAGGGCATGGAAGATCCCAGCTACATCTCGCTGGTGATCAGCCGTGGCAGCCATCCTTCCTGCCTGCATCCGCTCCATGTTCTCCATTGTCCTCCGCATCTGTGCCAACTCTGTGCTGTCGTCGCTGGAGCCTCTCTGACTAGACAGGTCTTGTATCCGAGTAATGGCTCCAGCGAGGTCAGCCAAGGATTGTTGTAGGGCATGGAGCGGACTGTGGTTGTCCGTTAGGGACTGTAAGTAGTCCCTGATGGGACTAAGACACCCACGTATGGCATCTAGTTTGGCTGCCATGAGGTCGGAATCCACCCGCACCTGTTCAGCCAGCCCCCTCTGGCAGTCTGACACACGGCGTTGGAATGCCACGTGTCCTTCGGTGAGGTGCCGGGAGCCAGTCGTGGTGGTGGGTGATTCCTGCTGTGTGGTCTGTGCAGGGGGTGGGATCACCTCGATGCAGCTGGGCTGCCCTGCTCCTGGAGGTGGGGTGCGGAGGCTGTCCACGAGCCGTTGGAGGGTGTCGGAGCAGATGGCCAGGGGGGCCTCCTCATCATCACTGAAGAGATGTCTGGTCTGCTCTGCAGGAGGTGTTGATTGTCTCTCTGCAATGTGAAGGGGAGATGCAGGTTAACAGTGTGTTCCATGTATGTGCACGCATTGTACATGTTTACATACAGACTGCATGGCAATGTACATTGTGACTGTTTTGGAGGAGCTGGGTATTTGATGGGAGACAGTGGACATTTCGACTACATGACGGATGTGAGGTTGTACTCGTACATTATCATCTGTCAGTTTCCTGCTATGCCTGATGTGGTTGGCCAGTTTCTACGCACATGCGGCACCAGTTGTGTCCTCTGTTCTGTGGTGTAAGTGTGGCACTTTGTACCACATTGTCGTCAATGTTGATGTGCCGTGATTGCTATGTGTGTGTGCTGCATTGTAGGAAAAGATGTCCTATTCCAGCCACATGAGTGGTGGCCAGAGGGGACGACACCACCACCAGACATGGTGAAGGTAGCTAAAAATTTAGGAGTCCACTTTGACACTGCTCTATCCTTTCACCCACATGTAACGGCAGTATCAGGGACCTGCTTTAGCCTTATTAAATCTTTGAAAAAATTCTTTGATTTAATACCACTCTCTGCTAGGAAATCAGTGACAGTGGCTTTAATCCTCTCACGTTTGGATTATTGCAACAGCCTTCTAGCAGGAACAAAAAAATCAATTTTGAAAAGACTACAAATAGTACAAAATGCGGCAGCGCGTTTAGTGCTAAAGCTGCCTCGTAGGTCCTCGGCATCGGGAGCGTTGAAAGCCCTCCATTGGCTCCCTCTCCACAAAAGAATACTTTTTAAAATCCTTTTAATTACCTTTAGAGCCTCGCTTAGGTTAGGACCCAAGTATCTCTATGAGAGATTTACTCCTTATATTACATCCAGAACTCTCAGGTCCTCGTCAGCTAACTTCCTCAAACCACCTATATTTAGGTGTAAAACCAAAGGGGGAAAGACAGTAGCAGCTCTGGGAACAAAAGCATGGAATAAGCTGCCAACTCATCTGAGATTACAAAATAATGAAACTCAATTCAGGAGATTGCTGAAAACATGGATATTCAGCTCCACAGACGAACTATGCCTTTCCCTTATTTAATCTCTTTGGGAACCTCCCTCACCTCTAACTAGCGCCAGGATGCTCCTTTCGGAGTGGCAGATTGCGCTTTATAAATAACCCATTACATTACATTACATTACATTACATTGTGGGAGAGTCGCCCCTGCAGCTCTGATTTAGAGGCCCCTTATCCCTTTGAGGCGGTGTGCCTTTGACTTGTGCCCTTTTACGGTGCTGAGATGTTGGCGACTTGGGTCATTTGTGCTCTTGGACGGATTTTGGACTCTTGTGCATTGTTTGTCTGCAGATGTGTTGTTGACGTCAGGGGTTGTATGTGCACGTGGATGTGTCAGGGTGTGACCTGCTCCTTTGAGGATGTTATCCACACTGGGCCACCTCAGTGTCGTGGCGTGCACCATGTCATGTATTTTGACTGCAGCCATGCTATTGGTCATGCAGTGTCACTTGCATTGTCAGTGTGGGTTCAGCACAAGTGCATGGGTAGGTTGTGAGATTGGTGAGGGGGGGGCATTTGTACATATGGTGGACGGGGGCCTACTTGGTGTTTCTATGTGTGCTGCAGTGTGCCAAGGCCATCAGGGACATGTTCCACAGTCATTGTGGGTGTGCAGTGTGCTACACATAATTGTGCATGTGTGCCATTGTGCCCGTCTCCCCCCGTCCCCCCAGTCCCCCCAGTCCCTGGTTGTTACTCACCCTGTTGCTGTTGGGTCAGGTCATATCGAGCAGTGTCCGGACCCCCAACTCCTTGCACCGTCTCTGCACTGATGACTGTGGCCACCATTTCCTCCAGCTCATCCAGCTCCTCCTGTGGCGCAGGACTCCCACCTCCAGTCGCCGTTGCTGCCTTCCGGTTGGCATCAAGTTTCTGCTTGGTTTGGCTTTTCACATCATGCCAGCGCCTCTTGACCTCCTCCATTGTCCTCCTCAACACTCCGACTGCATTCACGTTGTTCACGATGGACTGCCATATTTCCGTTTGTGTTGCCGATGACACAGTGGAGGTGACGAACAGTTGTTGGTAGTGTTCTGTCACCTCCGTGACGATGATCCGGTTTTCCTGCGGACTGAACCCCGTCTTCCTCTTCCTCTTTCTCCTTGCCCCTCCCCGGCCCCGGGGTTCCTGGCTGGTTGACTGTGGGGCTTGTGGGGTTCACGTTGTCCTCTGCACTCGGTCCGGGTGCGTCCATGGTGCTACGCAGTTACATTTGTTTGGTTTTTATTTTCTCTGCTTTTATAGTGCATTCTCACGCATGACGCGATGGATTCGCAGGCCTGTCGCTGGTTTTCGCTGATTTTTGTATCGCCATTGGGTACATCGCCACTTTTTTCGCGTTCGTGTTTCGCATTTTTTCGGCATCGCGTTAATTTTAACGCGGGCATTTGTCGCGTTATCGTGAGACTACTGCATGGTGCCGCCGGGTTGGGAATAGTGCGTTAACACGGTGTTATTTTCCCGCAATAGACTGCGATGTGAGAAGGTGCGTTAAGCGAATTTGGCGATAGTTAACACACGTTCTTGAGAATATCCCCCACTGTTTTAGCCATTAGACCCCACCCAGGCCTGCTCAAAACGGGTTTAAGAGTTGTGCCCGTGGTAGCTTTCTGTATTTGCTATGACTTCAGATCAACGAAACATGAACATCATGAACGCTAAAACTCATAAGTTAAATATTCATACAGAAATGTTGCCTGTAATTTAAGGTGCTGATTGGCAATGTCACCCTACATAATTTTTGTGCCAATCTCTACAAATCATGAACTTTCACCTTAGGCTTGAATAAAAGTTTAAAAAGTAGGCAAAAAGTGATGTGGTTAAACCTCGAAAAAAACACTTAGATTTTTGATAGAACTGATAAGCTGCACCTTTATTTCGTAAAAGGTGTTAACATGGTTTGGGATGTGATTTTTATGTAGAATGTTTTCACATCAAAACAATACTGTACGTATATTTACCTAACAAATAGAATATTTAACTTTAATTAAAACATGTCAGCCAGTCCTCAAAATTAATGTTTATTTTCTTGATAGCATTCCATTCTTGGTAGGATTAGAAACTGCAACACCACCTCAGAGACAAAGCTCCCAATGCCATGATCTTCCTGGGTCATTTCACAAAATAACTAAGCCGAGCATGAAAAGAAATGCCCAGCCTTAAGCAGTGAATTCATTATCAAGTGACCTACAGCGTAGGATGCATTTCAACAAAGCACTTCTGCATGTTCTGTTCAATGGCTTCTTTTCCAGCCCCTTAGCTCACCATGGAGAGTTTTTAGTACAACAGAGCACACACCATGCTGCGAAGCACCTATTGGGAAACAATCTCGTTGATTGTGTACGGGCTTTCTGAAAGATTCCTACCGCCACAAAGGGGCTCATGGCGTGGTTTAAGAATTGCTCAGTGCTGCAGAGGCGCCATCTTTCAGAGCTTTCTGACAGAGTTTTAGTGGGGTCGGCATTCCCGCAGGCCTTCGCTGCACAGTCCTGAATGGTTGTCTGGCTCAAAAAAAAGAGGCACTTGGAAACCAGTGTGTTTGTTCTGCAGCCCATCTGTTTAGAATGCCTGGAGACAGCTTGGGGGAAAGACGCACAATCTGTGCTAATTGTTGGAGGGTGCCTATTAAGAACGAGGAGAAGAATGAACTGGTGGTAAAGAAGGTCTAGCAACACAAAATAAAATAAAACATTATTGCGACCAACATGACAGGTGAAGCAGCTCTGAACCATTCGTATTGCTGTGGTAAGGGTTTAACAAGTTGAGGCTTTCAAAGTTCTACACCCTGAACCTCAATGCTGTTTTACAATGAAACATACTTAATTGGAATGATTCTCACAGGTTTTTACCTAATCAGTAAATTACAGTAGCATGTTCATAGTTTATGGCTAATGCGGTCCCTTCTTTTATCATGAATTTGGTTCCTAACCTTCCCTACGCACAATGTGCATGCAGAATGCAAAGCAAGGTTAGTAAAGTTATGGATTTTATTTCCAAATTACACTATTTTTTCATGCAATCTATGTACTTGATTTGATTTATAAGATACAGCTCTACAATGTGATCCACTTTGCAGAATATACAAAATACATGATCAATACATATCTAAAAACATTTTTAAAAAAAGGTAAGATTGTTAAAACACATCATTTCTTTCACTAGATTAAGTAAAAAACGTAATGCTTCTTTGGTCCAACAAACTCTATGGGCCATATTCTCAAGAATGTGGCAGAGAGAGGCGTTAGCCTTCTTGGCTTAACGCCTCTCCACGCCACTTCGGAAACGCGAGGCTGCACCCTATTCTCAAGGATATGGTGCAGCCTGGCGTTTCCCCCTGCAATGGCGCTAAGTTTCACAACTTAGCGCCAACGCAGGCACCCTTGCACCAGAGTGCAAGGGTGTCTGCAAGCAGGGAGGTTTGTTAATGTACAGGAAGGTGTCCCTTCCTGCACATAAACAAACCTAAAATGCCAGTTTGTAACTTACATGTGTGCTGCTTCATGCAGCACACATATAAGTTACAAAACGGCATTTAAAAAAAAGGTTTGTTCATGTACAGGAAGGGACACCTTCCTGTACATGAACAAGCCATGGCATTTTGCTTTTTCCATGTGTGCTGCACAAGGCAGCACACATGGAAAAAGCAGAAACGAGGAGAAATAAAGCATTTCTCCTCGTTTCGCCACCTTAAGACCAGATTTTTCCTGGTCTTAAGTTTGGCGTTACCTCCTATTTACACTGCCCTTTTGAATAGGAGGTAGCATCAAACTCAATGGGTGTTGCGGTCGAACACCCACCGCAACACCCACTGCACGCACCCTTCACGCTAAAAACAGCGTGAAGGGGCCCTATTCACAAGGCAGCGTTAAGCCGCGTTAAGCCTCTTAACGTGGCTTAACGCTGCCTTGTGAATAGGGCTAAGCCCCTATCGACACAACAACGTCACTGAAAGTGACGTTGTGGTGCCGATGGGGGCTTGAGTATATGCCCCTATGTGTCAAGAACAAAGGGGTTCAACTAGCGGCATCGATTTATATGCAGGGAGGGGCAGACAAAAAGAAAATGCTCTAAAGTTTGTTTAGAGTTTCAACAAAAGATACACAGTCTGTGCTCCAGAGCCATCCCACTCCATGCTCCTGTAATTGTATTTAATGGTAAGATATTCATATGGAAAAGTAAAAAGAACTGACGGATGCCATGCTCCAGTTTCCACTTTAAGTATGGTTGAGGATGTGCCCCATTATTCTCTCCATCTTCCTTTTTTCCTGCATGACCGCATATCTTGTTCCCTTGAGGTAATCCTAATACTATGTTTTAAAAAATTAAGTGCAGAACAAGACATTGACATAAGCTCGACCCTACTCAGACTAAAGTGCTGAAGTGCTTGATTAAAATTCTTATAGAGGGTGTTAGCCTTCCAGCCTTGTCCTAATGCTTCTGAGCAGAGTATGCTTCTAAAGGAGTGCTCTTTACTGAGAAAAGCCTGTGGCCCCATCTAAGGATGGCAGCCAGCCCGAGTAGTCTATGTATTTTTGCTACATGTAGCTTTATGGAAAGCTGGAACTGTCAAAATTGCAGCTGTACAAAAATGCATAGCACCTAGCAATATGACAAAGACTAGAATCAATGAAATATGTCTAAAAACAAAAACAATAAATTGCAGCATCCTTATAACATGTATTAAAACAAATGTGTCACATGGCACAATGACTATTCCACCTAGTGAATTATATGAATAATACATACATTAAATTACTTAAGTCACAGACTGAAATGTATCCCAATTACTCTGAAATTAGTATGGCACTCACTGAAAATAATCTAACATAACTTTCTTTAAAAATGAATATGACTTTTGCTGAAGATACTGACACGTATCAAGAGGAATATGGCACATGTTAAAATGAAAATGACATTCTGAAACAAAAATAGCCCTAATTTAAATTAATAAGAACATATTCCATTTTGTAATGATTATATTAAAGCTATAGCTAGACCATGTTTCCATAATAAAAGCGTATTTTGACTTGCCTCTATCGTTTGCTCCATTTGACAAATCCCCACAAAACTGTCCCAAAAAAGTGCCCCGCTGATTCTATTTGTGCTTAGGAAGTTTCAGGGTGATCAAGCGGAGGCTGAGAAAAAGGGGGTGGAGTCAACAAAAGTGTGTTTCCCATGGTAATTCCCATAGAGATTAACTACAGCCCGAACTGCTGGACGGAATTACACCAAATTTGGCAAAAAGGTAGCTCTTGGTCCAGGAAGCGTGCTTTTTGTTATTTTGTGTAAATCTGTTCAGCAGTTTTTGAGATATTAATGGAGATTCAAATGTGTATTTCAGGGCAGAACCTAAGCACAAATCTCATGGTGTGATCTGATTGGCTGCCAACACTTCATCCAGGAAGTGTTGTCAGGAATCTTGGGACCAATGTACATGATAGCTCTCCATTGAAATGCATTGTAGTGAATGGCAGGTTGTAGGGTCAAAAAAAGAGAAAGTATAAAGGGTGATAACAGATTTTAGTTACAATATAAATCATTGTTGATGGTACCATACAATTTTTCAGAATTGTGGTATGTTCTAAGGTGATTTTACCCGGTGAAAAAGCCTTCTGCTGGAATTTCATCAATCATGTTTGAAAGAAAACTGTTTTTTTCATGATATTCTGATAGAGGTTATGGAAGGTGCTCCAGAAGCTAAAATGAGAGAATATTTTCTGAAATTCAAATTACTTTGTTACCCATATGAGAATGAAGTCTCACATTCTCACTAAATCATTTGCTTCCAACAGGAGCAGCCTGTCAGTTGATTTCCTTGTGTTCTACTGTAGCCTCCCAGAGTGTTTTCAAAGAACAACTAGAGCGCTGACAGTCTTACTTATGTCAAAAGTGTGGCACACCTGAAGCCATCTTGATTGAATCAAACTGGTAAAACTTAAAACATTTCATTTAGAAAGGAACAAAATGAGGGGTTTCAGGTTGTCATAGAAATTATCCTTATTGCTGTAGAAAGAAAAAATAGGACACATTTTAAGTGAGTTCGATAATAACTTCCTCTTCTATTTCATTAAAGCATTCTGACATGCAGACTGAAATATGCACTTTCAACACCAGTAGCAGAGTGCCAGTTACCTCCCTGGTGATCAGCAGCTTTACTACCATGTTCAAATGAGCAACTAGAGTGCTAACATCCCTAATTTATGCCAAAAATGTGGCACATCTGAACACCATCTTGATGGAATCAAAGTGAAAAACTGAAAGCATTTTCTACTGAGGTTACTGCAGTAAATGAGGAAATTAGGGAGCTTCAAAGCAAATAAGTCTCGCAAGGTGGCCACCAGAGAAAAAAAGAGCCCAAATATAGCACGTATATCACCCAAATGTAGCCCATGTATAGCCTAATGACAGACCTGGAGGACTCTCTTTTCTTAGCGCTGACGGCGGAGCGGAGAAGGGCAGGGGCAGGACCACAAGCCCCAATTTACCTTGTGGCAGGAAGCCGCCGACACTGGTTCCCTGCGCCCGAAGGTGTCTATAATTTCCAGCTGGGGCTCCTGCAGCACCGGACTCTCTTTTTTAGTGCTGACGGCAGAGTGGAGAAGGTGCAGGGGCCAGACTACAAGCATCGACCTTACTTGAGGCAGGAAGCCCCTGACACTAGTTCCCTGTGCATGGAGGCACCTATAATTTCCAGCTTGGCTCCCGCAGCGCGGGACGTGCTCGGGCGCACACCCGAGTGAAGACCGGGCCAAGAGTGGGCCTGTCTGCATCCGTTCACGGCCCACTGAGGTTGGGCTGGGACTGCTCTCTTGGTTCTACCATCTGGACATCCTTACTATTGGGAATAATCAGCTACGGTAGTGTGGTTCGCATAAGTGACTGTTCCTTGGTGGCCTGTAAGGTAGTCATTGTTTTTTGTCAGCTACCTGAAAGTATTTTCACTTGCTTCTGAGGCTACAGAGGCTTGCTTTATTTGACCATTCATAGGGATATTGAACTGTTGATACAATTAGTCATGGGAAAGTGCAAAAATACCCTGGCATCATCCGCCATTGGTACCACCTTGGATGGGTTTTTGAAAAAGACAGTGGGCGTAATTTGTAAAGAAATTGAACTGGCAGAAAGAAGATTGTCGTTAGCCCCGCCTTTACCCTCTCACTTGGGCATGACTAAGGAATGGACTGTTAATGACCAGGAGAGTCGGAGGGACCTCTCACCCTTAGTCCCGCTTTCACCCACAGTTATTATTAATAAACCTGCCAACAATCCTTCTAACAGTTCTCAAGTCCTCGCCCAGAATGAAGTGGAGGTTGTAACTCCAAATAATAAGGGAAGAAAAAGAAAAAGGGTAGAGTGCTCAACAAAATCAAAAAGATAGTGTCTTCCTCCCCCCCCAAAAAAGCAGCAAGACACTAATCAGGAGGTGTCCATTTTGACCAATGGGAGGGGAGAGGGCGGGGTGTTACCTGTGTCTGAGGAATTTTATGTCTGTGTCACTCAGTTTGTGTCACATGCTTTGAAATCTATCCTTGCCCACCTGGGGGCAATTGAAGAGCAACTTTTATCAATGGCAAGTGTTACTAAGGAGAGGCCTGGCCTTAGTATAACTACGGATACTCCTGTAAATTTAGTAATCCGGGAACTGGTATAGCAACAAGTGAGTAAAGTTCCCTTACCACCCTCAAGTCTAAAGGCCCCCTTGCAAGATACTTTTGCCCATCCTCGGTCTGGTATTGGTGCACCAGCTATTACTCAGAGTGAACGTAGAGCAGGGTACAGACTTAGTACAATTGTCCCGATAAGATCAGTCTTCTGGGGCCAAAACCATATCAATTCGCTCCCAGCCCATTTCTACTCCCCTTCGGGGTAAAGACACGTCTGATTGTTTGAATTTACCTCTTGACAGTAACCCATATACTTTGATACATATGGGTGTTCCACCTTTGCCTAAAGGTTCATATGAGGACTGTCAAAATCTTATGAACAAAGCAGCAGATTGGTACTCTAGGTACGTAGGTTGTCACTCAGCCATTAAAAAACATTATCGTGGCACACAGAGTTTGATGGATTGGCCACACAATGAAATCTGTGGATGGAGATTGTGTAGTTTAAAATTTTAAAGACCCTAGGTGTGTACGCTTTCTGTTAACTTGTTTGAGTAATGTGAGATCTGATTTTGTTAGCATAAGGGCGTCTCCCCTAGGATTCTTTTATCCTCCCCCATCAGGCCCCATCCTTTACACCCGACCTGGCCGTATTTAGCATTTGCAGAATAGTCTCCCATTTTTGGAGCCTATCAGGCTTAATAGACATTGACTGACGTTTGCTCCCAGCCATTATGGAGGAAAAACAGGGAGTAACTGCAGGGACAGAGTCTTTAACTAATGAACCGCATGCAGTGAACCCTGATTTGGCGGATAGGGAAGTGGCATATATCGGTCCCTACCGTAAACCCCTGTGCCTCTGGAAGGGAGGTGGGGGAGAACGTAAAGCCTGAAAGTTTGGATATTCCTTTTAGAATATTGTCATGGAATATAGGTGGTATCCACACACAGTTGAGTAATGAAGACTGTCTGGGTTATGTGTCAGGTTTTGATTTAATATGTATACAAGAGACCTGGACTGTTAATGATTTCTTCCTGAATGGGTACCACTCTTTTTGTGTTCCAGCAATTCTCGCCATATCAGGAAGGGCTAAGGGAGGTTTAGCAGTGCTCATAGCAGTTAAGCATGTGTCTGTAAAAATCAAAACTATATGTTCTTCTCCCTGGTATCAACTGCTTTTAATTTCTAGCTTGGGTATTGTAGATTTACTGCTTATCAACTTGTATTACAATTTCTTTGATCAGTGTCATTCTCAAGTGGTTGATGACTTATGAGAAGAAATTGGTAAAGCTACAGCATTGAGACTGCCATTTGTACTTTATGGGTTGGGGATTTTGTACTTTATGTAAATTTAGCAGTCTACGAGTCTGCGATGTGGAAGATAAGGATGGCCTGCCAGTGGCTCACATTATCCATTCTGGTTTAGGGGAAGCACTAAACGCTATCATGGTTCTTAATGATTTAATTCCTTTTAATGTTTGTGTAAGTGATTCTATTTCATATTGTCCGACCTTTGTGAGTGGTGGTCATGCCAGTTCTATTGACTTTATGAAAATAACATGTAATCATACTAGCCTCGTGCAAGATTTTAAAATTACACCAAATTGCGCAAGTGACCATAATCCTCTAATATCGTATCTTAATGTCAGGCTAGGGACAAAGCAACTTTTAGAACCACCCATTCAGTACAATCTAAATAAAGGAATTAGTCTGAAATGGGAACGGGTGAACTCCCAAAAATTTGAGCAGTGAATTGTCTCTGGAAATTCAGAGCTCATATACAACTGCCTGAAGCAGGATGGTATTACCGCTGAAGTAGTACGGGACTCTGAAGCTGATTTTTCAGCCATTTTGTCAGCTTTGGTAAAGAGAAACTGCCCCTAATAATGCACTTCTAGTGCACTGGTTCAATAATGCATGCACAAAAGCTCATAAAGATTTTAAAGGGACCTTACACACCATTCCTCGGGATAAACAACGAGTTAAAATCCTTAGGAAGATTTATAAATCAGTGATTGAACAGAGGAAAATGGAGCTGAAGAATGAGGCGTGGAAGGATTTCGTGTAACCCTGGGCGTAGTTCGCGTAGTAGCGCTATGCGTAGCTACGCGAAGTGCACTTCGCACTACGCGAGCTATGCGTAGCTACGCGAACTGCGCGTGCAAAATGCTGTTCGCACTGATTGCACAGTGCCGGATGCTTGTCCGCACTGTGCAATCAGTGCAAACCGCATCTTGCACAGTGCAAGCGGTTGTTTTCTGCCGCTCGCGTAGATTTCTACGCGAGCGGCAGCTTTCTCAACGCGGACTGGTAGTTTCTCATCGCGAGCGGTCGCGAGCATACGCGACCACTCGCAATGAGAAACCTGACCTCCCCGCGTTGAGAATCTCGCCGGGAGGTTTATTTTCCACGCTCGCGATCGGCAACTTGATGTTGCTGATCGCGAACGAGGAAAAAGTCTCGCCGGGATGTCATTTTGCTTGCTCGCAGTCGCCAACTTAACGTTGAGGAGCGCGAGCAAGCAAAAAATGACCGCTACGCGTGTTTGCACTGTGCTACGTGCAATTCGCGTAGTGCGAAGTAGCGCAAACTTCGCAAACTACGCGAGCGTAGCGTAGTACTTCGCCCAGGGTTAATTTCGTGTTAGCAGGGTCCCTCAAGGACATAAAAAAATTCTGAGAGGTTATAAATTGTACAATGTTTTAGAAGACTTATCTCAGATTGATTCTTTGATTTTAGGAGATGTTTGGGGGGATCATTATTTTTAACCCTTTAAATAGGGTGATAGACCCAGCGGAAGAAGATGTGGAGATGATCTACAATTTAAATCAAGCTATCCAGCTAAGCCTGTCTATTTTAGTTAAAGACGTGGAGGAAGTCATATCTCAGGGTATTTGCCTTAAAGCTCCCAGCCTAGATGGAGTTACCCGTGACCTCTTTAAGGGCAAACCCTATTATGTGGGCGCCTCTGCTAATTAATATTTCCAAAGCTGCTAGTACTGGCCCATTGCCTGCAACATGGATAGAGATGATAGTGGTCCCTGTCTTTAAAATGGGGGAGCAAAATGACTCTGCCTGTTACAGGCCAATTTCATTGATTGATGCAACAGTAAAGGTCTTAGGTAGGGTCCTTTTTGCACAATTAGAAGACTGGGTGGCTGATAATAAGGTTCTCTCAAAAACACAATATGATTTTAGATCGGGCATGGGCACAATAGAAAAATGCCTCACTCTGTTACTAAATGTCAGAAAGTACACTAAGGCCATAAAGAGTTCTATACATCTGGCGTTCATGGACCTATCGAGTGCTTTCGATATGGTCAATCGGGACAGATTGTGGGCTATGATGGGAGACATTTGGATTGGAGGAATCATTAGTAGTCCTGTTACGCAGGCTACATTCTAATACAATGGTTAGGATATGATGTGGCAGCAAGGGCGAGAAAACACAGCCAATAGCTTCAACCGAGGGTGTTCGTCAAAGATGCATCTTAGCCCCTTTTTTATTTCTCATTTATACAACTGGGTTAGAGGCATATTTATTGCAGAGGAAGCTAGATTTTACGAGGAATAGCAGTGATTTCGTCCCATTACTCTCATATGCTGATAATACCGTCCTCCTGGCAAGGACCGCTATAAGCCTTCAGAAATACCTTGGTTTAAAAGTTAATTTTAAGAAATCATACATTATGGTATGTGGCCCCAAGTCGACAAAATCTGAAACCTTTACGATGCAAGGAAATATGATCGAAAAAGTAAAAAACGTTTCTTATCTGGGTAATCTATTTATCATACAGCTGTCATGGGACCCTTTATCGACTCTTAAAGTTCAGCAGACAACCAAGACAACAGATTCTCTTTTTCGGTTCACAGCTAAATTGGGACAAAAACCAGTAAAAGAAATGTTAATTCTGTATCAAGCAAAGTGTCTTTCTAGTGCCACTTATGGGGCAGGAGTCTGGGAGCACGGTAGGAGTAACACGCTTCAAGTTGTAGAGAATAACTTCATTAGAAGAGTTTTGATGGTACCCAAAAGCACTTCCATAACATTGTATCATTCCGAATATGGGTTTGAAACATATTGTGGACTGCATTGGCCTCACATCCTTGCTATTATGGGCAAAGATTTGGCTCTCAGAGGATTTTGTTTTTTCGAGAGATATCATTGAGGATTGTCTTGCTATGTTAAATGCTGAGAAGATCCCTTAGTTTAGTTATTTGAAACGTATGTTTTCTGAGATGGGTTTATGTTATTTCTTCGACAGCCCTCAAAATATACATCTTAGAGCAAAAGATATTATTAAATTGGCATTTTTTTCTAGGGCTAGTTTACAGCATCAGCAGTCCCAGACCCAACACAGGATACTGAGTCTTGTTGAGGTTAGTTCTTTGACCAATCACTTAGTTTTATTTAAATTTTATTATGGACCCACAAAATAGATTTTATCTTACAAGGTTTCAGTTAGGCACAGTGCCCTTCTTGGTAGCTTTCCATGTCAAGCAGGTTGGTTGGACGAGATTATGCCTTGTCCCTGTGATAATCTGTCTAAACAAGGTACCCTGCACTTTCTATTATTTTGTGCACTTTATAAAACAGTAAGAGCAAGCTTTTTCTCCCATTATTAAGAGAGCAACGTCCCTGTTCTTATAGAGATGGTTTTAGATATCTGTATTTGCTGGATTCTATTGATATCTGCACTGCTGTCATAAATTTCATAAGGGGCACCCTTGTAATTAGAAAGCGGTACGGCTAAAGCTGTAATAGAGTGACATTCATTGTCCTTTGAAGCAAACATTTTTAAAACTGGATGAATTGTTATTTCAGGTTGGCAATGTTTTTATTTATGGTATATTGATGACTTGGCTCACTCTCTTATTATTCTCTGAGTATTTTATTTTAATCACATTCAAAAATATAATATTTTTAATGAATGTACATTCTTTCTAAACTCCTGTGTATTTGACTATGTGCTTTTATGATTTGTCTGATGAATCGAATAAAGCTTTGTCGACTGACTAACAAAACTGTGCAAAACACAAAATTATTTTCTTTTTTTAAAGTTTTATATAGCGCAGACTTGAACTGAAGGTATTGGAGACCTTTACATGACCATCAGTTATATTACACAAGGACACATGCATTTTGGCTTTAGGCATGCGGAGATTAAGGGGCAGATTTAAAAGCCCCTTGCGACACATTTGCGCCGCCGTTGCGTCACTTCTGTGACGCAGCGGCAGCGTAAACCATGCGCCACGTTGCGACTTATTTACAAAGTGACGCATCTAGGGAGATGCGTCACGTTGTAAAGCCCTGCGCCACATTAAACCTGCGTCAGGTTTAATGTATGCAGGGTGGGCGTTCCGTCGGAAAAAGCCTCGTAAAAGTGACGCAGTGAAATCTACAAGATTTCACTGAGTCACTTTTCAGAAGCCGCTGCGGCAAAACCGTACGCCTGCTTGAAGCAGGCGTAAGGAGTGGCGCAGCACGTTACGTATGGGTGGTCCATGAACATTGCTGGAGTTGCGTTGCGCTTGCGACACGACTCCAGCAATGCGCCGCCCTTACGCCATCAGATGCGACACGCATCTGTCTATCCCTGCGTCACGGTGCGCCGCATTGTAAATGCGACGCATCCGTGGTGGTGCAGGGGTAAAATTGCGTGTCGCATCGGTACTGGCGCATCCCTGCTAATATGCAGGGATGCGCCAGTCCTTGTAAATCTGTCCCTAAGTGATTTTCCCAGAATCACAGGATGTTGAGCTGACACCGAAACTCAATCCTGGCTCCCTAGGTGCAGTTTGCAGCTCTGGCCGTAATGCCACATCCTCTCCCTTAAGTGCAACATATAAGCAAGTGATCAACTGGATAAAAAAACATAAATAAAGCAAATTATTTAAAAGTGCTTTGTCGCTGTTTGAGAACTCAGAAAATATGTCCTCATTTTAGTTTTTATGAGCACTAACAATAATTTCTATGTGAATAAGACCCTCTCATGGAAAAGGATGCAGTGACAACAAGTTGACAGTGCTGGGCAGGCAGGAGGGGCGCTGGCAGCACATCAGACCATGCAGGGCAGGGGAAAGGGGGCCTGGGGAAACAAACCAACCATGCAGGACAGGCAAGAGAGGTTGTGGCAATATAAAAGACCACTGAGGGCAGAAAGGCAAGACAGTGGCAGTACAACCATACATGCCAACAGACCATATTCAGGCAGGAGACTGCCGATGTTGTTACGACCAAAAGGGCTTTATCTTATCCGTCACCTGCCTAAAATCTCCTCTTTTTCAATGTAAGTCAATGGGGAAAATCAATTCCCCAGTTTTTTTGTTCAAAATTTCCTTCTTACCAAGTTCAAAATGTTGACAAGTAAGGCACATTGGGTCAAGGAGGGCAGGGGGAATGGGGTAGGGACATGGACTGGGATAACAGAGGGCAGGAGGGGGATGGGCAGGGCCACCAAACTGACCTTTACAAGGCAGGCATCAGGGGTTGCAGCAGCACAATACACCACACAGGGCAAGTGGGATGGCAGTGCAGCACAACAGACCATGGGAAGCAATAGGGAGGGGACGGGGCTATGCACATAGCCACGGAGAGCAGAGGGGAAGAGGCAAGGGCAGCAAGCAGACCATACTGAACAGGCAGGAGGGACAGTTGCAGCATAAAAGACCAGGAAGGGCAGGAGGGGGGGCAGGAGCATGACAATATACGATATAAGGCAGGAGGGAGGGGATGGGGTCTGCACATGGAAAATGGAGGGTAGAGGGCAAGGGGGCAGGAAAGGAGCAGCAAGCTGACCATGGAGGGTAGGTGGGATAGGCACTGAAAGCACAACACACCATGAAGGGTAAAAGTGAGACTATAATGACATTCACACAGACAATGGATGGAAGGTGGGAGCAGGTCAGGGGCAGCAAGCTGACCACACAGGGCAGGTGGTAGGGGCTTCTGCAAAACAGAAGACCATGCATGTCGAGCAGGAGGGTCAGTGGCAGCACAAAGGCCATGGTGGGTGAGAATGAGGGGACAGAGGCATGCACAAAGGACCATTGGAGGACAGAAGAGAGAGGTAGGGGCTGAACTCAGAAAAAAAGAGGGCAGGGGAAGGGGCTTCACAGCAGTCCATGCAGGGCAGGCAGGAGGAGCAGTTGCAGCACATCAGAGCATGAAGGGCAGAAGGGAGTAGCAGCAAAATGGACCATGGAGGACAAGAGGGAGGTGATGTGGGCATGGAATTTGAACAGGCAGGGTGAAGGTGGCAGGGACAGGCAGCAGCCATCTGTCCATGCTAGACAGGAAGGAGGGGCAGTGGAAGCTCAACAGTACAGTCAAGAGTAGATAGGAGGGGCAGTGGCAGGTCTACGGAACATGATGGGCAGAAAAGGAGGGAGCAGGGGCATGTACACAGGCATCAGCGGCCAGAAGGAAGTAGAGATGGGGCAGCAAGCTAAGGAAAGAGGCTATACAGGAGGGCAATGATGGGGCTTAGAAATGGGCAACGGAGGGCAGAAGGGGTGGGCAGGGACATCAAGCTAAAAGAAGGGCAGTGGCATTACAGCAGACCATGCAGGGCAGGAGGGAGGAAGCTGGTGCATGGACTCAGACAACAGAGGGTAGGGAGGAGGTAGATGGGGCAGAAAGCTAACTGTTTAGGGCAGGCGGTAAGGGCAGTGGCAGAACCCTGGCCACACGTGGCTGTAATGAGGGAGCAGGGTCATGGACTTGGACAATAGATGGCAAAGAGGAAGGGGGGCAGGAGCAGCAAGCTTGGGTGGGGGCAGCTCAGTGCAAGGCCAGGCCCTGGGATCAACCCCCCACCATGCATTACAATGGGAATCTTACCCAAAAAATTCCCTTGCCACCCAAAAACCCATACCCACCCTAAACCCTAAAAATTCCATTGCCACCCAAAAACCTATACCCAACCTAAACCCTAAAAAGTACCTTGCAACTCAGAAACCCATACCCACCGCAAACCCTAAAATTATCCTTGTCTCCCAAAAACCAAAACCCACCGTAAACCGCAAAATTACCTGTGACACCCAAAAACCTATACCGACCCTGAACCTCAAAATTACCCCTGCCACCCAAAAACCCAAACCCACCCTAAACCCGAAAATTACTCTTGCCACCCAAAAAGCTATACCCACCCTAAAACCTAAAAATTCCCTTGCCACCAAACAACTCTCACCCACCCTAAACCCTAAAAATACCCTTGCCCACCAAGAACCCATATCTACATTAAACCCTAAACCCTAATAATTCCCTTCCCATCCAAAAACCCATACCCACCCTAAACCCTAAAAATTCCCTTGCCACCCAAAACCCTCTACACAACCTAAACTCTAAAAAAATCCCTTGACACCCAAAAACCTGTACCCACCCTAAACCCTAAAAATACTCTTGCTGCTGAAAAATCTAAACCCACCCTTAACCCTAAAAATTCCCTTGCCACCCAAAACACCTATACTCACCCTAAACCCTAAAAATTATCTTGCCAGTCCAAAACCCCATACCCACACTAAACCCTAAAATTACTCTTGCCAGCCAAAAACACGTACCCACTCAAAATCCCAAAAATACCCTTGCCACCCAAAAACCCATACCCATCCTAAACCCTAAAAATGACCTTGCCACACAAAAACCCATCCCCATCCTGAACCCCAAATGTAACCTTGCCACCCAAATTCCAAAACCCACCTTAAACCCTAAAATTGCCATTGTCACACAAAAACAAATACCAACCCTGAATCCTAAAATTACCCTTGGCACTCAAAAACCTAAACACACACTAAACCCTAAAACTCACCTTCCCACCCAAAAACCCTTACCCACCCTAAATCCCAAAAACCCCTTGCCTCCCAAGAACCCATACTTAAATTAAACCCTAAAAATTCCCTTGCCACCCAAATCCTTGATCCACCCTAAACCCTAAAAGTGTCAGGTCCCAATTAGCCCCTCCTGCCCGTTAAGGAACACTGACAGGACGAACAGCCTGAAAAGCGAAGCAACCGTCAAAAAACTACAACTCCCAGACGCTCCCTTCCGTCGCGGAGCTGACGTACGCAGGACTGCGTGTAATCAGTTCTGTCTCTATGTAAAGACGGTGACCGCGAGGAACGCGGCCGCTAATTATCGCTTCATTCCTGATTCCTGTTGCCAGTAGGGTAAAGGTGCTCGTGCACCATAATTTGTTGTGTATTTGACATTGTAGTATGCTGGGCTCATAATACGGTGAACTAAGGAGCCGTGGATTCTGGCTGTCTTTGACAGTTACTCGTAGTTCGCCACATTCCGGAAGAGACCCCCGTTGGTGAGGTTGAGAAGGGATCGCCTCTTGCGGGGAGTCTCGTTTGTTTGCTGTGTCGGCAGTGTTTTCTTTGCTGGGACGCCCTGCAATATGGGGGAGGCGAAGGAATGAGCTTGAGTCCTTATGAGATTTTTCAAAGTAACTCAGGCCTTTGTTCTGGATCTCCAGGGTGCTGCCCTTGCCGAATTCCTTCCCGTTGGCGAGACCGGTTGGGTTCTCATGCGGGAAAGAAACCTTTAATCTGAGAGTCAGGACTGCACTCGGGGATACATAGGCCGGTTAGGCCAAGAAAAATGTGGTATATGTCTGATTTTTGATTCTGATATTAACCATAAGACAGGAGGTTCTATGCTGGAATATTGCCTTTTGTGTTCAGTGAGAAACATTGTGCAGAATCTAATTCCCGCCTTATTTGTGTTTTATCCATTACAGAGGGGGTGTCAGCTTTGTGTTGTTTATGGTCGGTTCACCCCTGTGAAAGTCTCAGGCCCATTATAAAGGGTAGGTGAGGAATGCATGTAGTATCCCAGTCAAGATTAGGAAGTACTTCATTTAGCACATGTACGTTACTTAGTCTGTTCTGTTGTTTCTTTTCCTTCCAGCCGCAAAACGCACAGGTCAAACAGAGTAAATGTTGTCCAGGAGCCAAAAGTAGGTTATCCCTAGATGTTATATTCATTTACAGGTAATGCCTAGGGGAAATCCGTTGTGGTAATAGGCTGGGGTGTTCCCTTTAGACCATGGGTACTCACAAACTTTCTCTCGGGGGCCAAATTTACAGTGTGGTTTGTGGCCGAGGGCCGAACCGGTGGGGGCGGGGTCAGTGGGGGAGGGGGGCGGGGCCAGAGCAACAAAAAAAACTATGACCATGAGGTTGAACACAGGCCCCTGCAGCGGACGCCTTCGTCCACTGAGCCACCAGACCCGGCATACACACATCTCTCTCTATCTCTCTCTCTCTCTCTCTGTCTCCCTCCCTCTCTCCCTCTCTCCCTCCCTCTCTCTCTCACTCCCTCTCTCTCTCTCTCCCTCCCTCTCTCTCTCTCCGTCTCCCTCCCTCTCCCTCTCTCTCTCCCTCCCTCTGTCTCCATCCCTCTGTCTCCCTCTGTCTGTTTCCCTCCCTCTGTCTCCCTCTATCTGTCTCCCTCTATCTGTCGCCCTCTGTCTGTTGCCCTCTGTCTGTTGCCCTCTCTCTCCCTCTGTTTCCCTCTCTGTCTCCCTCCCTCTGTCTCCCTCCCTCTGTCTCCCTCCCTCTGTCTCCCTCCGTCTGTCTCCCTCCGTCTGGCTCCCTCCGTCTGTCTCCCTCCGTCTGTCTCCCTCTCTCTGTCTCCCTCTCTCTGTCTCCCTCTCTCTGTCTCCCTCTCTCTCTGTCTCCCTCTGTCTCCCTCTCTCTGTCTCCCTCTCTCTGTCACCCTCTGTCTTCCCCTCTCTGTCTCCCTCTCTCTGTCTCCCTCTGTCTCCCTCCCTCTCCCTCCCTCTGTCTCCCCCTGACTCCCTCCCTCTGTCTCCCTCCCTCTGTCTCCCTCTCTCTGTCACCCTCTGTCTCCCCCCTCTCAGTCTCCCTCTCTCTGTCTCCCTCTCTCTGTCACCCTCTGTCTCCCCCTCTCTGTCTCCCTCTCTCTGTCTCCCTCTGTCTACCTCCCTCTCCCTCCCTCTGTCTCCCCCTGACTCCCTCCCTCTGTCTCCCTCCCTCTGTCTCCCTCTCTCTGTCACCCTCTGTCACCTCACCAAGCGTGTGTGTCAGCCCGGGCTGAGACAGCTTCCCGGGCACACACACAGCCGCACCCGAGTACTTCACAGGTCTTTAAAAGACCATTCACTTGTTAATGAGGCTTTGTTGTATTTCACCTCTTCTTAGTGCCCCTGCATCTCCACTCAGAGTGGAGATGCAGGGGCGCTAAGAAGAGGTGAAATACAACAAAGCCTCATTAACAAGTGAATGGTCTGTTAAAGAATCGCCCGGCCCCCCTAGAGCGCTGCTGCAACTGGCGGTGTTTGCTGACACTTAAAAAAAAAAAAGAAAAAACACAGGTAGGATATCTGCAAGGTCCGCGGGCCGCCAAGGAAGGCTTGCCGGGCCGCTGGCGGCCCGCGGGCCGTACTATGAGTACCCGTGCTTTAGACAAAAAGGTAATCTTGTTCTTTATATCTACAGATCTCTCTCCCTGCTGTACCCATCCTTTCCTTCCCTCACCTGATCCCTTCATCAGTCTGTGCTATCACAGCTATCAGACTTTGAAGTTGTCGGGAAGTGGACCTACTATAGCATCAATCCGATTCCGAGGATAACCAACCCCTGACATAATTAGCGGCCCACGAATACTTATCCTCCTGATCGGATTGAGAAGTATGGCTACCTTAGACGGTGTTCTAGCTACTCTAGCTGCTTTGCAGCATGAGGTGGCGGCGACACGAGCCGAGAATGCTTCACTACAGAGTAGAATGGAGAGAATGCAAAGAAACCCCTTTGACGTAGGAGTTCAGGCACAAGCCTCGACTAATCCCATCCAAGTTGAGTTCCCGGCTCCCGTCCCATTAGCAGTACCAGAAAGATTCCATGGGGACCCACATAAAGTACGGATCTTTCTAACACAAATACTACTACAATTTACATGTAAGCCCAAGGCCTTCGCTACTAACCAGGCCAAACTGGCCTTTTTGATTTCATATTTAGCAGGTGATGCGGCTCAGTGGGCAGTGCCCTTGGTGAGACAAGACGGTCCACTGTTATATGAGTGGGATGGGTTTAGGGAAGAGTTCGAGAAAGTATTTAATAGAAGAGCCGCTTTGTTCACTGCTGACAGGGAATTGCTAGAGCTGAAGCAAGGGAACAAGGAACTTGTAGTATACCTAAACACCTTCAGGAGATTAGTAGCCGAATCGGATTGGCCCGAATCTAAGCAGGCAGTGCTGTTTCATCAAGGTTTGAAGGATGACCTCAAGGATGTTATCGCCCAAATAGACCCTCAGCCTAGAACATGTGGGGAACAGATGGATCTAGCCTTACATCTGGATCATAGACTAAGTGAACGCAAAGGAGACAACAAACATAGAGAAAGGCCCCCTCTGCGTTATGAACGCCTCAAACCCACGGAAAGTACCTTTGGGTTACAACATGAACCAATGGAAATAGGCACAGTCCGGGCTTCTCTGACGTCCGAGGAACGGGAGACAAGACGTAAACAGGGTCTTTGTCTGTATTGCGGAAAGAAGGGTCATTTCGTCAGGGATTGCCAGGTAAAACCCAAATGGAACAGGGGAGGAATAGGACGAGGGGCAACGAATGTCCCCAACGACAGAGCGTCGGGAAACTAAAGTGCTCGGGGATGATGGAAGGGGATCCTCCAAGTGCGGTATTAATCCCTTCAATACAACAACAACAAAAAACACCTTATAGAGAACAGTTTTTTATTGAAGTCCAGTTGCTGATCCAGGGTGACTGGAGAGAGGTAAAGGCTATGGTGGATTCAGGAGTGACTGGATGTTTCATTGACCTGTGCAAGGCCTCCGAGTTGGGTGTAGTATTGAAAGACAAACCCATTCCCGAAGACGTGGTGGCAGTAGATGGGAAAACTCTTCATTCTGGTCCCATACGATTTACCACCGAGGCCATAGAAGTCAGATACAATCTTCAGCAGTATGAAACATTGTCCTTTAACGTCATCACAGCACCTCACTACGAGATCCTATTGGGTTTACCCTGGTTGCAACAACACAATCCTCAGATTAATTGGAGGGAACAGACTATCCTTATGAATTCCGATTATTGCGCCGAAAACTGCGTAAGAACCACAGATACCCCGTCCGAAAACCTAGCACTGAAGCAATGTATTGCTACGGCCGTCGAAAAGGATGTTGACCTCCCTAATCAATATCTTCAATACGCTGATGTCTTCAGCGATAAAAGCGCTGAGGTATTACCCCCTCATCGGCAATACGATTGCCAAATTGATCTGATCCCTGGAGCCATCGTCCCATGTGGGAGAGTGTATGCATTGACAGAAGCAGAAACCCAACACCTTTGTCTCTACATCGATAAATATTTGGCTTTAGGGTTTATTAGGCACTTTAAATCCCCTGCTGCCTCACCTCTTCTTTTTTATCCCGAAGGCAAATGGGGAGCTCCGCACGTGCATCGACTTCAGAGCGTTAAATGCGATCACGATAAAGAACAGGTTTCCACTACCTTTAATACCAGTGCTACTGGAGCAAGTAAAGAAGGCAACCATATACTCCAGGTTGAATCTCAAAGGGGCTTATCGCCTGGTCTGAATGAGAGAAGGATACGAGTGGAAGACGGCTTTTAAGACGCGGTTTGGACTATATGAATATAGGGTCATTCCGTTTGGGCTCTGTAACTCCCCCGCCGCCTTTCAGTTCTTCCTCAACGACGTGTTGAGGGAATATCTATATTGTTATGTCGTGGTCTACATTGACGACATTCTCATATATTCAGTCAATAAACAGAGTCACGTACAACATGTTAAAAATGTATTAGAGACCTTACAAGAGAATTCCTTATTTTTCAAACTCAGCAAATGTGAGTTTCATGTGGATACTGTGGAATTCCTAGGGGTTATGTTAACCCCGGTGGGACAAACAATGGCAGAAAGGAAGGTCCTTGCTGTCAAAGAATGGCCGAGTCCTAAAAATGTCAGAGACGTGTAATGCTTTTTAGGATTCGCCAACTTTTATAGGAGGCTCATCCATCACTTCTCGAAAATGGTCGCTCCTATCACCAGGTTACTTCGAAAGAATACGCCCTTTCAGTGGACTGAAGAAACTCAACAAGGGTTTGACTCGTTGAAACAGGCATTTACGGCAGCTCCTGTGCTTACTCATCTGAATCCAGAGAAACCATATGTGGTAGAAGCAGACGCCTCTGAGGTAGCTGTAGGAGCAGTACTATCCCAAAGACATGATAACACCGGACAGCTACACCCTATCGCTTATATGTCTCGGAAATTGAACAAAGCAGAAGTCAATTACACCATTGTGGAGAAAGAATTGCTGGCTATAAGAGATGCCTTCAAAGAATGGCGACATTGGTTGATGGGAGCTATTCAAGCGATCACGGTCTATACGGACCATCATAACCTACAATTCATGAAGGCTGCGAGACACTTAACACCCAGACAACTCAGATGGATGTTGTTTTTTGAAGAGTATAATTTTGTAGCGACTAACAGACCCAGGAGTGAGAACAGGAAAGTGGATGCGCTCACACGCCAGGAATCCCAGCAAGAGAAAGAGATCCAGGAAGAAAGATCCATCATCGATCCGACCAAGGTGGTTTGTGTGATACATACAGACTTGTTTCTAAAAGGAGTCGCCCGAGGGATACTGTCTTTTGAGTGGAAAGATTGGCTGAAAAGACATCGAGAATGGTCATTGAAAAAAGGAATACCTATAAAAGGTAACCAATTTATTAGTGCCAACCCGAATTCTCAGAAAGAAGGTATATCACTGGTGTCATGAAATCCCTAGTGCTGGGCATAACGGAGGGAAGGAAACGTTGGAAAGAGTTCTACGCCAGTTCTGGTGGCCCTCGGTACGTGCAGATATATTTGCCTGGGTAAAGGAGTGTGAGATATGTAGCCAAATGAAAACCAACAAGACTAAACAACAAGCGTTGTTACAACCGCTTCCCATACCCGAAACACCTTGGGAAAAGATATCTCTGGACTTTGTGGTAGGATTACCCAATGATCATGGTTACTCCGTGATCCTAGTGGTCGTAGACTACCTAGCCAAAATGGGACACTTCATCGCATGCAAAGGTATACCTACGGCAGGGAAATTAGCACAGCTCCTGTTAACTCACATAGTTCGGTTGCATGGTTTGCCTCATACCATTGTGTCAGACCGCGACTCGCAGTTCACAGCACGATTTTGGAAGGTATGGTGCTCTGCTTTGCAAATCACTACAGCCCTTTCCACCAGCTTCCATCCCCAAACTGACGGGCAGACAGAGGGGTTAAACCAAACGCTTAAACAGTATTTAAGATGTTATGTACACCAAGACACAGAAGCCTGGGTAGAGAGTTTATGGTTAGCTGAGATAGCATACAATAGCGCTTCACATAGCTCCACAAAGTTTTCTCCCTATTACATTACCTATGGTTTCCATCCAAGATTCATCCCATTCTTGAACCCTCATAAAACCAAAAACATTCCAGAGGTAGTAGACAGAGTCACACGGAACTGAAGAGACATTGAGGGCCACAAAAGAACACCTAAAACAGGCAAAGGACACGTACAATGCATATGTTGATAAACATCGTAGGCCTAGCCCACAGTACAAAAAGGGAGACAGAGTGTGGTTGTCAACAAAAAACATCCGGTTTAAGAAGTATAGTATTTTTAATCTGAAATACATCGGTCCCTACAAAATAAAGAAATGGGTCACCCCTGTAACGTGAGGCTCCTGTTACCATCCTCGTTGCGCATTCACCCTGTATTTCATGTCTCACTTCTTAAACCAGCAGTTTCTCCTATCAAAAAGAAACCAATTCCGGTGTGGGTGAATGATGACATAGAATATGAGGTTAAAAATATACTTGATTCCAAATGTAGGGGTAAGAAACTATGGTATTTAGTTGCTTGGAAAGGATATGGACCCGAGGAAAACTCCTGGGAGACATCCTCGCCTGTGCATGCTCCAAGGCTGGTAGCCTCTATTCATAAATGTTATCCTGCTAAGCCACACACCTGTCAGTGTTCTCCGGGGAAGGGATGTACTGTCAGGTCCTATTAGCCCCTCCTGCCAGTTAAGGAACACTGACAGGACAAACAGCCTAAAAAGCAAAGCGAGCGTCAAAAAAGTACAACTCCCAGATGCTCCCTTCCGTCGCGGAGCTGACGCATGCAGGACTGCGCGTAATCAGTTCCGTCTCTATATAAAGACGGCGACCGCGAGGAATGCGGCCGCTAATTATCGCTTCATTCCTGATTCCTGTTGCCAGTAGGGTAAGGGTGCTCGTGTAGCACCACTTGTTGTGTATTTGACATTGTAGTATGCTGGGCTCATAATACGGCGAACTAAGGAGCCGTGGATTCTGGCTGTCTTTGACAGTTACTCGTAGTTCGCCACATACCGGAAGAGACCCCAGTTGGTGAGGTTGAGAAGGGATCGCCTCTTGCGGGGAATCTCGTTTGTTTGCTGTGTCAGCAGTGTTTTCTTTGCTGGGACGCCCTGCAATATGGGGGAGGCGAAGGAATGAGCTTGGTTCCTTACGAGACTCCTTCCCGTTGGCAAGACCGGTTGGGTTCTCATGGGGGAAAGGAACCTTTAATCTCAGAGTCAGGACTGCACTCAGGGATACATAGGCCGGTTAGGCCAAGAAAAATGTGGTATATGTCTGATTTTTGATTCTGGTATTAACCATAAGACAGGAGGTTCTATGTTGGAATATTGCCTTTTGTGTTCAGTGAGAAGCATTGTGCAGAATCTAATTCCCGCCTTATTTGTGTTTTATCCATTACTCAGGGGGTGTCAGTTTCGTGTTGTTTATGGTCAGTTCACCCCTGTGAAAGTCTCAGGCCCATTATAAAGGGTAGGTGAGGAATGCATGTAGTATCCTAGTCAAGAATAGGAAGTACTTCAGTTAGCACATGTACGTTACTTAGTCTGTTCTGTTGTTTCTTTTCCTTCCAGCCGCAAAGCCCCTGGTCAAACAGAGTAAATGTTGTCCAGGAGCCAAAACTAGGTTATCCCTAGATGTTATATTCATTTACAGGTACTGCCTAGGGGAAAACCGTTGTGGTAATATGCTGGGGTGTTCCCTTTAGACAAAAAGGTAATCTTGTTCTCTATATCTACAGATCTCCCTCCCTGCTGTACCCATCCTTTCCTTCCCTCACCTGATCCCTTCATCAGTCTGTGCTATCACAGCTATCAGACTTTGAAGTTGTCGGGAGGTGGACCTACTATAGCATCAATCCAATTCCGAGGATAACCAACCCCTGACAAAAAGTTCCCTTGCCACCAAAAAACCCTTACCCACCATAAAGCCTAAAACCACCCTTTCCACCCAAGAACCTATACCTACATTAAACTCTAAAAATTATCTTGCCACCCAAAAACCATACCCACCCTAAACCCTAAAAATTATTTGGCCACCCAAAATCTCATAACCACTCTAAACCCTAAAATGAACCTTGCCAGCCAAAAACCCATAGCCACTCTAAACCCTACAAATACCCTTGCCACCCAAAAACCCATACCCAACCTAACCACTAAAATTACCCTTGCCACCCAGAAAACCATGCCCACTCTAAACCCTAAAAATTCCCTTGACACCCAAAAATCTCATACCCATCCTAAACCTCAAATTTACCCTTGCCACACAAAAACCCATACCCACCCTAAAAGTGCCCTTGCAACCCAAAAACCAAAACCACCCAAAACCCACAAATTACCCTTGCCACACAAAAACCCATACCCACCCTAAACCCTAAAAGCTCCCTTGCCATGAAAAAACTCTTACCCACTGTAAACTCTAAAAATACCCTTGCCACCAAAGAACCTATACCTACATTAAACTCTAAAAATCCCCTTTCCACCCAAAAACCCATACCCACCCTAAGCCCTAAATATCCCCTTGCCATCCAAAAACCCATACCCACCCTAAACCCTGAAAATACTCTTGCCTCCCAAAATCCTGATCCACCCAAAACCCTAAAATTGCCCCTGCCACCCAAAAAGCTATTCCCACCCTATACACTAAAATTACCCTTGCCATCCAAAAAACCATGCCCACCAAAAACCCTAAAAATTCCCTTGGCACCCAAAAATCCCATGCCCATCCTAAACCTCAAGTTTACCCTTGCCATACAAAAACCCATACCCACCCTAAAAGTACCCTTGCAACCCAAAAACCAAAACCCCAAAATTACCCTTGCCACACAAAAACCCATACCCACCCTAAACCCTAAAAGTTCCTTTGCCACCAAAAAACCTTTACCCACCAAACACCCTAAAAATATCCTTGCCACCCAAGAACCTATACGTAAATGCAACACTAAAATTGCCCTTACCACCCAAAAAGCTATTCCCATTCTATACCCTAAACATTTCCTTGCCACCCACAACCCATACCCACCCTAAATCCTAAATTTACCCTTGCCACCCAAATTCCAAAACCTACCCTAAACCCTAAAATTCCCAGTGCCACACAAAAACACAAACCCACCCTTCACCCTAAAATTACCCTGGGCATTCAAAAACCAAACACACACTAAACCCTAAAACTCCCCGTCCCACCCAAAAACCCATACCTACATTAAGCCCTAAAAATTCCCTTGCCATTCAAATCCTTGATCAACTATAAATCCTATTACCCTTGCTGCCCAAAAACCAATACACACCCTAAACCCTAAAAATTTCTCTGCCACCCAAAAACGCATACCCACCCTAACCCTAAAATTACTCTTGCCACCCAAAACCAAAAACCCCCCATAACCCTAAAATTACCTGTGCCACCCAAACACCCATACCCACCCTAAACCCTGAAAAGTTCCCTTATCACCAAAAAAACTCTTACCCACCCTAAACCCTAAAAATGCCCTTGCCACCCAAAAACCGATACCCACCCTAAACCCTAAAAATACCTTTCCCACCCATAATCCTAAACCCACCCTTAACCCTAAAAATTCAATTGCATCCTAAAAATCTATACCTACCCTAAACCCTATAAATGATCTTGCCATGCAAAATCCCATTCCCACCCTAAACCCTAAAAATTCCATTGCTACTCAAAAACCTATACCCAACCTAAACTCTAAAAATACCCTTGCCACTGAAAAACCCATAAACCCATATCCAACCTAAACCCTAAAACTACCATTGCCACCCAAAACACCATACCCACCCTAAACCCTAAAAATTCCCTTGCCACCCAAAAACCTATACCCACTCTAAACCTTAAAATTTCACCTACCACCCCAAAACCAAACCCACCCTAAACCCTAAAATTACCCTTGCCACCCAAAAGCCCATACCCACCCATAACCCTAAAATTTCCATTGACACCCAAAAAAAACATATCCCCCTAAACTCTAAAATTACCCTTGCCACCCAAAAACCCATAACCACCCTAAACCCTAAAAATTCCCTTGCCACACAAATATCCATACATACCCTAAATCCTAATAATGTCCTTGCCACCCAAAAATCATACCCACCATAAACCCTAAAATTACCCTTGCCACCCAAAAACCCATACCCACCCTAAACCCCAAAAATGTCTTTGCCACCAAAAAACGCATACACACCCTAAACCATAAAAATACCCTTTTCCCTCAAAACCCATACCCTCCCGTAACCCTACAATTACCCGTGCCCCCTAAAAACCCATAATCACCCTAAACCCTAAAAATACTCTTCGCAAAAACAAACTTAAACCCACACTTAACCCTAAAAACTCCATTGCCACCCAAAAACCCACACTCACCCTAAACCCCAAAAATTATCTTGCCGCCCAAAAACAACCTTTACACACCCTAAACTCCCACAAATTCCCTTGTCACCCAAAAACCCATTGAGAAAAACGTTTTTTAAGTGCAGAAGTGGTCCTTGGGACCACTGCCTACTCCTAAAATAGGTGGCTTAACTTTTCATTTTTTTTTAAATGCATCCTGTTTCCTTTGTAGGAAAATGGGCTGCATTTATAAAAAAAGATTGCTTCATTTAAAAGGAACCACATATTTGATGTTCGGCTGACTCCGGCAGGCCACCATAACTGTGACTCTAGCCAAACGCAGTGGGCCTCAATTTGTGACCTGCCTCCTGCATATTGATGAGGTAGGTCAAATTGTTACCCACTTTGATCGTTTTGTGAACCGACCTATCAGTCCTAGGTTGTAACACAAAATTCCTTTCCATTTGCAAATAGTTGTTGCACAATTTGCAATTTTTTTGCAAATGGAAAATTCGTACATCAGGGCATTCATTTGGTATTTTACTAAATTTATATATAAGCCCACTTTTTGTTGGTTTGCATTATTCCAGCACTCATGCAATAGGGTCCTTAACAGAACGTACAGTCAATTATGCAAGGTGATGTGATGGTGCAATTTCAGGTATTTCTCGTAACAAGTGTAACACTGCGGGCCTCACTTTTTTGACGTACCGGTGGCACAATGTGCCCCGCATATTTACAAGGCCATGTAAAGCCACTTTACATGACTTTTCATGGCCTTGTAAATATGTGCCCATTTCACGCAACTCTGCGTGAAAGGGGCGTTCCATGGGTGTTGCTGTGGGTGTTCCCACGCAACACCCATGGAATCTGACGCATTCCAGATTTACAAGATATCGAAAACCTGGGAATGCGTCAGAATCTAACATCACCACAGGGGTGGCGTTAGGGAGGCGCAACGAGGAGAAATGTTTTCATTTCTCCTTGTTTTTTCCTTTTTCCATGTGTGCTGCATTCTGCAGCACACATAGAAAGAGGAAATCACCTGAATTGGTTGATTTTGTGCAGGAAGGTGCCCCTTCCTCCACAAAATCAATCAGCCCCGCAATGCAGGCACCCATCAATCAACTACAGGGCCAAGCGACCCCTTTCACAAAAATTTGAAAAATACCAGGAAGTGGCAGATTTATGCCCATAACTTGCAAAGTTTTGCTTACACTATAGAATTGCCAAATCCCAGATTCGATATTACCCAGAAATCTGCACATATGACAGGTTTCCGTGTGTCCATGTGTTTCCCATAGCCTAATGGCTACGGATCTTTGACATGTAAGACAATTCACAGGTACAGAGTTAGAAGTAATACCTGGTAATATCCATTCGCATGTTGGCCCTCTTCTTTACTCTCCACGTGAAAATAATTTCTCTGAGGAGCAATCTCGCCGTTTACACTCCCTGAAAAAGCATGGTGCACCACTTAAACTACTGCTTCAGGTGAAAGCCTGGAAGCACAATAAAGGTGGGAAGCACATAGCATGCTCCCAAAGTTCCTATTAATAATCACACATGTGACAAGGAGTCACAAAAGGAGAAAAATTGTTCAACTGGTGAATTTTCTGCAGAAAGTGCAGTTTGTGCCTAGAAAAATAATCATATACCTTGGTTGTGTGAGTCGAGATTGGTCATTTGGAGGCTCAGATGAAGCCTCTTTTCAAAGTTTTACTGAGGTATAAAACATTTTAAGTATGAGCTTGCTGGTGAACAGATAAAAAAATGTCAAAGACGAGACCATCAGTTTTTGGGGTGAAGTCTCTCGAAAAATTGCAGAGAGTGTGTTTTCTGTATGGAGTACCAGACAGAAATTCATCTTTTCTCTGGAATTTAGAGAACTTTTACCAGCAGTGAATATTCCACGGAGGTTCCACATCATTTGCATAGTAATTTTATTGTGTGTATTCAGGCAAAGCTATTCAACGAAAAACAAACTAGACATGGCTATTAGAATGAATCGGAAGAGGGCAGCCATTGTCTCCATGACAGATAAGGTCAAAACTTAAGGCGCGCAGATTTGTTAAATACTATACTTTGCAGGACGTGCTGCTCATGCCAATGTTCAGGTTTACTCCAAGTAAAAATGCGTTTTATTTTCCTAAAACGAGTTAACAGGGCCATTTTCCAAACGAAGCAATAAAATGCCTTTTGAGAGCAAAGCCTTTTGGTTTAGGTTCTTCCCTTGCTCTTGCTGAATGCTTTCTTTTCTATTCTGGAAATGTAACAGTGTGTGTTCCAAAAATGCTCCCCAGCGGTTGCCACATGGGCAATTACATCATCCTGTATGCTGTGTTCCTTTAAAATAGGGCATTAGCAGGGGAAGGTTCATTACGTTAAGTGTGGACGGCGTTCTCTGGAACATATTGTATTTCTATTAGCAACTGATGAACGGTCATGCATGGTCTCTCTGTACACATATGTGAAATTGAAAAGGGTTTAGGGAAGGGCCAGAGCTAGACTAATAGAAAATGATGGCGAATAATGGAGTAAGGGATTCTCCTTTTTTCTTAGGTAATATAAGCTGAAACTCACATAGGTGTGTGCTTTTCTTAGTGCAGATCCAGGGGCTATATATATATATATTCACTGAAAAAACCATAGGTTTTAGGGACAGTTATAGTTAGTTGGACATTTCACTCGTACAAAACCATAGAAATTCCCCCGTTATAGTTAGTTCAGCTAACTATAACTCGCGCCCGCAATGCACTGCTGATGACGTCACATATTACATCACTCATGACATGGTCAGTGACATCACTGATGACATCACTGATGACATCTCAAATGACATCACTGATGACATCACTGATAACATCATCCAGTGACTGTGTGTTTCTGTAAAGTTTAAATATGTTTAATATATAAAGGGAAAGGCGTATTGAAGAATGAGTGGGTGTATAAGTGTCTGAATGGATGATTTAGTACGTGAGTGACTGACTCTACAAGTGAGTGATTAAATGTATCTTACTGAATGCATGGGTTAGTGACTAAACTGTGTGAATGTCTGTATCCGTCTGTCTGTTGGTTTGTAAGCGGCTGCATGGCTTTCTGAATAGCTACATGAGTGTCTACATGGGTTATTGATTGATTGTCTGAGTATCTGTATGGGTGCCTGAGTGTTTGTGTGGGTGGGGTGTGTGTGACTCTGTGCATAGATGTGTGAGTTGGTGATTCACTGGGTGCATTGTTTCAAGAGTGCATCTGTGATGGACTGTATGGGTGGGTGAGTGTGTGTATGGGTGTGTTAGTGATTGAATGTATATCTCAGTGGTACATGTGTGAGTAACTACATATGTGAAAGGCAGTATATATGTGTGTTGGAGTATATAAATGGCTATAAGTGAGAGTGTGTGATTGTGAGAGTGGCTGTATGGATGAGTGTGTACTTGTATCAGTGATTGTATAAGAGCGTAAGAATGTGCTAGTATTTGTATGAGTAAGTGAGCTGGTGTGTGTATAACTGTATAGGTGAGTAAATGGGTGTGTGATTAAGTTTTTGCATGACTGACTAGGTGTGTGAGTACCTCTATGGATGAGTGGCGGTGTGTGAGTGTTTATATAGGTGTATGAGTGCATATGATAGTCCTGTACTGAGTGACTAAGTATTAGTGACTGTACAGGTGAGTGAGTGGATGTGTGTGTAGACCTAAGAATCAGTGAGTGGGTATGTAGTTTTTGGTGTTGGAGTGTCTATGGTTTTGAGAATGGCAGTCTGTAATTTAGAGTGGGTGTATCAAAAGTTATATTAGGATGTGAGAAGATGCATGAAATTATCACATGGATGATGTCATCAGTGATGTCATTTGAGATCTCATCAGTGATGTCATCAGTGATGTCACTGACCATGTCATGAGTGATGTAATATGTGATGTCATCAGCAGTGCATTGCGGGGCGCGAGTTATAGTTAGCTGAACTAACTATAACGGGGAATTTCTATGGTTTTGTACGAGTGAAATGTCCAACTAACTATAACTGTCCCTAAAACCTATGGTTTTTTCAGTGAATTTCAAAGGTTTTTTAAATGCTAATTTCTAACTATAACGTGTCTGAAACCTATGGTTTTTTCAGTGAATTTCAAAGGTTTTTTAAATGCTAATTTCTAACTATAACGTGCCTGAAACCTATGATTTTTTAAGTGAATTTCAAAGGTTTTTTAAATGCTAGTTTCTAACTATGCCTACAGAGGTAGGATATGTGAAGAAAGAAGAAAAAACGCACAGAAAGAAGCAAAAGATGTGCAGAAAGAACCAACAGAGGAGCAGAAAGAGGCCTTGTTGCAAAATCATCCTGTGCCCACAACTTTTTCAGACGGGTACTGGTGGTAACTGACTCTGACTAACCAGAGCCAGTGCTATGCTAAAAGACACTTAGAATACAGTGAAAACACCTACATACACTAGGGAACACTATGCGTTGGGGTACCCCTGTGATTAGCATGACCTCCTCTGCAAGTCCCTAGTACATAATAGGGCAGGGGGATTAAAACTACCTCTTAAAACGCGCTACAGGGCGCGTTTGCACAGTGGCGAAGGGAGGGGGGCCTGAGGTGACATGTGTGCAAACGCACCCCGTGGCGCGTTTTAAGTTGCGGGATTAAGTCCCCTTGAATTCTGAGGGTCCCTGGGGCCCAACTAGCCCCCAGGTACCTACAGTTAGGACCACAGAGCTGAGTTGCAGAGAGGCGTTCCGAGGCCACGCACCTTTTTCACCTCTCTGCAACGCAACTCTGTTGTGCTTACTGAAGGTACCTGGTGGGCTAGTTGGCCCCAGGGTCCCTCAGGATTCAAAGGGAATTAATTCCCCAACTTAAAACGCACCACAGGGCGTGTTTACGCACATGTCACCTGAGGCCCCGCCCCTCCCTTCACCACTGTGCAAACGCGCTCCGTGGTGCGTTTTAAGTTGGGGGATTAGGTCACCTTGAATCCTGAGGGTCCCTGGGGCCCAACTAGCCCACTAGGTACTTCCAGTAAGCACCAGAGGCCTGCGTTGCAATGCCTGTAACAAATTGTGCAGTTGTGTTTAGGTAGTGAAGAGGGTCGTGCTGGGGGTAGTACTTTAGAGTTTAGGGTAGTGCAGTGGTGTTTGTGTAGTGTAGGGGGTCATGCTGGGGGTAGATTTAGGGTTTAGGGTAGTGCAGTGGTGTTTGGGTAGTGTAGGGAGTCGTGCTGGGGGAGTGTTTTAGGGTTTAGGGTAGTGCAGTGGTGTTTGGGTAGTGTAGGGGGTCGTGCTGGGTGTAGTGATTTAGGGTAGTGCAGTGGTGTTTGGGTAGTGTAGGGGTACTGCTGGGGGTAGTGTTTTAGGGTTTAGGGTAGTGCAGTGGTGTTTGGGTAGTGTAGGGGTACTGCTGGGGTAGTTTTTTAGGGTTTAGGGTAGTGCAGTGGTGTTTGGGTAGTGTAGTGGTTCGTGCTGGGGGTAGTTTTTTAGGGTTTAGGGTAGTGCAGTGGTGTTTGTGTAGTGTAGGGGGTAGTGTTTTAGGGTTTAGGGTAGTGCAGTGGTGTTTGTGTAGTGTAGGAGGTCGTGTTTTAGGGTTTAGGGTAGTGCAGTGGTCTTTGGGTAGTGTAGGGAGTTGTGTGGGGGTAGTGTTTTAGGGTTTAGGGTATTGTAGGGGGTCATGCGGGGGTAGTGTTTTAGGGATTAGGGTAGTGCATTGGTGTTTGGGTAGTGTAGGGGTCATGCGGGGGTAGTGTTTTAGGGTTTAGGACAGTGCAGTGGTGTTTGGGTAGTGTAGGGGGTCGTGCTGGGGGAGTGTTTTAGGGTTTAGGGCAGTGCAGTGGTGTTCGGGTAGTGTAGGGGGTCATGCTGGGGGAGTGTTTTAGGGTTTAGGGCAGTGCAGTGGTGTTTGGGTAGTGTAGGGGGTCATGCTGGGGGAGTGTTTGAGGGTTTAGGGCAGTGCAGTCGTGTTCGGGTAGTGTAGGGGGTTGTGCTGGGGGTAGTATTTTAGGGTTTAGGGTAGTGCAGTGGTGTTCGGGTAGTGTAGGGGGTCGTGCTGGGGGTAGTGTTCTAGGGTTTAGGGCAGTGCAGTGGTGTTTGGGCAGTGTAGGGGGTAATGCTGGGGGTGGTGTTTTAGGGTTTAGGGCAGTGCAGTGGTGTTCTGGCAGTGTAGGGGGTCGTGCTGGGGGTGGTGTTTCAGGGTTTAGGGCAGTGCAGTGGTGTTCGGGCAGTGTAGGAGGTGGTGTTTCAGGGTTTAGGGCAATGCAGTGGTGTTCGGGCAGTGTAGGGGGTCGTGCAGGGGGTGGTGTTTCAGGGTTTAGGGCAGTGGTGTTCGGGCAGTGTAGGGGGTCATGCTGGGGGTGGTGTTTCAGGGTTTGGGGCAGTGCAGTGGTGTTCGAGCAGTATAGAGGGTCGTGCTGGGGGTGGTGTTTCAGGGTTTAGGGCAGTGCAGTGGTGTTCTGGCAGTGTAGGGGGTGGTGCAGGGGGTGGTGTTTCAGGGTTTAGGGCAGTTCAGTGGTGTTCGGTCAGTGTAGGGGGGTCGTGCAGGGTGTGGTGTTTCAGGGTTTAGGGCAGTGCAGTGGTGTTCGGGAAGTGTAGGGGGTCATGCAGGGGGTGGTGTTTCAGGGTTTAGGGCAGTGCAGTGGTGTTCGGGCAGTGTAGGGGGTCGTGCTGGGGCTGGTGTTTCAGGGTTTAGGGCAGTACAGTGGTGTTCGGGCACTGTAGGGGGTCGTGCTGGGGCTGGTGTTTCAGGGTTTAGGGCAGTGCAGTGGTGTTCGGGCAGTGTAGGTGGTCGTGCTGGGGCTGGTGTTTCAGGGTTTAGGGCAGTGCAGTGGTGTTCGGGCAGTGTAGGGGGTCATGCTGGGGCTGGTGTTTCAGGGTTTAGGGCAGTGCAGTGGTGTTCGGAAAGTGTAGGGGGCTTGCTGGGGCTGGTGTTTCAGAGTCTAGGGCAGTGCAGTGGTGTTCGGGCAGTGTAGGGGGTCTTGCTGGGGCTGGTGTTTCAGGGTTTAGGGCAGTGCAGTGGTGTTCGGGCAGTGTAGGGGGTCGTGCTGGGGGTGGTGTTTCAGGGTTTAGGGCAGTGCAGTGGTGTTCGGGCAGTGTAGGGGGTCGTGCTGGGGCTAGTGTTTCAGGATTTAGGGCAGAGCAATGGTGTTCAGGCAGTGTAGGGGGTTTTGCTGGAGGTGGTGTTTCAGGGTTTAGGACAGTGCAGTGATGTTCGTGCAGTGTAGGGGGTGGTGTTTCAGGGTTTAGGGCAGTGGTGTTCAGGCAGTGTAGGGGGTCTTGCTGGGGTTGATGTTTCAGGGTTTAGGGCAGTGCAGTGGTGTTCGGGCAGTGTAGGGGGTCGTGCTGGGGGGTGGTGTTTCAGGGTTTAGGTCAGTGCAGTGGTGTTCCGGCAGTATAGGAGGTCGTGCAGGGGGTGGTGTTTCAGGGTTTAGGGCAGTGCAGCGGTGTTCGGGCAGTGTAGGGGGTCGTGCTGGGGGTGGTGTTTCAGGGTTTAGGGCAGTGCAGTGGTGTTCGGGCAGTGTAGGGTGTCGTGCTGAGGGCTGGTGTTTCAGGGTTTAGGGCAGTGCAGTGGTGTTCGGGCAGTGTAGGGGGTCATGCTGGGGCTGGTGTTTCAGGGTTTAGGGCAGTGCAGTGGTGTTCGGAAAGTGTAGGGGGCTTGCTGGGGCTGGTGTTTCAGAGTCTAGGGCAGTGCAGTGGTGTTCGGGCAGTGTAGGGGGTCTTGCTGGGGCTGGTGTTTCAGGGTTTAGGGCAGTGCAGTGGTGTTCGGGCAGTGTAGGGGGTCGTGCTGGGGGTGGTGTTTCAGGGTTTAGGGCAGTGCAGTGGTGTTCGGGCAGTGTAGGGGGTCGTGCTGGGGCTAGTGTTTCAGGATTTAGGGCAGAGCAATGGTGTTCAGGCAGTGTAGGGGGTTTTGCTGGAGGTGGTGTTTCAGGGTTTAGGGCAGTGCAGTGGTGTTCGTGCAGTGTAGGGGTGGTGTTTCAGGGTTTAGGGCAGTGGTGTTCAGGCAGTGTAGGGGGTCTTGCTGGGGTTGATGTTTCAGGGTTTAGGGCAGTGCAGTGGTGTTCGGGCAGTGTAGGGGGTCGTGCTGGGGGGTGGTGTTTCAGGGTTTAGGGCAGTGCAGTGGTGTTCCGGCAGTATAGGAGGTCGTGCAGGGGGTGGTGTTTCAGGGTTTAGGGCAGTGCAGCGGTGTTCGGGCAGTGTAGGGGGTCGTGCTGGGGGTGGTGTTTCAGGGTTTAGGGCAGTGCAGTGGTGTTCGGGCAGTGTAGGGTGTCGTGCTGAGGGGTGGTGTTTCAGTGTTTAGGGCAGTGCAGTGGTGTTCGGGCAGTGTAGGGGGTCATGCAGGGGGTGGTGTTTCAGGCTTTAGGGCAGTGCAGTGGTGTTTGGGCAGTGTAGGGGGTCGTGCAGGGGGTGGTGTTTCAGGGTTTAGGGCAGTGCAGTGGTGTTCGGCCAGTGTAGGTGGTCTTGCTGGGGGTGGTGTTTCAGGCTTTAGTGCAGTGGTGTTCGGGCAGTGTAGGGGGTCTTGCTGGGGGTGGTGTTTCAGGGTTTAGGGCAGTGCAGTGGTGTTCGGGCAGTGTAGGGGGTCTTGCTGGGGCTGGTGTTTCAGGGTTTAGGGCAGTGCAGTGGTGTTCGGGCAGTGTAGGGGGTCGTGCTGGGGCTGGTGTTTCAGGGTTTAGGGTAGTGCAGTGGTGTTCGGGCAGTGTAGGGGTCGTGCTGGGGCTGGTGTTTCAGGGTTTAGGGCAGTGCAGTGGTTTTCGGGCAGTGTAGGCGGTCGTGCTGGGGCTGGTGTTTCAGGGTTTAGGGCAGGGCAGTGGTGTTCGGGCAGTGTACGGGGTGGTGCTGGGGCTGGTGTTTCAGGGTTTAGGGCAGTGCAGTGGTGTTCGGGCAGTGTAGGGGGTCGTGCTGGGGATGGTGTTTCAGGGTTTAGGGCAGTGCAGTGGTGTTCGGGCAGTGTAGGGGGTCGTGCTGGGGCTGGTGTTTCATGGTTTAGGGCAGTGCAGTGGTGTTCGGGCAGTGTAGGGGGTCGTGCTGGGGGTGGTGTTTCAGGGTTTAGGGCAGTGCAGTGGTGTTCGGGCAGTGTAGGGGGTCATGCTGGGGGTGGTGTTTCAGGGTTTAGGGCAGTGGTGTTCGGGCAGTGTAGGGGGTCTTGCTGGGGGTGATGTTTCAGGGTTTAGGGCAGCGCAGTGGTGTTCGGGCAGTGTAGGGGGTCTTGCTGGGGGCAGTGTTTTGGGGTTTAGGGTAGTGCAGTGGTGTTCGTGCAGTGTAGTGGGTCATGCTGGGGGTGGTGTTTCAGGGTTTAGGGCAGTGCAGTAGTGTTTGGGCAGTGTAGGGGATCGTGCAGGGGGTGGTGTTTCAGGGTTTAGGGCAGTGCAGTGGTGTTCGGGCAGTGTAGGGGTCATGCTGGGGGTGGTGTTTCAGGGTTTAGGGCAGTGCAGTGGTGTTCGGGCAGTGTAGGGGGTCGTGCAGGGGTGGTGTTTCAGGGTTTAGGGCAGTGCAGTGGTGTTCGGGCAGTGTAGGGGTCGTGCTGGGGCTGGTGTTTCAGGGTTTAGGGCAGTGCAGTGGTGTTCGGGCAGTGTAGGGGGTCTTGCTGGGGGTGGTGTTTCAGGGTTTAGGGCAGTGGTGTTCGGGCAGTGTAGGGGTCTTGCTGGGGGTGATGTTTCAGGGTTTAGGGCAGTGCAGTGGTGTTCGGGCAGTGTAGGGGGTCTTGCTGGGGGTAGTGTTTCAGGGTTTAGGGCAGTGCAGTGGTGTTCGTGCAGTGTAGGGGGTCGTGCTGGGGGTGGTGTTTCAGGGTTTAGGGCAGTGCAGTGGTGTTCGGGCAGTGTAGGGGTCGTGCTGGGGGTGGTGTTTCAGGGTTTAGGGCAGTGGTGTTCGGGCAGTGTAGGGGTCTTGCTGGGGGTGATGTTTCAGGGTTTAGGGCAGTGCAGTGGTGTTCGGGCAGTGTAGGAGGTCTTGCTGGGGGTAGTGTTTCAGGGTTTAGGGCAGTGCAGTGGTGTTTGGGCAGTGAAGGGGCGTGCTGGGGGTGGTGTTTCAGGGTTTAGGGCAGTGCAGTGGTGTTCGGGCAGTGTAGGGGGTCGTGAAGGGGTGGTGTTTCAGGGTTTAGGGCAGTGCAGTGGTGTTCGGGCAGTGTAGGGGTCGTGTTGGGGGTGGTGTTTCAGGGTTTAGGGCAGTGCAGTGGTGTTCGGGCAGTGTAGGGGGTCATGCTGGGGGTGGTGTTTCAGGGTTTAGGGCAGTGTTGTTCGGGCAGTGTAGGGGGTCTTGCTGGGGGTGATGTTTCAGGGTTTAGGGCAGTGCAGTGGTGTTCGGGCAGTGTAGGGGTCTTGCTGGGGGTAGTGTTTTGGGGTTTAGGGTAGTGCAGTGGTGTTCGTGCAGTGTAGTGGGTCGTGCTGGGGGTGGTGTTTCAGGGTTTAGGGCAGTGCAGTAGTGTTTGGGCAGTGTAGGGGATCGTGCAGGGGGTGGTGTTTCAGGGTTTAGGGCAGTGCAGTGGTGTTCGGGCAGTGTAGGGGTCATGCTGGGGGTGGTGTTTCAGGGTTTAGGGCAGTGCAGTGGTGTTCGGGCAGTGTAGGGGGTCGTGCAGGGGGTGGTGTTTCAGGGTTTAGGGCAGTGCAGTGGTGTTCGGGCAGTGTAGGGGTTGTGCTGGGGCTGGTGTTTCAGGGTTTAGGGCAGTGCAGTGGTGTTCGGGCAGTGTAGGGGTCTTGCTGGGGGTGGTGTTTCAGGGTTTAGGGCAGTGGTGTTCGGGCAGTGTAGGGGGTCTTGCTGGGGGTGATGTTTCAGGGTTTAGGGCAGTGCAGTGGTGTTCGGGCAGTGTAGGGGGTCTTGCTGGGGGTAGTGTTTCAGGGTTTAGGGCAGTGCAGTGGTGTTCGTGCAGTGTAGGGGGTCGTGCTGGGGGTGGTGTTTCAGGGTTTAGGGCAGTGCAGTGGTGTTCGGGCAGTGTAGGGGGTCGTGCTGGGGTGGTGTTTCAGGGTTTAGGGCAGTGGTGTTCGGGCAGTGTAGGGGGTCTTGCTGGGGGTGATGTTTCAGGGTTTAGGGCAGTGCAGTGGTGTTCGGGCAGTGTAGGAGGTCTTGCTGGGGGTAGTGTTTCAGGGTTTAGGGCAGTGCAGTGGTGTTCGGGCAGTGAAGGGGGCGTGCTGGGGGTGGTGTTTCAGGGTTTAGGGCAGTGCAGTGGTGTTCGGGCAGTGTAGGGGGTCGTGAAGGGGGTGGTGTTTCAGGGTTTAGGGCAGTGCAGTGGTGTTCGGGCAGTGTAGGGGGTCGTGCTAGGGTTGGTGTTTCAGGGTTTAGGGCAGTGCAGTGGTGTTCGGGCAGTGTAGGGGTCGTGCAGGGGCTGGTGTTTCAGGGTTTAGGGCAGTGCAGTGGTGTTCGGGCAGTGTAGGGGGTCATGCTGGGGGTAGTGTTTTAGGGTTTAGGGTAGTGCAGTGGTGCTTGTGTAGTGTAGGGGGTCGTGCTGGGGGTAGTGTTTTAGGGTTTAGGGTAGTGCAGTGGTGTTTGTGTAGTGTAGGGGTCATGTTTTAGGGTAGTGCAGTGGTGTTTGGGTAGTGTAGGGAGTCGTGCTGGGGGTAGTGTTTTAGGATTTAGGTTAGTGCAGTGGTGTTGGGGTAGTGTTTTAGGGTTTAGGGTAGTGCAGTGGTGTTTGTGTAGTGTAGGGGGTCATGCTGGGGGTAGTGTTTTAGGGTTTAGGATAGTGCAGTGGTGTTTTTGTAGTGTAGGGGGTCATGTTTTAAGATGCAACGCTCCAATACCTGACCAGTCTGCACTACATAAAACTGCAAAAACTAAAAATAAAAAGTGTTTTGCACACTTTTGACATTGGGCTATATGTGGGCTACATCTGGGTAATATTTGTGCTACATTTGGGCTCTTTGTTCACTGGTGGCCATCTTGGAAGACTTCTTTGTTATGAAGTTTCCTAATTTCCTCATTTACTGCAGTCTCCTCAGTAGGAAATGCTTTCAGTTTTTTACTTTGATTCCATCAAGAAGGCATTCAGATGTGTCACACATTTGCCATAAATTCAGAATGTTAGCACTCTAGTTGTTCATTAGATCACTGTAGTAAAGCTACTGCTCACCAAGGAGTTAACTGGAAGTCTACTGCTGGTATTGAAAGTGATTGTTTCAGTCTGCATGTCAGAATTTTCTAATGAAATAGAAGAGGATTTGAGATCTCACTTAAAACATGCACTACATTTTCTTTTTGCAGCACTAACCATAATTTCTATGGCAAAATGAACCCCCTCATTTTGTTCCTTTTTAAATTAAATGTTTTAAGTGTTACCAGTTTATTCCAATCAAGATGGCTTCAGGTGTGCCATACTTTTGTCATAAGTAAGGCTGTTAGCACTCTAGTTGTTCTTTAGAACACTCTGGGAAGCTGCAGTAGAACACAAAGGCATCAACTGACAGGCTGCTCCTGTTGAAATATAACAGGAAGATATTTGAGATCACACTTGAAACATGTCCTAATTTTTCTTTCTACAGCACTAACCATAATTTCTATGACAAAATGAACCCCATCATTTTGTTCCTTTTTAAATTAAATGTTTTAAGTGTTACCAGTTTATTCCAATCAAGATGGCTTCAGGTGTGACATACTTTTGTCATAAGAAAGACTGTTAGCGCTCTAGTTGTTCTTTAGAACACTCTGGGAAGCTGCAGTAGAACACAAAGGCATCAACTGACAGGCTGCTCCTGTTGAAATATAACAGGAAGATATTTGAGATCACACTTGAAACATGTCCTAATTTTTCTTTCCAGAGCACTAACCATAATTTCTATGACAAGATGAACCCCATCATTTTGTTCCTTTTTAAATTAAATGTTTTAAGTGTTACCAGTTTATTCCAATCAAGATGACTTCAGGTGTGCCATACTTTTGTCATAAGTAAGGCTGTTAGCACTCTAGTTGTTCTTTAGAACACTCTGGGAAGCTGCAGTAGAACACAAAGGAATCAACTGACAGTCTCTGCCCTTGTTGGATGTACATGTTTTACTGAGAATGTCAGACTTCATTCTCACATGACTGAGAAAGATAATGTGAATTTACAGAAAATATACTCTCATTTTAGCTTCTGGAGCACCTTCCAAAACTGTATGGGACAAGCATGTGAAAATAGTTTTCTCTCAAACATGATTCATGATATCCCAGCAGAAGGTTTTTCACAGGGTAAAATCACCTTAGAACACACCACAATTCCTGAAATTAGTATGGTACCATCAACAAATGAATTCTAATGTAACTAAAGTCTGTTATCACCCTTTATAGTTCTCCTTTTGGTAACCCTCAAAATCTTCGATTCACTACAATGCATTTCAATGGGGTACTATCATTTATATTGGTCCCAAGATGGCTGCCAGCAATTCCAGGATGAAGTGCTGACAGCCAATCAGATCTCACGATGACATGTGTGGTTAGGCTCCGCCCAGATATATATGTGTTTTTACTTTTGATTTTCTCAGCAACTACTGAACGGATTTACACCATTTAACAAAAGGGTTCTTTCTGAACCAAGAACTACCTCTTTGCCAAATTTGGTGTAATTCCGTTCAGCAGTTCGGGCTGTAGCCTTGCATAAAGTTTCCTATGGGAAATTGATTTTTGACTCTTATTTTTTTAATTTCTCCGCAACTACTGAACGGATTTACACCATTTAACAAAAAGGATTCTTTCTGAACCAAGAACTACCTCTTTGCCAAATTTTGTGTAATTCCGTTCAGCAGTTCGGGCTGTAGCCGTGGCTAAAGTTTCCTATGGGAAAATGAATGGGGAAAACACGTTTTGGGACCCCCTTTTTTCTAGGCCCCGCTTGACGAATCACCCCGAAACTTTCAGGGTAGGAGCGGACCGGAGCGGGCCATAAAGTTTGAAAATTTCGCGAAGATTCGTCAACCGACGCAAGAGTTATTTCAAATAGAATGTTGCGGATTTCCTATGGAAAATAGGTCCTAACTATAACTATCTACTGGCGACCGCCAGTAGATAATATATATATATATATATATATATATTCACTGAAAAAACCATAGGTTTCAGGGACGTTATAGTTAGAAATTAGCATTTAAAAAACCTTTGAAATTCACTGAAAAAACCATAGGTTTCAGGCACGTTATAGTTAGAAATTAGCATTTAAAAACCTTTGAAATTCACGGAAAAAACCATAGGTTTCAGACACGTTACAGTTAGAAATTAGCATTTAAAAAACCTTTGAAATTCACTGAAAAAACCATAGGTTTCAGACACGTTATAGTTAGAAATTTGCATTTAAAAAACCTTACAAATTCACTGAAAAAACCATAGGTTTTAGGGACAGTTATAGTTAGTTGGACATTGCACTCGTACAAAACCCGTGAAATTCCCCCGTTATAGTTAGTTCAGCTAACTATAACTCCCGCCCCCGAAATGCACTGCTGATGACGTCACATATTACATCTCTCATGACATGGTCAGTGACATCACTGATGACATCACTGATGACATCTCAAATGACATCACTGATGACATCACTGATGACATCATCCACGTGATAATCTGATGCACCTCCTCACACCCTAATATAACCTTTGATACACCCACTCTAAATTACAGACTGCCATTCGCAAAACCATAGACACTCCAACACCAATAACTACATACCCACTCATTGATTCTTAGGTCTACACACACATCCACTCACTCACCTGTACAGTCACTCATACTTACGGTCACTCAGTACAGGACTATCATATGCACTCATACTCCTATATAGACAATCAAACACCGCCACTCATCCATAGAGGTACTCACACACCTAGTCAGTCATGCAAATAATTAAACACACTGCCATTTACTCACCTATACAGTTATACACACACCAGCTCACTTACTCATACAAATACTAGCACATTCTTACGCTCTTATACAATCACTGATGCAAGCACACACTCATCCATACAGTCACTCTCACAATCACACACTCTCGCTTATAGCTATTTATATACTCCAACACACATATATACTGCCTTTCACATATGTAGTTACTCACACATGTACCACTGGGACATACATTCACTCACTAATACACTCTTACACACACTTACCCACCCATACAGTCTATCACAGATGCACTCTTGAAACCATCCACCCAGTGAATCACCCACTCACACATCTATGCACAGAGTCGCACCCACCCCACCCACACAAACACTCAGGCACCCATACAGATACTCAGACAACCAATCAATAACTCATATAGACACTCATGTAGCTATTCACAAACCCATGCAGCCACTTACACAGCAACAGACAGACGGATACAGACATTCACCCAGTTTAGTCACTAACCCATGCATTCAGTAAGATACGTTTAATCACTCACTTATAGAGTTAGTCACGCACCTACTAAATCATCCATACAGACACTTATACACCCACTCATTCTTCAATACGCCTTTCCCTATATATATTAAAAATATTTAAACTTTACAGAAACACACAGTAACTGGATGATGTCATCAGTGATGTCATTTGAGATGTCATCAGTGATGTCATCAGTGATGTCACTGACCATGTCATGAGTGATGTAATATGTGACATCATCAGCAGTGCATTGCGTGGGTGTGAGTTATAGTTAGCTGAACTAACTATAACGGGGGAATTTCACGGGTTTTGTACGAGTGCAATGTCCAACTAACTATAACTGTCCCTAAAACCTATGGTTTTTTCAGTGAATTTGTAAGGTTTTTTAAATGCAAATTTCTAACTATGACGTGTCTGAAACCTATGGTTTTTTCAGTGAATTTCAAAGGTTTTTTAAATGCTAATTTCTAACCATAACGTGTCTGAAACCTATGGTTTTTTTCAGTGAATTTCAAAGGTTTTTTTAAATGTATATATATATATATATAAACTGTCCACAAATCCCCGTCATCACAGGAAACACTCGGACTCCCAAATTGCTGCAGATAATTTATTGGCAAGTAAAAAACATATTTATATATACAGTGAAAGAGAGAGAGAAAGAGAGATTGGATCTGCTCTAAGGATAAATATTCACACATATATACAGGAATATGCTTTTTAATACTTTGTTTTATGTGTGTGTGGGGGCACTAGTCACAAGAGGGGACACTGCTCTAATGGGTCTTGGCGCTCCCCCTCCACAATGGAAATAAATAGCACATTTGCACATAAGGTTCCTGTCACATCGTTTTTTTGAGTGTATTTGGTTTAACAAAAGGCATTTAATCATTGAAAAGGCCTCCTGACATTAAAGAGAGTTGATTTGCTTTGTAAAGTAATTTTTACTTGCTATCTGTGAAGCAGTAATCAGTGTTTTTCTCATGTCACTTTTACTATACTGTGGTAATAAACTGGAATTTGTCCTTTGGCTGCAGTAATAAAGTAATAAGTGTTAAATTCATAATCTTTATTCGATTTTATAATTAAAATCATAAAAGACAGGTCATTTAAAAACAACATACAAAATTTCAGTGCCAAAATGATTCATATTTTAGAACTCCCATCAGAAAATTTACAAGAAAAAAGCAGATAAAAGGGGAGTTTAACAACTGTAAAAAAAGTAAGGCTGGTCTCACTTGATTAAAGTTCAGCGGTAATAAGATTGAGCGCATGAACTTATGTCGCAGGTTACTGTATTTAGGAACAGAGCATAACCACATGTAATGTATCATTAATCAATGTGTTATCACAATTGCAAAAAGGCAGATCTGAGTACTTAAAACAGCCATGATTAAAAGGGACCAATCAGGGAAATAAATTTAATCTAAAATAGGTCAGCAGTCAGCGTTGGTGGCGAGACATATTCCAGGTCAAATATGGCTCGATAATGCTAACTGTATTCACCAATATTGCGTGTTGCATACAGTGTTTTGTTAAAGCGACACCCTCGCGCTCTGATGTCAACTTGTCCCTAAAAGCGGTTTCAACCCATTTTCCTTCAGCATGAGTTATGTTTGAAGTGTTAGCAAACATATCCGGCCGCCCTATGGCCCGCAAACTACGCTCCACATACTCCAGCCAAGGAATCTGGAAGGACTGTTCAAGTTGTAGACAATCTTGCAAAATCAGTCTACTGAAACTCAGTTCCTCCTTTGTCCAAATTGAGTTCCAAAGTTTTAATGGGTTGAGACAAAGTCGATCTATTAAAAAATCCATACCGAATTCTTCATGGACGATTTAAGAAGGTGTGCTTTGGCAAACTCCCAGGAGACTCCTTAAAAACTTGCTTTCAGCGACTTGGAGTGGTGCAACCTTGTCGTATCCCCAAATTCCACTACCATAGCACACTAAGGGGATACATTTGGCCCTGTAAATCTCCAGAACCGATTGGATATGAGTACGCCAGAATTGGCGCAAAAAATCCCTAATGCCAAATATCGCCCTGCTAAAAGAGAAAACATTCTGATTAATAAGCGAATGTCAGTTAAACTTAGAATCCAGATGTATCCCCAGGTACTTGAACTTATCCACCATTCTAATATGTTGGCCATCTAATAATAATAATAATAATAATAACAAACTTATAAAGCGCATGGTTACACTAACCAGTGTGTCCCCGCGCTGCGGCACAAATTCAGAAACGCTGGCAGAGAGGAGAAAAAGGCACGGAATTTAAACCAGAGAGCTCAGAGAAGGAAAAAGCCAAGTCTTGAGTCTTTTCCGAAAAAGTGTCTCCACAGACTCCACACGGAGCCCCGGGGGGAGTTTATTCCAGTGTTTGGCAGCTAGGAAACGGAAACAGCGGCCACCCATCCTCGCTCTTCTGACGCTAGGAATACAGACCTGCCCTGTCCCGCTAGATCTCAACTGACGGGAAGGAGAGTATGGAGTAAGGAAATCATGCAGGTAGGTGGGACCCTTTCTCTGTAAGATACGATGGCTCACACACATAGCCTTAAACAGGATGCGTTCCCTTACCGGGAGCCAGTGAAGGGAAACAAGGGCCTTATTGGAGGAGGCTCTCCTCGGTAACATTAAAACAAGACGAGCCGCAGCATTCTGAATGCGCTGGAGTCTTTGCACACACTTGGAACTGGCTCCCAGATACAGGACATTCCCATAATCCAAGCGTGACGTCACCAGGGCATGGACCATAGTTTTCCTTGCTGCAACTGGCAATACATCTAAGGTCTTCCAAAGACCTCTCATAACCCCAAAACATTTCCCCGCCACACGCCTTATATGATTATCGAAAGAGAGCTTGGAGTCCAGCCATACCCCAAGATTCTTCACCTGATCACATGGGGGCGGGGTAGGACCCAGTGTCTGTGGCCACCACGCTGAAGACCAAACAGTGGGGGCTCTACCCAACACAAGAACCTCAGTTTTGCTGCCATTAAGTTTAAGGCAGTTGTCCGCCATCCAAACTGCCAGTTCTTGAAGGCAAGTCGAGAAATTGATGGCAGCTTTCTCAGGCTCCTGTGTTAGGGACACCACCAACTGTGTGTCGTCAGCGTAGGACACAACACTAATCCCAAATTTTTCAATAATCTCTGCCAGAGGGGCAATGTAGAGATTAAAGAGGGTGGGGCTTAAAATAGAACCCTGAGGGACCCCTTGGTTCAGCTTAATACTTTTAGAATAATGAGGTTCCTGCGACACCTGGAAACTGCGCTCGTGCAGGAAGGACTCAAGCCATTCAATGGCTCGGTCCACCAAACCTCCTTTCCTCAAGCGTTGAAGTAAGGTAGGATGAGCCACCATATCAAATGCGGCGCTGAGGTCAAGTAGGACTAACGCCACTGTTTGTCCCGCATCCACAAATTTGCGGATAATTTCGGTGGAGAGCAGCAGCGCCGATTCGGTGGAATATGATGTCCGGAACCCCGATTGCGAGGGGTGAAGCAGGCTATGTTTGCTAATATGAGCAGTCAGCTGTGTATTAACTACCTTCTCAGCAACCTTAGCAAAGTAAGGCAGCAGGGAGATCGGACGTAGGTTCTCCAATTGGCTAGAACTAACATCAATCTTCTTTTTTAAAGGAAGGACGATCGCCTCTTTCCATCTAGTTGGGACCATTCCAGTGGTAAAGGAGAGCTCGAGAAGGTGCCTGATATATGGCTCCAAGATTTCAAGACTCCCCTTTAGCACCTTAGGGGGCGCGGGGTCTCTAGGAGATCCAGACTTAATGCTAGAGGCTACCCCAGTGAGCGCGTCACAAGGGGGGACCACAAATTTACGAAGACATTCTGCCTCCCCTAAGTCAGTCATCCCCTCATCCTCCTGGCACCCATTACGTGCTGCACCAGGGAAGGTTGAGTAGATCTTCTCTACTTTCTCCGCAAAGAAATCAGCCACCCTATTGCAAGAGTCCAAAGAGTTGTTGGTTGAGGCTGAAGTTCTAGCGAGAGACGAGATCTCCTTAAAAATAGTATAAAGTTCCTTAGAGGAGTTCTCAGCTATTTCGATCCTCTCACTGTAGTAAGCAGCCCGAGTCTTCCTTATAAGAGAGTGATAAATCTTCAGGTTAGCTCTATATTCCCCTCTCCTAAGAACCGAGAAATCTCTCCTCCAAACTCTCTCTAGGTGTTTACAGGCAGATTTAGCTAATCTAAGCTCACTGCCAAACCAGGGTGCAGCTTTACATCGTCTCCCAGGTGCTCTCAAGGACCACGGAGCGTTACTGTCTAATGCCTCCGTGATACGTTTATCCAGGGCTTCACAGGCTAAGTCAATATTTAAGCCTCCAGGTGGCCCACCCTTTTGGAGGGCCGAATTAAACTTCTCTTGAGAAAACCCAGCCCACTTCCTCAACTTCTTCCTGCTGCCCAGTATCTCCTGAGAGTAACATGTTTCATGGTTTCCATATTCAATGGACCAAACTTCATGACGTTTGACTTTAAAAAAGTTGTAGATAAGTCAAGGCTGTTCATAAAACTAATAAAAAGAGTAAGAAGCTTGTTCAAACTTTTAGCAGTACGAGCCATTAAAACTGTGTCGTCTGCATATAACAAGGCAGGAATAGGACGGCCTCCTAATCTGGAAACTTCAACACCTGCAACTGTCAAGGGATGCTCTATGTTGTTAATATAAAAAATAAATAAAAAAGGAGCTAAAATACAGCCCTGCTGCACCCCTCACTGAAGTTCAAAGTGCTCAGTGCATTCCCCATTGGGGCCAAACCTAACGCTGGCGAAAAGACCATTATGCAAATCACGCAAGAAGTTAATTAAGGCTACATTAACACCCATCTGTTCCATCATGGACCAAAGCTTAGAGCGGTTAACTCTATCAAAGGCCGAGCTAAGGTCCTTGAAGGTCAGATGGATGGCCCCCTTCTTGGCCTTATTGTATTTAAAAGTTAAAAGATAGAGATTCAAGGTCTGCTCTACTGTTACCCGACCAGGGCGAAACCTGTACTGAGATCAGTCAAGATGCCTTGCTCCTCGGCCCACTCCGTGAGGCGATTTAATAAGATCTTACCAATAATTTTCACCTCCTGGTCTAGAAGGGAAATGGGTAACCCTGGGCGTAGTTCGCATAGTAGCGCTACGCATAGCTACGCGAAGTGCACTTCGCACTACGCAAGCTACGCGTAGCTACGCGAACTGCGTAGTGCGGTAGGGAAATGCTGTTCGCACTGATTGCACAGTGCCGGATGCTTGTCCGCACTGTGCAGTCATTGCAAACGGCATCTTGCACAGTGCAAGCGGTCGTTTTCTGCCGCTCGAGTAGATTTGTACTCGAGCGGCAGCTTTCTCAACGCCGACTGGTAGTTTCTCATCGCGAGCGGTCGCGAGCATACACGACCACTCGCAATGAGAAACCTGACCTCCCCGCGTTGAGAATCTCGCCGGGAGGTTTATTTTCCACGCTCGCGATCGGCAACTTGATGTTGCTGATCGCGAACGAGGAAAAAGTCTCGCCGGGATGTTGAGTTTGCTCACTCGCGGTCGCCAACTTGACGTTGAGGACCGCGAGCAAGCAAAAAATGCCCGCTACGCTACGCGTTTTTGCACTGTGCTACGTGCAATTCGCGTAGCGCGTAGTAGCGCAAACTATGCACGCTCCGCGAGCGTCGCGTAGTACTACGCCCAGGGTTAGAAATGGGTCTAAAGCAGGCTGGGTTAGATCTGTTGCCCTTTTTAAAAACGGGGACCTATTATAGACTAGTTTGAGGGAAAATAACCAGATACAGCAGAGTTTAATTGCAGTGTCAATATCGGGGCCCACAAGTCTATGCAAGCCTTGTATTGGTCCCCCGGTACCCCATCGGGCCCTGGTGCCTTATTTAAAGGCAACTGGGAAATTGCAGCTCTAACCTCAGACTGATTAAAAATTAAGTTATGCTTTGTCTGGGAACCTTCTGTAGGCTCTGACTCCGCTTTAAGGCTATAAATGGCCTTGAAATGATCCACCCAGGCCTGAGACGAGATGGTACAGGCCTCTTTGGAAAGGTGGTCTTCATGAAAAAGAGGCGAGTTGATAACACCCCAGAAAACAGTGCTATTACGTTGCTGACTAGCCATTTGTAGCTTATCCCAAGTCTCTTCTTTGATTTGAGCTTTACGTTCCTTACAGGCTTTTTTGAACGCCGCCCTGGCCTTCTTAACTTTTTCTTGACAATGGGGTTTAGCGTGCAAAAGATTCCAGAGGTCTTTATGGGTTCTGGACCATTGCCTATCAAACCATCTTTCCACACAGATGACCGGTAAGGCAGCAGTTTTGAGGAGTGCAGACTTAATAAACCTACAAATATTAGTAAATGATGGCAAAATTCTCTACTTCTGACAAAGAGGTGTGGAATTCAGCATGACATGAGGTAATCAGATTTTGGGGGAAAGCCAATGGAACAATACTGGCCCACCATACCTTTTGGCCCTGATCAACCAATGTAATGGGCTCCTTACAAAGGGGTGTTAAACTCAGCACTTTATTATCCCAATAAAAGGATGCAGTTAGCGGGTTGTGATCGCTTAGATTGCGTTTTAAAACATCGAAATCCAAAAGTGTAGCTAGAAGGCAACCTGAAACAAAGCTATAATCAATCACACTACAATGCCCCCCCTTAAAAGTGGGTGTGCTCGCCTCCAGGTGATCCTGATTACTCACTGATAAATTCACCAAATTAAACTCCGAAAATAATGCTGTTTGCAACATACCCTTGGCTTGTATGTTTGAAGTGTGCCTGATTTTCAAATGGCCCCTCAAAATCGAAATCCTTATTATTAGAACAGGAGCAACACGGATGTAAGTTAAAATCTCCCACCATCATAATTAAAGTAAAAGGGGGTTCCGACAAAAAAAAATCTTCCATAAATGTTTTAAGACTGACAATAGCATCTGTCTCATTTTTCAGTGAAACTGCATTATAGAAATTAATAAGGAGCAGTCTACATTTACTAGGGAATATTAAAAGGGTGCCCAAGATTGTTTTGCATTTGGAATTTATAACCTCAACTATGCAATTATACTCGAGTTTGATTAAGGTTGTGAGACCACCACTAGCCCGCCCACTAGAGGAGCGGGTAGCTAAAACTGAATAGGAGGAAAAACCATCAGGATACAAGCAACCCTTAGTGTCCCACGTTTCCTGTAAACAAACAAAACTAAAATTCTTCAGCATGCCCAACCAATCGTCATCTGAGAGTTTGCAATGGACCCCAGCAATGTTCCAGCAAAGGACCTTGATAAAGTCTTGGGTCATAATCACAGGATCCTTATTCGACATAACAATGGTCTGAGCATCTGTGATGGGACTAGAGTCCAGTCAATCTGGATCATCGAGCTCGCTCAGCGGAAGAAAGCGGTTACTTAAAGGTAGGGCAGTGGTGTCAGCGGGCCGCGATGCAACTTTCCCTGTGGCAAATTCCAGTGTCTCGTAACCCCACTATCATGATTTTTGGGCGGGTTGAACCCCAATGGGAGAGCAGATATACGATCCACTAATGCGCCCGTTAGTCCTAGAGCATGGAAAATTGATCCCGCCTTCACAGGATTATTAAAATTCGCTATTATACAATCTCCCATTGCCATTTTCTGAGTTTGGCCCATCCAGCCCACCCTACGGACCATTATAATGTCTTCTGCCAGCGTCTGTTTGAGGGGATAAGAAGCACTTGTCCTAGTTGCCAGCCAATAAACTGTTTTGTTTTTGAGTTGGTCAAAGTTTTCCTCTGTGCCCTTCCTCAAAGGGGGCACATCCATCAGCACAACGACGTAAGGTGTGGCCGCCGGAGGCAGCTGGATAGTGATGTTAGAAGGGCAATATGCTAACTGGGATTTTTTAGATGTATTAGGGACAGCCAGGCCTGGGTTACTAGAGCTTCCCTGATGGATTGGTTGGGCCATACCAAGCACCTGCCGCCCGGAATTAGCCTCCATTATCCTAGGAGCGCTGATTTGGTTATGAATACAGGAACGCAAGGACGATTGTAATGGAGCTGTCGATAGGGCCTGAGCTTGAGCCTGGGGGGTTGCTCCAGCCCTTGAACTGTCAATATCATCATGAGTAATAGTGCTCGAACCTGTATTTAAAAAGTTTTTCTGAAAGTCGGAGAGCCAACTGCTTATACTTGAGTGCAGAATATCCATTGCGCCCTTTAATGATCCCACTGTTTGCTCATTTAGGGCTGTGACAATCAGGGTTTCCAAGTTTTTAACGGACACCAAAATGCTGTCTTCTGGGATGTCCCTCCCGCTAGCTACAAAATTATCCATTGCTGGAGTTGGTGGGGCCTTTCCACGCTCAGGTATAGTCTTCTTGATCGACTTAGTAGTTATGGGCAACCCGGGGGTGGAGATTTTGCGTCTTGCCCCTTGTTTGCGTGTTTTTGCAGGACATTTCAACATGGGGTCCCTAAATGTGGGCAGTGAATCCTGTACATTGGAAGAGCTAGCTAAGATGTCAGAGTCTATAGAGGGGGGGACGGGAGATGGGCGGGTTATGAGGTTCCTAGAGTCAACCGTTCCCCCGTTCGAAGTGTCTGTCTCATGAGTCTCTTGAGATATAACTTGGTGGTTCCCAGCCAGCTCCATTTCAGCGCTGGTGATCTCCTCTGATAAAACTCCCATGGCCTGGTTCAGAAAGGACAGAATCGATGTACTAGCTCTTGGTCTTTTATCACCCCCATTAGTTGTTTCCGCCTTTCTCTTCCCCATGCTCAGATTAAATAAGACACCAAACTATAGGCGAACAAACCAATGGGACGTTAAACAGTGCTGAGAAACATCTACCTGCGTAACGACTCACGACCTGCAGAAATGGCGAAGTCTCCAATGTCCGGCGCCAGAAGAAAGGGCCTCTTTAGGTCTATGATGGGCTAAGACAAGCTTTTTGTCTGGAATAAATATTGTGGCCTAAATCCCTTTTACAAAAAATGTGCTAATGCTAAATTGGGTTCAGGTTTACTTTTAGTAACTCCAAACGGGCAATTTTCTAGTACCCTAACATTGCAAATTTATACCTACTAGCTATTTTAAATTATTTGGCCCAAGACAATCTTCCTTCCTGTCATTATAAATGCTTGTGCCTTCGGTGCAAGATTTCATCTTTGGTTGAGTCCTCACATATTCACTCAACAGTGTTGCATGCTGCCAGCCCTTACACAATCCAGGCACATCAAAGTGTTTTATATTAATACATCTCCCATACTCTTGAGCACAACAGAGCCAAAGGAAGATGGAAAGCATGCATCTAATTTGATTCAAAGGCCCCAATTCACCTTTATGATATCATACCTAAGGTTCACTCAGGTGCACAAAAAAGCATCTACTCTCTTAAATGTTGGACCCTCATTTACAGAGTCAGGATTTGCTCACAGTAATATCTAAAGCAGAGACAGACTTGGATGTGAGCACCAACCCACCACAGAAAGAAGAAATTGTCACAGCCATTCAAACTCTCAGGAACAGAAAAGCTCCTGGTCAAGTAACCTGAATGCAGAAATGTTCAAGGCAGACCCTGAAACATCAGCCAAGATCTTTCAACCACTCTTTACTGTGATTTTTTTTGGGGGGAAGTGCCAGATGTCTGGAACCAAGGCATCACTATCAAGATTCCAAAGTAGGGAGCATTAGCCAATTGTAACAATGGATTTAGAATCCCCCTTCTGTTAATCCTGAGCAAAGTCCCGGCGAAATTCACTATACAGTGCATCTTTGATGCCGTGGACAAGCAGTTGAAAAAAGAACAGGCTGGGTTCCACAAGAGTAAAGAATGTATTTAGCAGATCCTTACTCTAAGCAACATCATAGAGCAGTGCATGAAGTGGCAGAGACAACTATACATTAACTTAATTGACTATGAAAAAGCCTTTGACGGTATCCACTGTGACAGCCTCTGGCATAATCTGAGAGCCTATGGCATACAGCAACAGATAGTTCTCCTCATCAATAGCTTCTATGATAATGTTACCTGCAAGGTGGGAGATAGTGAGTATATCTTTGAAAGTCAAGAACAGTGTGAGACAGGGATGCGAGATGTCCATGTTGCTAATAAACCTAGTTATCAACTGGATGATGCGATGCACAACTGAAGACCAAACCAAAAGCATCAGATTTGCCTTATTCTCTACACTGGAGGACTCTGACTAAGCAGATGACCTAGCTTGGCTCTCTCACTTACAAAAGCATATGCAGGAAAAGACGTCTCACCTGGTAGTCTATGCACAGCAAGTGGGCCTGAAGATCAACACGAAGAAATCAGGAGTCATGACACTGGATATCCCAAACCCTGGATTAATCAAGTTTGATGGAGATGACTTAGCCATGACTGAAGAGCTCACTATGTAGGGAGTACTATCTCACATGATGGAAGATCAGGCAGACACATTAAGAGTGACTGAATAAGGCCAGGAATGTGTTCAGGATGCTGAACAATGTGTGGAGGTCATCTCAGTAAAACACCAACACCAAGCTGAGGCTTTACCAGAGCTGTATTCTGGCCATGCTCTCGTATGGATCAGAATGCTGGAGAATGATGAAAAGCAACACCACCTAACTGTGAGCCTTCCACACCAGTAACCTGATAAAGAATTTTGTTCTTTTTATTGCTGGAAACCATCTCCAACCAGGAACTGCTCACCAGATGCAAGCAAGAGAGCATGGACATCATCAGGATGGAGATGGATATGTCACATCATCAGAAGAGATCAAGACTCAATCACAAGACCAGCTCTCCACTGGACCCCAGAAGGCAAACAGAAGAGATACAGGTTAAAGAACACCTGGAGGTGAACTGTGGAAAGAGAAGAAATGAGAACCCTGTGCCACAGCTGGGGCACTGTACAGAAACCTGCCCAAAACAGACAGAAGTGGAGGTCCTTCATTGCCATCATGCAGGCAAGTCAGCATAGCTGGCAGAAAGCAAGTAAGTAAGTAAGTAATATCTAGGTGGATGGCAAATATTTATGATTTGCATTGATTTATATAATGCTCCTGGGGATGTTTGTGAATACCTTAAAACTACTCAGCCGTAGCTGTAAGTCCATGATGAACAAGTTTGTGAATTGGTCCCAAAGGACCTGGTCTCTTTTGTACTAAGGACAGGAAAGTGGACTCCAAGGGTCAAAAAACTGACTTCCATTCAAGATACAGGGACACAACAAGCTACAAGAGTCCTTTTCTGCAACTGCCCACCTGACCAGTTCCAACTGGAACTACCATGAACCCTGCTGTTGGCTTCTGCTAGAGTGCGTCTTGACCCCCCCCCTCCAGTGCTGTTAATGAGGTCCTGAAACCTTGGGCTGTGTCAAAGTGTACTCCACCTAACATTCTGAGAATCCGGCGACATAGAAACTTTTTAGCTCCAAAGTCCTCCAGGGGACTGAACCCTCCTGCCAAGCCAGTCCAATGAATGTGTGTTGCCACTGGGCTAAAGATCCAGGTTTCCCAAATTCTGAGTTTTTCTACACCAGCATATCTGATTCAGTGGGACATCGAGGAGAAGGTATTGTGGAACTACCTTCGACTACATCCTGCAGTCTTGCCCCGCTGCAGTAATCCAAGATCCCAAAAAGTGACTAAGGGCCAGATTATGAGTCTGGCAGTCCGAGGACCGCCAGACTCGTGGTGGCCCGGCGGTGGCAGTTAGGCCGCCCCATTAAGACTTGGGCGGTCGGGCCCCCATGGGACTTCCGTCGCCGCCAGGGAATCACTGTTCCCTTGAGGTGGTGCTGTGGTCCTGAGACCGCAATATGCTTGGCAGAACTTTATAGTCCATGCTGTGCAGGAACTGTTTTTGGTGTTCTGATTGCGGTGTCCACTTTTAGAGGCATCGCCATGGGAATGCCACAAACCAACCCACCAGACAAGAGGAAACTCCTAACCTGGCGGGCAGCAAACCTTAAATTACAGTAACGCAGTGAAAAAATCACAAAAATATCACACCACTTTATAAAAATATAGAATATGTATCTGAGTAAAACAAGACCAAAACAATAAAAATCCAATTAGTAGAAGTCGAGATATGAATTTTTAAAGATTTTGGGCCAGATATTTGACCCTTACACTTTGCGACTCGCAATTTGCGACTCGCAAAATGCAATGGTGTCACAGACACTGTTAGCGATTTCCAATTGGGTCACAAATTGCATGCCTCATCAATATTCATGATGCAAGCGCAATATGCGACCCCATTGGGAATGGCTAGCACTCCCAGAGATGGTGGCCTGCTGGGGTCAGCAGACCACCATGTCTGGGACTGCTTTTTAAATAAAGCAGTCCTTTTTTTAAAATGCAGCCCGTTTTCCTTTAAAGGAAAACGGGATGCATTTAAAAAACACTCCCCTGGGGACCCTTCCAGTTTGCGAGTGGTTTACCACCTACTTGAAGTAGGTGGCAAACTGCGAGTGTTTTGAGGCCGCAAATGCAGCCGCAAAACAATAGTACATGGCAGTGAGTCTTGCTATTAGGAAGGGACGCCCCTCCCTAATAGCGAGAGTCGCAAAATAGCGTTTGTACATGCCATTACCCTTTTTTGCGGTCGCAAACGGGCCGATCTCCCATTTGCAAGGGCAACAAAGGGTCGTACATCTGACCCTAAATCCAATAACAGTGCTTAGAAGTCAGTATCGCTAAAAGGTTACTTGAGGTTGCGCTAGACCGGGGTAAATCCAAAGTTCAGGCCAACCGCGATGGAGGACTGGCTGGCTACAAGACCCACGCAGGGCCTGCTTGAAAAGTACTTTTGCATGGAGCATGCCTCAACATTGAAGACTTGATGCTTTGGTTCTGATTCACGCAGTTGAGTCAATGCGTTTGTGAAACCTCGCAGTTGGGACCACCGTCATCGTCAAATCGGCACTGCGTCAGAGAGCACTGAATCGGTTCCGATTGGCGCAAAGAGGTCACTGCATCACTTTCTGCAGAAAATAGCTGCACAACCATTTCTGGGGCCCAGAACTCAGGGGGCCATCTCAGGCAAGGGTAGGACTCACAGATGGCAGTGCCCAGCAGCACCAGCAGAGTTGCAAGAAGTCTTTTTTGACCCTGATACTTTAGAAACAGGAGGCAAGCCAATAAACCCTTGGAGAATCTTGGGTTCAAGGATGTAGAGAGCAAGTTCAGTCCCTCTCACTCCCCGGCAAGAACCAGCAGGCAGTAGGCCAACACAGCAGAACAGGTAGCATAGTGGCAGTCCTTTCTACAGAACAGCAATCAGCAGGCAGCAGGCCAACACAGCCATGCAGAAAGCAAAGTGTAAGTCCCTCCTACAGCACAGCAGCTCTTCTTCCAGGCAGAATGTCCTTGGTTCCAGCAAAGTTCTGGTTTACAGGTGTCAGTACTTATACCCAAATGTGCCTTTGAAGTGGGGTAGACTTTAAAAAGTCCTTTGAAGATCACAAGGTCCCTGTCTTTCCTTCCCTGGCTCCAGACTTACTGCAAGTGGGGAAGCATCTACATGTGTGGAGACAGGCACAGCCCTATTCAGGTGCAAGTGTCAGCTCCTCCCTCCCAATCTTCTTCAGGAAGGTCCAAGAGCCTGGTGATGGGCCATCAGAATGCAAATGCCACACCCCAGCTCCTGTTGTGTGTGACTGTGACTGACTAGAGGGAATGCACAACGCCCAGTATTTCCAGCAAAGTTCTGATGTAGTGGTGGGAGGGATCCAGAACTTAAACCCAAATGTGCCTTTGAAGTGGGGGAGACTTCAAATAGGCATTTGAAATCACAAGGTTCCTGCCTTTCCTGCCCTGGATCCAGACTCACTACAGGCGAGTAAGCAGCTCTTTATGTGGGGACAAGCACAGCCCTATTCAGGTGCAAGTGTCAGCTCCTCCCTCCCAATCTACCTCAGGAAGGCCCATCAGCTAGGTGATGGGCAATCAGGATGCAAATGTCACACCCCAGCTCCCTTTGTGAGTGACTGTCTAGAGGGAATGCACAAAGCCCAGCTGTAACCCAACCCAGGCATATATTTAGAGACAGACAGTGGCAAAGAATGGTTAAAGTACGAAAATGCTAACTTTCTAAAAGTGGCATTTTCAGACTTACAATTTAAAATCTGACTTCACCATAAGCTGTGATTTTAAAGTGTGAGTCCAGAGACACCAAACTTCAGATCTCTATCTTTTTGGAATTGGAAATTACACTTAAAAGATGTTTTAAGGCAATCGCAATGTTAACCTATCGAAGAGATAGGCCTCGCAATACTGAAAAAGAAATTTAGCTGTTTTTCACTACCAGGATATGTAAAACAGTCCAGACCGAACTGCCAGGCCAGGTCCTCCCTGGACCAGAAACAAGCATCCTGGGACCGGTTTCAGGGTACGTCACCCTTCTTCAGCCAGGCTAGCTTGAATCCAGTGGCACAGTGAGCAAGGGACCCACATCTGGGGATACCCATCCCACTTAGGGCAAAAAGTGTTACAGCAAACAAATGATGGACGGAATGCTGACAATGCAAACATTCTCCCCCAGTCAAAAGATCTGGGTTAAATCCATCATTCTTTTGCCCACTACGCCACCCCAGTTTGGACCCAGCCATATGCAAATCAGTCTTGACCGTGTGTGTGTAAGTTGGCAGGGTATGCCCAGACGTGGGTCCCTTGTTCACTTTGCCACTGGATTCAAGATAGCCTGGCTGATGACGGCTGTAAGCCAGAAACCGGTCCCAGGATGCTTGTTTCCGGTCCAGGGAAGACATGGCTTGGCAGTTCGGGCTGGACTGTTCCCATGAGGCACAGGGTCAGACTGATTTGCATATGGCCATGTCTGAACTGGGGTGGCGGAGTGAGCTAAAGAATGATGATGGATTAAACCCAGATCAGTTGACTGGGGGTGAGTGCTTGCAATGTTCAACACTCCGTCCATCATCCCCTTTGGTTTTGCTATGTTTGCCCTAAGTTGGCAGGGTATGCCCAGACGTGGGTCCCTTGCTCACTTTGCCACTGGATTCAAGATAGCCTGGCTGATGACGGCTGTAAGCCAGAAACCGGTCCCAGGATGCTTGTTTCCGGTCCAGGGAAGACATGGCTTGGCAGTTAGGGCTGGACTGTTCCCATGAGGCACAGGGTCAGACTGATTTGCATATGGCCATGTCTGAACTGGGGTGGCGGAGTGAGCTAAAGAATGATGATGGATTAAACCCAGATCAGTTGACTGGGGGTGAGTGCTTGCAATGTTCAACACTCCGTCCATCATCCCCTTTGGTTTTGCTATGTTTGCCCTAAGTTGGCAGGGTATGCCCAGACGTGGGTCCCTTGCTCACTTTGCCACTGGATTCAAGATAGCCTGGCTGATGACGGCTGTAAGCCAGAAACCAGTCCCAGGATGCTTGTTTCCGGTCCAGGGAAGACATGGCTTGGCAGTTCGGGCTGGACTGTTCCCATGAGGCACAGGGTCAGACTGATTTGCATATGGCCATGTCTGAACTGGGGTGGCAGAGTGAGCTAAAGAATGATGATGGATTAAACCCAGATCAGTTGACTGGGGGTGAGTGCTTGCAATGTTCAACACTCCGTCCATCATCCCCTTTGGTTTTGCCATAGGGCTGACTAGGGCCTACCTTAGGGGTGACTTTTTGTAGTAAAAGGGAAGGTTTGGACCTGGCAAGTAGGTTAATTTGCCAGGTCGAAATGGCAGTTTAAACTGCACACACAGTCTCTGCAGTGGCAGGCCTGAGCCATGTTTAAAGGGCTATTAAATGGGTGACACAATCATTGCTGCAGGCCCATGCGTAGATTTATTTTACAAGCCCTGGACACATATAGTGCACTTTACTAGGGACCTATAAGCAAATTAAATATGCCAATTGTGGATAAGCCAATGTTACCATGTTTAGAGTACAGAGCATATGCACTTTAGCACTCGTTAGCAGTGGTGTACTGCCCAGAATCCTAAATCCAGCAAAAAGGAAGTCAGCAAAACAGGAGGTCAGAAGGCAAAAAGTGAAGGAAAACCACACCAAGGATGCCAGATCTAACACATGAGTTGTGGGAGACATTTTTAAGAAACGTTCTCACCTTAGTCCAATCATTGCCTGACAGATCCGCAACTATGTCTCTTTCCCATTTGAGTTGTAGCTCTGTCAGGACCAGTCTACCACATTGAAGCAGTTCATGGTACAGAATCAATATCTATTCCATACATTAAGATTGTCAACAGAATTGAATGCCCCTTTGGTTTGTTAGTCCCCTGGTCCCTGGTTTCCACTGCTGCCTTTACTGAACTCCCAAGTGCCAGAAACTGAACATGGTGCAACCTAACTCCTTTCTAATCTCTTGGAAAGTACACAGGGTATTGGATGCATAATTATTGCTAATGTGCAGCAGGGCAGCTCTCACCCAGCTATTCATATTATTATGGTTCACAAGCTTGTAGAAGCTCGGGAGGCACCTTAACAGGAGCTCCATGGCAGAGGTTACCTGCACTTTCATCCTTTTCAAGCAGTACTTCCATCAGTGCTTAATTGTCTGGACCATCATTGGGAGTGATCTACTCTTTGCGGCACTCTTGAGTGCCTAAATTAAGGCAAGTGGGAAGATCTCATCCTGCAGGAAACAAGCTTCTATATTCCCCCGTCCACTGTAGTTATAAAGCAAAATGGTATAACATGAAGTAGGGGGCCAGAAGACTGTCCTCCAATAGCAACTACTTCACCTTCTCTAGTGCAACTCTGTGCCTTCCCTCACTCCATTTGGGAGTCACCAACAGTGACTTTAAATCCCTAAAGAAATTTATCAGCACAATTATTGGGATGTTCGTAAAGTGATACAGGAGATGTGACAGCAGAACCATTTTAGACAGTCGATAGCCGACATTGGAAGCCTTTGCAGAGACGCCAATATTTGTCCGGGCTGCCCTATTCAGGTCACCAAGAGTATGATACATCCTAATTCCCAGATATTTGAACATGCCCGCAGCCCAGCATAGGGCATTGCATCTCTGCAGCTGTAGGTCCTCTATATATTTCTTGTCTGAAGTGGGAACAGACACGACTTTCCCCAGTATACCATCAGGCCAGATACAGCACTAAAGATGTACACCATGTTCATCACTGGCACTAGATCGGGCTCCAGATCTCAGATATAGAAAAGGACGTCGTCAACATACAGACTCTGTGGTGCAGGTTTCTGACTTTAACGCCTCTGCTGCCAACTTTATTCAGCAAGCTAGTGGCTCCATATAAAAAGTGAACATCACTGGACGAGAAGGTACAATTATGCGGGGTACCCCTTCCTACTGATCACTGCCTCTAGACAATGCTTCTCATCCAAACTCCATCGCAAGAATTTATGACCAACTTTCATGTTTATCAGAACTTGGTATAAATAATCCCATCACACCGTATCAAACGCTTTTTCCATATCCTGGAATGCCACCACAGTGACTGGCTCAGTGTCTGATATGGATAACATTAGGTACTTCAGTCTCCTCAGGTTAGGTGGTGAACTTCTTCCAGGGAGGAACCCATTCTGATCCAGGTGTATTGAAAGTTTGAGGAGTGGGAGTAATATGCTTAATATCTTATAATCAAGGTTGAACATCGAGAGGAGCCTATAGAATACCTCAGTCCCATTTCAGTTCCATCTCAAAGAAGCCTCGCTACCACCACCACAATTGCTTCCCTCATTGCTGGGGCGAGTCAGTTCTAGTTACTGGCCGCAGAAGACACTTCTAAAACCTCCGGACAACAGTCCTCTAAACTCCAGGTAGAAGTCCGACAGGAGACCATCGGTTCCCGGTGTCTTAATCCTGGCCCTTCGTGCTCCTGTGTCTTTCACCTCCAGGACAGTAAATGAGGCCTCCAGCTCCATCCTCTGCTCCTAATTCAGTGCAGAATCTTCGGGACCCATAGAAAAGCATGCAGCTGGTTAGGGGGCGCAGTCAGCAGTGTTTAAGAAGGTAGCATTCTTTTTACATCCCGTCCTAATTGCAATTTAGAATGGGTCGCAAAAGCACTTTCACAAGACTTTTCCCACTCGCACAATTAATTTTGACATTGCATAAAGGCATTTTGCATTAGTAAATCCTGTGATTTTGACAATTGCATGCTTTGCAAACTCAAAATACATTTGCATATCTGGTGCTATAAAACCCTACTTGGTAGTGTAATTGCTACTTAATTCTGTTTTATGTTTTCTTAGAAAACATAAATCTGCTTCATACCTCAATATTTCTGCTTACCTGTCAAGCAGCGCATATAGGGGATAGGAACATGCAGACCACCCGTATTCCAATGGAGAACAGGTAAATCCGTTCTGTGAACAAAGGGAAAGGAAACGCGCTCTGTCACACTTCTCTCATACGTGATATCTTTTTGGCATTAGTACGGCTTGTGCCACTTTGCAGATCCTATCCTATTTCTAGGGCTTATGACAAAGATCGAGCAAAATTATGAGAAAGCAGAGGCTTACAAAGCGGCACCTATGCCATACAGGAGGATGACCGATGCCCGATTTCATAAAAGCAATGGAAGAAACTTCTCGAACAGGCACAAAGAGAAAATCCCATCTTGTATATTTCTCAATAAAAAATGACTTTTGCAGAACCACTTTTACAGAATTGATCCCCTGATGGTTCCTTACCTACTGCCCTGTACTGTCATTGCAAAAAAATAACTGCTTATAATATTCATCTGACTATAAAGTATTGATTGACAAGTAATCCTTACTTTATGGGTGACTGGTAAGAAGGCATTGCTTCAATTTGCCAGTATTTGTATTAAACTCAAAAATATGGTATAATAGCATACTCTTCTCAAAGCATGTGGGCGGAGCTGAAGAGCTTTATCATGATTGCCAGTTTAAATATAGCCTAATTAATTCTGGATGGTACCATTAACCTGCAACAATTAATGGGTGCTCCCTGATATGCACGTGGACTGGGGACAATAGCTTTCTGTAAATGAAAAATGTGGGTAGTCCTTTGAAAGATATTTTCAATGAACAGTTATGTATGGTCCTTTACATTTCTGGGCACCAGATGTTCATTCCTTCAATGTGGTTTCTTTGAAAGGTTTTTGTTGTGTTTAAACGCATGCACAGATGATGCATTTACTTGACAATCAAACCAGCTGCTCTATAATCTTTTGTGTTCGCTGCCCACTTTACTTCTCTCTGTCGATCAAGATGACGGTTTTCATGCGTGCCTGCGTTTGTTTTTGTGCGCTCTAACAAGTCATTTGAAGTGTCGAGGGTTTTCTTTCTTTGGATAAAAAAAGGAAATTCAAATGATGATTTTTGAAGAGATAGACTGATTTTCTCTCGAAGGCCTGATACAAATAAAGCGGTGAACACACGAGGAGACCATAGGCGTCAATCAGGTGAAGTCAGGGATAGCAGCTGATGGACTTGCTTGCCCTTTTATAACACTAGTGGTTCCCTCGTGGTCTCAGGGGCTTTGAAGGCAGCAGGAGAAACAGAAAGAGAAGAAATGTTTCAAAAACTTCTTTACTTCCGGTTGTTTCTACTCCTTGCCTTTCCCAAAGCCCCTGTTATGTCGTACCTCAGTATTTAGCTTAGGCAGCACACAGCATTAGGGAAACAATCATTTGCAAGGACAGGTTCCATGGTTTGACATGACTGGGACAGCCCAAGTATTGATCATCAGACATGACCAGTATGAATCTATGAATGGGGGAAATGCAGGTAATGGACTCTACCACTGGTGTCACTCAATGTCAACACCACATTTCTCCCAAAGTAGACAAAGCACAAAAGAAACTAAACCCGAATAATAAGTTAAACAATCATGAAACAAAGGGGCATATTTACAAGGGCATTGCGCCACCGGAGCATCACTTTTTGTGATGCTCCAGTGGCGTTGTGCCCTGCTCCATATTTACAAGTCGGTGCTAAACCACTATGTGTGGCTTAATGACACCTTGTAAATATGGCCCTCCTCGAAGCAGTTTTCTGCGGCAAAGAGGCATGCAATGGGTGTTGCTATGGGCGTTCCCACGCAACACCCATTGCTTTTGACACTACTCCATATTTACAAAGATCTGTAAATCTGAGACACCGCTAAAAACTTACACCTCTCCAGGAGAAGCATCAGAGTGGCACAACGAGGAGAAATACTTTTATTTCTCCTCATTTTTAGGTCGAGCCTCGAGTAGCGCGCAAGCGCTGCTTAGAGGCAAAGACTTTTAGTAAGCGAGTTTGAAAAGCAGTCCCAAAAACGCTCGTGTGTCGTGGCTGGCCTTTTTGGGATGGGCATGCAGCGGCAAACATGTGTTTCCAATTATCGTGCCCAGACGCGGGCGCGATAATTGTAAACACATGCCGGCAAAAGGCCATGACGCACGAGCGTCTGGTCAGCTGAGCAGGCTGCCGCGCTCCTCCTCCCCCCTCCGCTCCTCTGTGGTGCGCGCGCACCACTGTTTATTTTTTTTAACCGCGCGGCCGCCATTTTTGTCCCTGTGCCGGCCTCGCCTTCTTTCTCCCATTCGGAGCTTTGAATCATGCTGGTTTTCTTTTCTTTTGAAGGCTCGGCAGCTTCCCCAACCATAAAGTTTTGCAAAAAATGAGGAAAAAACAAACCTTGACAAAGCCGAAAGGTTGTTGGCAGACGGCAAACCGAGTGGTTGTGCCAATGTTTGATTTAATTGCATTATATTTTCTTTTTAAATGCTTGTTTTTTTATATGGAACATCACATTGCTTCTACCTTTGTTCTCTTCGTGCTTCTGACCCCTGACTCTCCCGCCTTCCTCATTGTTATTGTCACTGCTCTTCCTCTCTCCACTGACCGCCCTCCTTTTCCTGTCTCCCGACACACTGCTTCTGTGGCTATTTTTCCACACTGCCTGCCCCGCTGTCCTTCACTTGTAGATCTTTCCCTACCTGTCTCGCTGTCTTTTGTCTCTCTTCTGTTCAACCCCGCCTCCCATGCCCCGCCATCTCAACCCTTCTCCTCGGCATATTTCTCACCTTCATGTTATTTTACCCAACACAACTCACTGGACTGATTTTGTGCCTCACCCCATCTGTCTCTCTGGGCATGGCATGCCTGCGATTATCCATGCCTGCGCCTCTACCACACTCTGCCTGTCTCCTTTTGCCTGCCTCGTGCCCTTGCTTCCTTCTCTGGTCCTCTCCATGCAGGCCTGTACTGCCACTGCCCTCTTTCACGGTGGTGATTCATTTTGGTTGACTGCATCTCTCTTGCCTGTAGAGACAGTCATGACGTGTGCAATGCGTGACCCTCATTCCTCCCTCTCGCCTCATCCTCGCCGCTGCACTGCTCTCGTGGTGATGTGTCTCTCACTTTCTCTGCATCTCTCTCCTCGTGCATTGCACCCTCTCGTCTCAGACATTCGCTCCGCTCTTTTAGTAAGTGTGCAGTATCTAGCGATCGTCGTGTTTAGACCCCGCCCCCTCTCGTTCAACGCCCCGCCCCCAGCCTCCCTCTAATAATCTTCTTTCCATCCGGCTACACTAATGGGCCCAGGGCCGGGGAGCCAGTGATATGATACCCGCGCTGACCCCTGCCAGGCCCTCCTCACGGACACCCTGGCTGACGTCAGAGCTGCCGCTGAGCCGACAGCAGGCTGCGATGCAATCATTAAATCAGGAACGGGATAAAGAGACACTGCAAAAACCCAAGCCGGCCCGGGGGACTTCAGTGTGCCCTCTCATCCCATGCACAGGAAGCGGCTTGGAAAGCGCGGCCTAGTGGCGCAGAGGACAAGGGGAGGACGCTGAAGCGCTGCACTTGACACAGCCCCGGTGACCTTGTTCCTTTAGTTAGACAACCACTGAATAAGTGCCAAATTATGCCTTTTTAACATGTGAAGAGGTAGACACTTGTTAGCCTTTGAACTACCCTCTGACCACCACCTTCCTAGTCAGTGATCAACATACTTCTGACCTGTGAGCCCATATTCATGGCCTGTGAACAACACATCCTATGAAGGGAGTGTTTGAGTGAGCCTCAAAGTTGGGCACGACAAGAACAGAGGAACTATCCCGCAGTACCTTGAAGAATTTAGTTAGATGTGAACATACGTTGCTCATACTCCAATAAAATTTTGCTCAAATTCCCAAGATGTCTGGTCTACAGCATAACACGCCACACAGACTCTTTATTATATTTGGGGGTGGTATCAACTTTACAAATGTATATGGCCCTTTTAGATTTCAGTATTCTGTGACCTTATTAAAACGTTGATTTGTTGTGGCATCAATATAGAGAGATTATTCAGTAAAGTAGACTCAAATAGTAGCTTTGAAAGGAGCACATGATTTAGCCATGCAACGGTTGATGTTGTTGCACCAAGGATATTGTGCTGCATAACTAAATACTTATAAGGTCCAAAAAGCGAGACCTATTGGCTATGCCAATGCTTGTTTGCTCTTTCTATGTGTGCTGCTGTTATAAATGGGGGTCTCTAGTTGGCAGAGGTAGGTACCTTTGTCCAAGTAGGGACCCTTGCTTCTAGTCAGGGAAAGGGGGATACACACTCTAGATAACCCCTGCTCACGCCCTTGGTAGCTTGGCACAAGCAGACAGGCTTATCGGAAAGGCAATGTGTAAAGTATTTGTACTCAAAACACACAGTATTACAGTGATAATACCACAAAAGGACACCGCACCAGTTTAGAAAAAAATATCTTTATCTAAACTCAACAAGACCAAAACTACAAAAATCGAACATACATGTAATAAAATAGCACTTCAACACTGTTGTTTCCACAATAAAGCTTGTAGAAAACAAATAGCTCCACTTGGGGCTATTATGACGTCGTGACAGCAATGAATCCAAAATTGGGCGCCAACCGTGAGGTGCGCCGTGTCGGGCACGGAATCACATGGACCCCCAAACAAACAGTACCTTTGGATAATACGTCTATGACGATGCACAGCGTCTTGGAGGTGAGACGTCGGTGCCGAGGCAGGCTCCCTGGCTGCCATCAGGGAGGCGAGACGTCGTGTCCGCGAAGAGGCTACGTGTCAAATCCAGGACAGGGGAAGTCGGTTGCATCGGCGAAGAGGCGTCAGTTCCGGTGAGGCTATGCGATGTTGGACGAGTTTGTGGAGTCACCCTCAGTGGTTATCTGCGCCGTTATGACAGGATGCAGGCACTGGCAGTGACGGAATCGGTGTGAGCGCTGGCATTGGGAATGCCGTTACCTGCAGGCATCGACAGGCATCGAAGGGCGTCGGAGCTGCAGTACAGGCCGGGCGGTGCATCGTGCACTTCACGAGCGGTGCCCCTGGCCTCGGTAGGTCGCGGTGTTACAGCGGCGTCGCAGATGGCATCGGAGACAGGTTTTTTTGCTTCTTTCAAGTTGCTTCCAGCTCCCATCAGCAGAAACAACATCCTTAGGTCCAAAACTGGAATAGGCACCTCCTGGCAGGTCAGAACCCTCAGCAATAGAGTTCAGGGGAGCTGGGGGTGAGCTCTTTGTGTCCCGGAAACTTCAGAACAGGAGGCCAGCACACACAAGCCCTTGGAGATTCTTGATCAAGCAGGTTCACAGAAAAGATCCAGTCTTTGCCCTTTCCTTGGCAGAAGCAGCAAATGCATGTCAACCCCACACAGCACAGAGAAAAAGGGGCACTACTCCCCACAACTCTCCAGCTCTTCTCCTTGGCAAATGTTCCTCTTGAGTCCCAAAGTGATCTAATGTTCTAGGGTTTAAGGTCCACTACTTATACCCCATTTTTTCTTTGTTCTTCTTTGTGCAAGGGTCTCTGAGCCCAGTCCAAACCAGTTATGTCGTCACTGGTGCAGTATGACCAAAGGGTGTGGGGACAGCATTGTGCAAGGCTGACAGGCCCTATTCAGGTGCAAGGAAAACTCCTCCCACTACTCTAAATGCAGCCAAGCCCCATTCAGCTCAGCTCTGAGTCATCCAGGAAGGGCCAGGCACACCTCAAACCCCCCCAGTGACTGTCTACAGTGAATGCACATCCCCAGTCCCTGTCACTCAAAAACCAGACAGTCAATCCACAAACAGGCAGAGGCACACAGAATGGTTAAACAAGAAAATGCCTACTTTCTAAAAGTATGCAAAAGAAACAATTGATCAGCCAGGCTAGCTTGAATCCAGTGGTGTAGTGAGAACAGGACCCACGTCTGGGTATACCCATCCCACTTAGGGCAACATATGCAAAAGAAACAATTGATGGACAGAATGCTGGACAATGCAAAATCAGAAAAATAAGGGGAGAAAGAGGGATATGCTAGGTCCACCCTCCAAAAATGATCAAGAATTACAAAACACCGAAATCTCGGTTATGGAAACCTAGCCAGTATTTTCAGAAAATTAAATTTACTAATATAAGATTCAGAAAAAATAGTTAGTAAAGGAAAAATTTCCTTTCTTGAGTCCCCTCACTCACCAGGGTTTCCCATGGTGACATGCTTCATCATAGGGGCCATCCCAACCCGCTACGGGCTGAGGCGTGCTACGACTTGCGACACTACGTAGGAGCACTACTTGTGAGTGACTATGTGTGGTGCAGTGATGGGGGTGGAGTGGGTGAGAATAAAAATACCTAGCTAGTGGGCAAAAAAGAATTTATTCAGGCTCCTAGCCGATATATTAAAAACGGGGTTGGTCGCTAGGGTGTCTGTTTTTAATTAGTCAGGGGTCCCTAGTGAACGTCAACTAGTTTCGAGCTACCCCAGTGCTCTTCTTCAGGACAAACAGGGTCCAGCCCTGTTTAGTACCACTCCAAAGTGACCTAAGAATAGGAAAAATTGCTGCAAAATACTAGCAGGCAAGAGTTAATACATACAGTACTTTGATCACGTAGTATCTGTAATAGAGAAAGGATAAAAAACATTATCAAGTACAGTCTATGTCCTGTATAGGTAGTTATTGAAACCATGTTGATGCTGATCAATTGAATCTAAAACAGAAAAAAGCATACGAGACCTACTTCATGCTATGTAGGTAAGTGAAAACGCCATGCTGCACATTAACTATATACAATCAAACACTCACTGCTGGTGTGTGTTGTTCTCCCATAAGATCCTTGTGTGGGTATGTGAGCTGTGGGCATCTCAATAGTCATGTTATACTATAGGGCCAGCTTAGTTTAAACAAAAAAGACTAAAAACCAAATAAGGAATACCACATGACATTACCCTCAGTGAATAGATTGTCAGTAATCTGAGACATGCCAGGCAATTAGGTGAATACTTATTTGCCAGGAAATAGAATGAAATGAAAGAGCATAAACCTAGAAAAAACATACTAATATGTACAGACAGAACAATACGACAATGAAACTACAGTGACATAATAAAACACATACTAATTATGGAGCAACAATGTGCTTCATGGTCTGAGAGGGGCTGGAGAGATCATCGCCACTGTAGGAGAAAGGAAAAAACAAAGCGATAATGAAAGGTTTGTAGCAAAAAGGGGGGGGTGCACTGTGGGAGGCTCTGCTGTCTGCCCGGTCCGGTGCTATGGGGAGGATAACTTACTTGAGAATGAAAACTGCACCGGCTGTTGCCTACTTCCCTCCCGACCGCATATTAACGAGTGAGTCCCTACTGCTCGTATTTAAAGGGCATGTTCCCGCCGATTCATGATTAGGAGACTAAAGCGGAAACTAAAGAATAGGACAAAATGGCCACCGTCTTTGGCTCAATGTGGCTGCCATTTTGGGAAGGTAAAATACTCGTTAGTGCCTATTGGATAGGGTATAAAGTGATTAGAGGCAATACACATGTGAAGAACAAATAACATACAATGTGCCTCACAATGATATACAAAAGAGGTCAAATACGAGTTCCTATCATTATGGGAAGGTAAAATACTCGTTAGTGCCTATTGGAAAGAGTATAAGGTGATTAGAGGCTAAACAAGGAAGACGAACAGATACATACAATGAGCCTCACAATGATATACAAAAGAGGTCTAATACGAGTGCCTATTAAGGAATCACTAAGGTGATTAAGACGTACTCATATAAAACAAACATACAGATGAATGCTGTATTAACACTCCCTGAAGAAGTGTTTGATTATGAATGGAGAGTAATTGCAACTGATCGGCTGACTCTTAGCGTGTCATATATAGGGTGACTGGTATTTGCTCAGGAGTTTCCCAAATAGATGTAATGCCAGAGGAGATTGATAGCTTGACCTCTGGTTAAGAGGAATTTTTATCAGATGACTTTTCCAATTGCAGGGTGACTGGTATTTTTACAAAAAACATACCCCTTAGATGTAATGTCAGAGGAGACTGTTATTTAGAGAACTGACCCCACGGAATATTATCATTCAAGCCTTGAGTGTCTGTACGTAATTTAAAAACCCAGCGTTGTTCTCTCTCTAGGAGTCGCTGTTCGAGGTTGTCATTACATTTGATGTGTTCCAGGACCACCCACCTCATGTCGTTAGGTGTATGTTGTTTTTCGATAAAATGGGTTGACATTTTTGTTGTCGCCCGCTTACACCTGATGTTACTACGGTGCTCCACAATCCTAGTACTGACTTTTCGTGTAGTCATGCCTACGTAGTGGAGATTACAGGTGCAGGTAATCAGATATACCACAGCTGTGGTGTTACAATTGGTGAAACTGCGAAGTTCCCATGTCATTTGATTGTTAAATGTCACTTTTTTAGTTGCTGACGTGAGGTGACATACGCTGCAGTTATTACACGGGTAATGTCCTGTAGGCAGAGTCTGTAGGATTCTTTGTCCATCAGACTTGGTGTTAATCTTAGGACGAGTGTGGACAAAGTAGTTCTTAAGGTTTTTCCTTTTCTGTGACTGAACATTGGTTTGGGTATGTCTAGGTTGGCACTGTTCAGTGTCCGTCAGTGTTTATTGATTATTTTAGACACCTTGTTAGATGCTATGTTATAAGTTGTTATACATATTGGTCTCTTTTCTTGTGTGTTTTTATTTGTATTTAGTCTGGGTTCAAGGAGGGAATCTCTGTTATTATTGCTTGCTCTTTTCTTGGCTGCTGATATGAGGTGCTTAGGATACTGCCTGGCTGTCAATTTCTCCACCGTTTTTAATATATCGGCTAGGAGCCTGAATAAATTCTTTTTTTGCCCACTAGCTAGGTATTTTTATTCTCACCCACTCCACCCCCATCACTGCACCACACATAGTCACTCACAAGTAGTGCTCCTACGTAGTGTCGCAAGTCGTAGCACGCCTCAGCCCGTAGCGGGTTGGGATGGCCCCTATGATGAAGCATGTCACCATGGGAAACCCTGGTGAGTGAGGGGACTCAAGAAAGGACATTTTTCCTTTACTAACTATTTTTTCTGAATCTTATATTAGTAAATTTAATTTTCTGAAAATACTGGCTAGGTTTCCATAACCGAGATTTCGGTGTTTTGTAATGCTGGACAATGCAAACATTCACCCCCAGTCACAAGGATCTGAGTTAAATCCATCATTCTTTTGCTCACCACACCACCCCAGTTTGGACCCAGCCATATGTAAATCAGTCTTGACCCCGTTCTTTGTGGGAACAGTCCAGCCTGAACTGCCAAGCCAGGTCCTCCCTGGACCGGAAACAAGCATCCTGGGACCGGTTTCAGAGCATCACCTTTCATCAGCCAGGCTAGCTTGAATCCACTGGTGTGGTGAGCACGGGACCCACGTCTGGGCATACCCATCCCACTTAGGGCAACATATGCAAAAGAAACAATTGATGGACAGAATGCTGGACAATGCAAACATTCATCCCCAGTCACAAGGATCTGAGTTATATCCATCATTCTTTTGCTCACCACACCACCCCAGTTTGGCCCCAGCCATATGCAAATCAGTCTTGACCCCGTTCCTTGTGGGAACAGTCCAGCCCGAACTGCCAAGTTAGGTCCTCCCTGGACCGGAAAGAAGCATCCTGGGACCGGTTTCAGGGCATCACCCTTCATCAGCCAGGCTAGCTTGAATCCAGTGGTGTAGTGAGCACGGGACCCACGTCTGGGCATCCCCATCCCCCTTAGGGCAACATATGCAAAAGAAACAATTGATGGACAGAATGCTGGACAATGCAAACATTCACCCCCAGTCACAAGGATCTGAGTTAAATCCATCATTCTTTTTCTCACCACACCACCACAGTTTGGACCCAGCCATATCCACGGTCAAGGTGATGGGGAGGGTGGTGCTCAATAAGTTAACCGGATGGTTTAACGAACGTGGTATATTGTCTGACATCCAATACGGTTTTAGGAAAGGCAGAAGCACCCTGGATCAGTGTCTTAACCTTTATCTTTTAATAGGAAAATACACTGTAGCCAAAAAAGGGACCCTCCACATTGCGTTCATGGATCTATCCTTGGCGTTTGACCGGGTATATAGATCCAAGCTCTGGGACCTGTTATTAGCAATGAATATGGACAAAAATATTGTGCATTTTTTTCTGACCTGCACAGGGATCTCTCAGCCACAGTAAGATTTGACCAAATGGGTAATTTGACACAGAAGATGGATGTAATAAGAGGAGTCAGACAGGGATGTATCCTGGCTCCTCTGTTATTTACCCTTTACATCAATAATTTAGACTTGGTCTTGTGCGGAGCTGCCAAAGACATTCCCCGTGCGGGGGATCGATTGATCCCTGCCTTGCTTTATGCAGACGACGCGGCCCTACTGGCACGTACTGCCGTGGGGCTCTAGCGTCTGTTATCCTCGTTTGCTGATTTGTTGGGCTCTTTGGATTTAAATGTTAATTTTTCCAAATCACATGCCATGAGCCTGGGAGAAAAGACTAGTAAAATCAAGATGTTTGGCTGTGACGGAAATGAAATAACCAGGGTCTCCTCATTCCCGTACCTTGGTGTTTTATTCGATAAGAGATGTTCCTGGGCCCCGCAGAGGAGGGCAAAAAGAATTGCCATGGCTCGTTCCTCAGGCTCGATACTTGACTTTGCCCAAAGGTTGGGCGCTAAACCAATGAAGGCAATGCTTAATATATATAAATCTAAGTGTATAGCCATTGCCAATTACGGCTCCAATATCTGGAGGTTCATAAATTGTCCAGAGATTCAAACTGTGGAAAACAAATTTTTAAGAGGCCTGCTCTCAGTTCCCCATTCCACATCCTCGTATATAATTCATGAAGAACTGGGCATTGGCTATGTGACCGATGTAATCAAAATGTCCCCCTTTCTTAAATGGATCTCGATCTGGTGTAATCCAGAATTAGAGCTAAATCGTAAGATCATCAGAGATTGCATGACACTAGACAGGGCTAGTAGGATTACATGGCTCAACTACGTGAAAAGTATTGCTAGGGAGTTAGTTCGCTCTGATGTCTTTAATAATCCAGAAAAATTATGCAATAAGGATGTGGGGTGGGGAAAGACGGCATTTTTGCGTTTTGCAACTGCAGAAAGAGAGGTCGCAGAGCTATCAAAGTTTACAGTTCGAACCCACCAGACTTTAAAAACTTCTAATATGATAGAGCCCTTTCTGGACATAGTTACTAAACCCAGACATCGTTTTTTATTGACCAGACTGAGGTTTAACCTCTTACATTTCCTGTTGGCTGAGCCTTTGGGCTGGAGCAGGCCAGAGGACCTGGGCCCCTGTTCCTGCGACAGTTTTTCGAGGCAAGACACTATGCACTTCGTAATGTTCTGCGATCACTACCTGCAAATCCGGAAGCGTTTTATTTTCCCAATTTTAAAAGACAAAGGCTTCCTGCAGGTTAGACCGGCCCTAGTGTATCTGCAGATGCTGAACAGTCCTTGGGAAATCTTTAATATTGCCAGTTTTTTTTAGTCGCAGCAGTTAGAGCAAGAAGCAAAAGAAAGTACATTTTTATGTGCCGGATCGATTATGTGTTTTCTTCTTGTTCCCTAAATATCAGACGTTTTAAGAATGTCCTATCTTTTTGTGCAATAGATTCCCCCTTTTTTAATGTGTATGTCGTACATTTTAACATGGAATTTTTAGCCCTGCATTTTATCATTGATGGTCTATAAATGTTATTCATTTTATCTTTTTGGAATATTGGGTATTTTTGTATGCTTTGCTCTTATGATTTTGATTGATCGAATAAAGCAATTTTGACTGACTGACTGCATATGGCTGGGTCCAAACTGGGCTGGTGTAGTGAGCAAAAGAATGATGGTTCTAACCCAGATCCTTGTGACTTGGGAGTGAATGTTTGCATTGTCCAGCATTCCGTCCATCAATTGTTTCTTTTGCATACTTTCTAAATGTGGCATTTTCAAACACATAATTTAAAAACCATATTTAATAAAAGATGCGTTATTAAATTCTGAGTTCAGAGAGCCTAAACTTTATTTCTCCATCTTGTCTCAATGGGAAGTTATACTTGTAAGATGTTACAAAGTGTCTCCCGTGTTATCATATGGGGCAGATAGCCTTTCCATAGTGAAAAACGAAATTGGCAGTATTTCACTATCAGAACATGTCACACACACCAGTACATGTCCTATCTTTCACATACACTGCACCCTGCCCATCGGGGTACCTTGGGCCTACCTGAGGGGTGTCTCACATGTAAGAAAAGGGAAGGTTAGGCCCTGGCAAGTGGTTGTACTTGCCCGGTTGACATGGCAGTTTAAAACTGCACACAGACACTGCAGTGGCAGGTCTTTGATACCTTTTCAGGGCTACTCATGTGGGTGGCACAATCAGTGCTGCTGACCCACTAGTAGCATTTGATTTACAGACCCTGGCACACTCAGTGCATTTTACTAGGGACTTACCAGTAAATCGAATGTGCCAATCAGGGACAACCAATAGCAATAACAATTTCTCCAGGGAGCAATTGCACTTTGATACTGATCAGCAGTGGCAAGGTGGCCAAAGCAACTAAGCCAGCAAAAACGAAATCCAGCACAGAATCAAAAATACAGGAGGTAAAGGTAAAATGTCTAAAGAAACCACGCCAAAGATGCCAAGTCTAGCAGCTGCATTCTGCCGTACACATAGAAGGAGCAAAAACGCCATGTCCCTTCTTGCATAACAACAATCATCCCTGCAATGCAGGCACCCTTGCACCATGGTGCAAGGGTGCCTGCGCTGGTGCTAAGCAGCTGTTTTTGCGCCTGTGCAAGGATGAGTACAGGAATGAGGCATTTTGTTGTAAATATGGTGCATTCTTGTACTTAGAGAATGACACAGTTCGGCGCAGCAAAACTTCTTGTAAATAAGCCCCAAAGTCTTTGTATCTCTGAAAGAACAGAGGTTTTTTTCAAATGCTACTAATGATGAGCTCACATAGCCGGCAATGAAGAAGCATAGAATCCTCAGCCTAGGAGTGCAGATACTGCACACTCACTGACAGAGCTTCCTGAGTGTCACTGGGAGGATTTATAGCTACTTTGTAGTGCATGTCTACTACAGGGCCTGGAGAAGAATCTCCCTGCACAGAAACCAAATCACCATCTGCTGACAGGCAGCCATCCTCAGAAGCACCTTCTCCCCTGGATCTTTAAAAAAAAACAGCACATTGTGGGTCATTACTTCAAATTTCTTCTTGGCTGTCAGCCGGGTACCCAGTACCCTCACCGCAGTCAACAATGAAGTTTCAAATGGAAGTCTAAACTTGATTTCTATATGAAGTCCTTCAGTGTAGCAATGGGGTCCAAGTTGTAACAAGAAGTTAGTTCTCTATCTCAATTATGGTCAAGGAGGAGTTGATGATATCAACATTTAAAGCTACTTTAAAAATTAATTTTAAACCATCAGTTTCTGCCACCATGTCGAGCGCCGTCAGTGTTAGATGTTGTTCTATTTGATGGAATCATTTGGGAGCCACATGTCAACCCTGATTCTCACTTCATTGGCTTTTTTAGGTTTGTGAGTAACAACAGGGGTGATACTTTTAGAATTTTAGTGATGCCTGCTTCTTCTAACTTCATAAGTCCAGCTTTTACCTTGGGTCGACTCTTCAATGGCAGTTAGCAACTGGCTGTACTGAGTGATCATTGTGCAGTTTAGTGACTTTTCTTTCAGCAACCTGTGCTTTCAAACAAATGTACAACTTCTTCTAGAAAAGTCCCTAAGTCATGGGTGTCCACCCTGTGGACAAGATGCATCAATTGCAGCTGTTTGACTGAGTGGCAAATGAGTAAAAAAATTTCACTTTCATGGGTGACATACACCTTTGTTAAAATAGGCTAGTCCACATGCACTAGTTTGATCTGAAACGCTATGCAGAGCAGAAGAGGAGGTTTGTTCCCATATCCATACATTTTCACTTTGGTTGACTTGAGCATTGGTCGTGGAGTGAGAAGATCAAATTGGGACCTTGCCATGATGTAGGTAGACCTTAATACAGCCAAAGGACCTGATTTAAAGATAGATGATTCATCAGGATGATTGAGTAAAATACTCAATTGCCCTGAAGTAGTATACAAATTTAGAGATGCACACCGACCAGAGGACACCTCTAGTTATTCACGTGACAGTGGTTCCTGTCAATGACCTAAAAGATTGACTGATGGTACTGTCAAAATGATGGCACCTGTGCCCAACTTTGAACTTGTTTTTTTTCTCAAAAACTAAACCCCAACAGTGGAATTGTATTTTAAATAAACAAAAACGAATGACTCCCCACACCATTGGAGTTTTTTCCCATGTGGGGGTCATTTAAATGTTTTTACTGTCCCTTACCACATGTTTTTCGCTGCAGTAGGGGGGAGAGTAAAAGAGGGCCATTCGACTGCCCACTCTAAATCAGGCTGGCGGTGGAATGGCCAAACTTCCAAAGGCCAACAGAGGAGTATGTCAGTGACGGAGACAGAGCAGTTATGGTTTTTGACATACTTAAGGTCCACCCAATTGTAAATCAGGTGGGCGGATCTTTATTTTGATGGAGAGGGTACTTTATCACCATTGCGGAATCCTTTGCTCCCTCCTAATAAAAGTTCCTGATATTCTTCCCTTTTGAAAACAAATCAAAACATTACAATTTCATAATGTCTACTCTAATCTTGACTCTGATTGATGTATCTTTCTCCCCTTTCAGTGCAAAGAAACCACTGGGATTTAAACGTACTTACTAAATAGTATTTAACGTAACATAACATTTGATAATTGATACTCAGAGAAGTAGGAGCCCTGTAAGGTTCTTAGAGCGGAACCAGAGGGACCAGACTCTCCAGAGACATGGGTGCTGCAGCACTAGAGGGAGGATTGTACTAATGACAGAAGATGGCCACTACACTAGAAGTCCATTATCTACAACCAGGAGTTCCATCAGTGTGTGAGACCATTGGGTGGGGGAAGGGGTGCATTGGAAGGAGGGGTACAATGCTCTTAGTGCTCAAACTCCAACATAGACAACTGGGAGGTCTGAAGAGCCTCAGAAATGCGAATAGTGCGCTTAGGTTGAATTCCTCAAGACAGAAGAGTGCCTTCAGAGTGACGTTTGTTCTTCACTGGAAATTTTGAGTTATCCAGTTAGATGTCTATACCCCTAGATGGAGAAACTGGCTGTAGGAGGAGAGGTAAAGCAATCCCTAATGGGTACCATCTTTCAAAGACGACACTGGAGAAAGGCTTCCTGGGGAGAAACCAGCTTTCATTGCTTATTGTGATTGAATATGCAATAAATTCATGATTAGAATGCCCAACCAGTGGCATAAAAAAAAAAATGTTTAATCATTCATATTGCAAAAAATTGAACCACGAATCATTAGTATAAAACAGACAGGCAGGTAAGCTGATTAAATTAGAAAGAACATGTATTCATAAACTGAAAACACGGGGTCTGATACAGATAATGTTCACATATACATTGACAATGGATTATCCTGATACAACTACGTCATTCAATGATTCCACCTGTCAATGTATAAGCAGCCCACTCTCAAACAGAACAATGTAAAGGTCTATCTTTTTTCGAGACAAAATTCCATGTTGATGGATAAAATTGAACCAGAGAGATGAGATTGTCGTCGATGTTTCAGTGTCAATTGATATCAATCTGCAAAGCAATCCCCAGGACCAGTAAGATTTACGTGAAGATACATAGGTGAACCCACCAGAACTGATACCTTCACAACTGAAGAATACAGTATGAATCTAAACAGATAGGAGCCGAGGTCTCTCTTCTATACTGAATCTGGGACTAATTTCTGAGGAACTAACATTTGGATCTGAAATGGCCATGTCCCCATAACTCTCAATACAGGTGGATCAGATGATGGCAGTTGAGGTCACAAATTCCTCAGGTGCTAGGGCAGGGTGTTCTGAGAGGGATTTGATGGTTACTAGTCTACCACCAAGGAATTCTGAATTTCTTGGCCTAGTGCACTGAGTCAGAAAAAGAGATGTCCTTGCTCAGAAACACTATTCAAAGTGTTGGGAATCATCCTTGGGAAGAATAGAGATGGGATTATTCTTAGGTATGCTCATGGACTTTTGAGAGGGTTTTCCCAGTTGAGGACAGGAAACCTGTAGATATAGAGTATTTTCAGGATGTTTCGTCTGGGAGAAGCACTCTTGTCATCCATGCAAAAGACCTTTCATAGGTTAGAAGTTGCGCCTCCTTTCTTTTCTGGTCAAAGCATAAACTCATCAATAGTAAAAAATTAACGTGGAGCCTGTATTGCATGTATTGCCGGAAGGTGATGGGGGAGTGGAGGGGCAGAATTGTGGTCCTTTTACTTTGTAATGAAACAAACTAAATTAAGGATCCGGCAATGAATATGGCACTTGTGTACTGCATTGTACTCTACCTGGTTTTGTTATCATAAAACAATAAAGAAGAATTAAAAAAAAAAATTGGAAATTAACTTCTACCCCTCACTATGTTATCAAGAGTAGAATGGTCGGTGGCAGTTAAATTTTTATTTTTCTTGTACATGCCTTTTGCCTGCATCCTGTTACTGTGGTAAAAAATCTGCACACTTGTCATGTGGTTTATATTGTGTGTGTATTCGGTAGGTGCTTGGGTGTCACCCGCTGTTTGAACTTAATAATTCCAGTGACTGGAGCAAAAGATGGGGTTTCCTCATAGGTTGTTTTCAATTTCTGAGCTGGTCAACTTTAATTAAGCTTTCTCTAGCAAGGGCCTGTAGCAAGGTATGAAGAATTGGAAGAATTGAAGTGCACAGGTATGAGACCTGCTGAAACAAAGGATTGAAAAAAATTGTTTTGGCTGTCTGCCCGCATCTGCTCATTAGTTCAGAGCATGCATGTTATATGACTGCCCTAACTTACATCATATAGCACCAATCTACACCTCTGCCTACTGTGTGATTCTTGGAGCTTGCGAGCACAATGAAAGACCTCATTACTCTATCTGCACTGTTTCCCCAATGCAAATATGACTATTTGTTGGAGCCTGAACTCTAAAGTTTGGAAATGTGTCCTGCACTGATTAATTGAAAACATGATAAGTGAATGTAGCAGACCCCTGCTCAGCAAGCCTAACTTCCTGCAAGTGCTCTCAGTTCAGAACAATTTTGGTCTTTTAGAGCTGGTAATAATTTTACAACACTAGCTCAAAGAGTTGTTTGTCCGTGACAGCATGTTGATGTTCCTCTTAAGTCACCATCACTACCAAATCTAAAGAAGGTCAACATGGAAATATGTATTAGCCTCAGATTTTCCTTAAAAGTAATAAAACATGTTAAGGGATGAGTCGCTTCAAGGCTTTCTTTGCTCCTGAAACCTTTAACATTAGATTTTTGAGAGTGAGTCTCAACACCACAGCTTTTACTGACTCAAACACCAATTGCCTTTTGCATTGAAGGTTTTGAAAGCTGTTTCCTTGACAGCTCATAGTCTTGTCATTATTTCCTCCACTTGGCTTGCAAGTTGTGTCAACTATTCACCAATTTAAAAAAAAAAAAAAAGTGTGTATATTTCTAAAATCTTTAGTTCAATGTTATATGGGTCTGGATTACAAGTGAGAAAAATCTTTCATAAATGACTCTCTTTTCCTCTCCAGCTGACTTACAGATAGTGTGAGTTCTTTTTTTGTTCATTTGTCCATTGTTCATGGCCTGTGCCTCAATTATTTCCTCACCATTCATTGGCATTTTCTCAACTTTAGTAGCCTCATCAGTAGATGTGTGGTATAAAGACAATTTTTCATACGTAGCTAGTGAATGTTTGAAACTACCCAGTGACTAGTGGGGCCACTAGTGACATCAGTTTGGCTGCATAAGGCACCAAGGCACCATTTTCTTCCCGCACCTTTATTGACAGTAGATTCAAAGGCCAAATTAATTGTTGGATTTGTTTTAAACATTTCTCAAAGATATTTTAGTCACTTTTCCAATATTGTCTCTTCCAAGATCCCTGTAGTTTTTGAAGATGTTGATAACTGTCATGTAAGTTGAAAGCCTCTGTTGCCATCACAAGTCACACAATGGCTCATTTTGTTAAATGCATGCTTTTATGCAATCAAAAGCCATCAGGAAATGGGAGGTAACATTCATGGTGGTTTCACTTAGAGAAAAAGAAAATCAGCATCAGGACATTGCAAGACTCACTCCAGGAATTCTTCATGCATCTTCTTCTTAGGGGGCCAATATCAGTGTGAGTACATGTGTTTCTTTCCTCATGGTACATCCGAAGAGAGAATTCAGAAAGACATGTTGACCATTTTCACCATGACACCTTCTGGTGAGACTTCAGGAGCTACAAGAATGATGTTGTCTTCCCCATCTCCGGATGATGCAATAACTATGTGGGCAACTTCAATGTCAGCTTCTGCTTGTACTATAGCCACTTTGGAGCTGGCTCTGAATATACTTCTGAAGTATTCAATGACATCAGAAGTGCATGCTCTCACTGCATCTGTGTCTGTGTTATCAAACTGGAAGCTATTAGGGTCTTTACTGAAGCCAACCCCAGCTAATTCTTACCTCTCTTCTTTTAAAACACAAGCTATTTTGCAATCAACTAAGTAAAAAATGGAGTCTTACTTACCGGAGACTGAGGGGATCTTTTACAGGTTGGGGGATTGTGGATCCATCAAAAAAATGACAAATGCTCCATCTGCCAACCTCATTGTTCTTCTGCCCAATTTAGAGGTGGGCAAACCACAGAATATCTGCAAGTGAAGAACAACCCGGCTCTGCCAGCATTAAACTTGGCAGAGTGGTCTATCAGCCAAAGGACCACTGAGACACTGAGCTATTTAAAGTAAAGTGAGCATTAATGGATTACATTGCCTCTGACCACCACGTGAGGCATGTCAGGCACGGACAGAGAAAATAAGCAATAACCATGATGGCAGGGAGAAGGAAACCTCCCAGGGTATCAGGGAGAAAACTCCTGATGTGTCAGGGCCTTTATATTTGTATTTTACAAGTAAGCTCCTGCTTTGGGAGTAATTTTGTGAAATGTAATAATTGACCACTGAGTGGACAAATAAAACATGGCACTCTCTCAGCATTCAAGGTAACTTAAGTACGTCTGTTACACCATTGGAAGTGCTTACATAGTAAGTGGTATTGTGCATTGCAAACCTAAACAAAAGGTGGAGGAGTGCTTAAGACAGAGTGCTATACATGAGGGGAGTCTCAGGTCCTCTACCGGCCTCCTGATATGATCTAAATGACCCAAGTAACGTTCTTCAGGTTCAAGCTTCCCAAAGTTATTTGGCTCGGACTCTGATGTCTTGCAAATTCCACTGGTTGAACAGCCTAGTGACGACAGCGATGGTGACAATTTATTGACAAAGCAATACATACCCCGGAAGTTTAAAAGTATTTTACAGTAGTTATCAAGATAGCTCCTGTTGAAGCAGAAAGGTCAAATCCTTTCTCTTTACAGAGATATTTCTTCTGAAGTATTTTCTTTTAACAAGACATTATATGATTTTGCAAAGGATGATCAGGAGAAAAATCAAGGGGTGATTCAGAGTTTGGCAGGAAAGGTACTCCATCTCAAAAGCAACAGAGTATTCTGTCTGCCAAACCCTCAAACTGCCAGCTGTATTTAGAGTTGGGAAGAGCACCAGCTTTTGGGTGACGGAGCCCTATATTGGCTCCAACGATGGACAGCTTCATCCAGTGGAGTAGATGCCGTCGGAAGGCGGCCATTACACCACTCGTCCCATTTAGGGCTGAGCTGTGTAATGTCTTTCTTTTCTGTCTGTCACTGGCAGCAAAGCTTGATGGTGAGGGACCGAAAAAAAACATTAATGACCTCCACACCTCAGGAGAGACCTCTCTTGGTTTGGGGGTAGTTAGTTTTTTGTTTTCTGAAACAAATTCCCACTTTGCGAGTTTGTTAGTGGAAAAAAAGTTTGAAAAGTTTTGTGAATGGCTATCAAAACTAATGATGGACTGTTCCATCTTCGTCCGACACTCAGGCTACACCATTAACTGGTCCAAAAGCATAATTTTCCACTATTTAGGGATTTTTATATCACCAGACATGCCCCCTTTCTATAACAACAGCCTTCTGGGGCCCCTGACCCGCCTACAAAAGGACATACGCCACTGGAAAACACTTTCTCTGACACTCTTGGGTCGTGCAGCCCTGTTTAAGATGCTAGCCCTTCCTCGCCTTCTATACGCACTACAAAACACACCTTACAGGATTCCCGACTAATATTTCAATAACATCGAGAGCGCAGTGAGAACCCTATTATGGGAGGGGAAACCCCCACGAATAGCGATGAACAAGCTAATGAGGGGTTGGTATGACGGGGGATCGCTCTACCCACTACTAAACTATATTACTGGGCCCCTTAGCTGGTGGTAGTAAACCAATGGGTATAGTGCAACACAACAGAACCAGGATATCTGATGGACAGATGGTTAATGGGTCAGGGAGGATATAAAAGAGCCCTCTACACGACTCCCATCCGTCAAAACCTGACTGGCCCAACAGCCCACACAATAACATTATAGCACCAAGTGACTAAGAAGCTAGGCTGGCATAAAAATGACACAAGCAACTCCTCTGTGGGAAGCACAACAATTAGGCTGACTGAGTATTTGCCCGGGCTTCGATAAGTGGGACACAATTGGCATCTCGACAGTAGGAGATCTCTGGACTCAAGAGGAAGTGGTTCCATTTGCCAGGCTGCAATCAGAATATAATATGGCACCGAACACTTTCTTTATTTACAAATACGACATGCCTTGATGTCATCAATCCCCGACGGGGATACCCTTCCTGAGGGGTCTCCACTAGAGGACAGGCTCCTGACAGAACCACTGAATCGGAAGGCCATATCCATGACCTACCAGAAGCTTGTAAATAACCTCCCGGACCTACTTTCGTTGCTGAGAGGTCTCTGGCAGGTGGATGTAGGTAACTTGGAGGATGAGGAATGGCAGGAGGCCCTGGCCTCTCCACGTGTAGTAGCTATTTCACTGAAACTTAGACTTATCCAACTCAGAATCCTACACAGATCCTACTTATGGGATAAAGGGAGAGTTCTGAGTGCCTCAGCCATTGTACCCGAGAGGGCAGGTTCCATCACATAATCTGGGAATGTCCGGCTATCACACCACACTGGGAAGCTATTGCAACAAAATTGGAAAGAGTGTGCAGCAAGGAGATAATCCCTTCCCCGAAACTTTGCCTACTCAACATTTGGGATGCCACAGACTTAACCCACACAGAACAATCTTGGGTCTCCTTGGGGCTGATCTTAGCCAAGCGTAATAACACCCAGAAATCGGGGGCAGAGGACACACCAACACTGGGAGGATGGGTGAAGGACATGGACAGATCTATGATCGCTGAAAAAGATGTATTCAAAAATAGAGGATGCCCGGGAAAATGGGATCATAAATGGGCGAAGTGGAACGCATACAGGGGCGGGATTTGTATCTACCCCATGGAGGAAATACAAAGGTCAGAGGGTGGGAATGATCCACTAATTGCAGGCCATTCAATCTATGCACAGATAGGAACTGAAAGGTACGAACCCAACAGACTGTGGGAAATGTATTTTCACAATATGTGCTTGTATACGCCCTGTTCAAAGTTGCAAGACTGACAAATTTTACAATAAAAAGATTTAATAAAAAATAAAAAAATAAACTAACGACGGATGTCCATCAAACTTTTTGTCATTAAAAGAAACTGCCTTGAAATTGGTTCCTTGAGATGGACAGAGATGACTGCTGGGTCTGCGGTCATCTCTAAATTTGGTGGATGATAGGCCATAAGGGTGGTGGACGTAATGTCCTCCCCCACCCTGACAGATAGAGTACCATCCACCAACCCACAAATCAGGCCCTCAATCATTGCCATCAGTGGTGAGAGCAACATGTCATAAATATCAAAATATTTCCTCAGACACTGAATATATTTCAGTACTTTATACACCAGAATACTTAATAGTAGGAGCATGATTGTAAAATGTTGAACCCAATACCTTACATCACCCTGACAGTCTATACACATTGATGCACTGACAAAGGCATATCAGCTTCTAAGCAAGGTATGGCGAGATAGTGTGAATGCAGTGCCCAGGTCAATGGGATCTAGTGTGGTAAGCATGAGTGGGTGAGGCTGAGGACTACTTGAATCTCAGGCCCAATTAATTAAGATGCCCTCTGATGTGCATCACATATCTAGTAAGAAGTGCAATTTGATGCTTGAAAAATGTAAGTATAATCAAATGAATCATTAAGCTTTGGTGTTGGCAACTTCCTTAAAAAGATTTCACCAATGATATCGTAAATTTAGGGTCTGTGGCCACCGGTTTGCTATCTAGCATCAAACTCCAATACACCATCAGCAACAACAGCCATGTTATCCCTACAGAGGTACGGGTCCAGAGGAGATGGACAGGCATCTTTATCCTCCTCATCTTCAGTCATCCCCCACAACTCTAAAACTTTGCTGAGTGCATGATTGTATAGTGTCAGGAGTCTCCAGCTGGGTATAGTTGTTTAGGTTCTTTCACAAACTGTTAGAGCTTGGAATGGACCACTAGGTCATGCATATCCTAAATAAAGGTTATTTTCTACACTTCAGGTAGCATCCATCCACCCTTCCATCTATCCGTCCATCCTTCCTTTTTTCCATCTATCCATCTATCTACAATCTTACACAAACATCTTGGTTATGGAATTTGCAACTCTAGTAGCAACTGAAGTTTTAGAGGTTACTCCCCTTTCAGAGAGGAATTTGACTTGTTACTACAGATACTCTCTCTGGGTAAATTTTCAGCTTATTCTAGACCTCTGATTCATGACATATTTCTGAAAAGCGCCATCTTGAATCAGAAAAGTAACTACTTGAAGTATTTTGCAAAAGATGAACATTATTACTTTGCAGTTTTCCTTTTATATTGAAGTCAATTCAAAGAGTGCTAAGGTGAGTACAGGGGTGGTAGCACTTCTTCATTGTCAATGCCAATTCACCTATCCCTTCCTAGATAGCTGGCTTTTGAGAGTCTCTTAAGTACCTCGGTAAGGGAACAACCTTTACAGTTTGATAAGCGTTTTGGAAGGCTTGACATTTTCAGTGAATGAAAGGCAATTGTGTCTAATTCCAGCCCAGTGTCTCTAATTTGTAGAAGCAGTGCTGAATACAGTTCATCTGAGGGAATATCCACCTTAGCAGAGATTAATGAGCATTAACATCATGATTTTTCAATGCGCTACCTTTTCACTCGAGATGGTAAGGTTTGCGTCTTACGTGTGTGATGCCATTGTGCATTTTCCTGGTCCTGTGTGACCATTTAAAATGACCTTTACAGTGTCACCTTGGGGATAAATCCTACAGTATCTGAAGGATACTGTTCATCATCAACAGTTGTGACATCTTTAGTAGTCAACTTGCCCTTCCAATTTAATGATGAGGCCCCCGTTCAGACGTCTATGGCTTCGAATGACAACAGATAAAGATGCATCTTTCCAGGATCAGGACACCCACTTGCAGTGCTTAATTTGTAAAATAATAAGTGCCAGGGCCCTGACCAGGAGGTCAATGCAGCTTGCACCACCCATTGCCCCTGATAGCGCTAAGTTTGATAATCTGTTTAACACAGGTTTTAAATTGATTCTGATATTTATCTGTATAATACTTCCTAGAGCCTTTGAACATTTAATTTGCTCCGCACTTTTTTTTTCCAACAGCATTTTTATTGGTTCTCAACAGAGGACAAGCATTTGGCCCATCAGGGTTTGCAGAGCACACTTACACACTACATCAACACATCAGAAAATATCTCCAGTAAAAAAACGATAAAAGTCCCAACATCCCCTCTCCCCCACCCTGCCGAGCCGTGCTGTACATGTTCAGAGCATGTCCTTTGGCCTTAGGTCCTGGGTATAAGAAACGTTGTAATCATTAACCCCCCCTACTACCAGCTGTGTAGATATGGTATCAGCCAATCTCAAAGTTCTGCAGTAGATCCATCTCTCTAGTCTCCTCCCTCCTCCAGAGAGCCAGCACTCCTTGGGAAGTTCATAGCTGATGGTGAGTTGGCTCTTTCATGCAATTTACCAGATTCTGACATGCTCACACAGCATCAATGGATCCTCGTCCACGCTTTGCCTCATGAAATTACACTCCACTCACAAAGCCTGCCAACTTGAAAAGCTCTCTGTGCCAAACTTCTACTCTGGGGCCCCTGGCGAACTTCCAATTCAGTGTGATCGCTCCCTTTGCCAGGATCAAGGCCTGGTCTATAAATCGATTCGTATCTTTACATTTAGTTGTGCGTGGAAACCAGCCCAGCAAACATGGGCCCGGGGAGCAGGGGACCTCACGCTGATTAATATCAGTAATACAGGCCGAAACCTTCTCCCAGAACATTGCCAGGGAAGGACAGCCCACATCATATGATACATTTCAGCTCCCACTACCTCACATCTAGGGCATGTGCGGGAACAAAAAGTCCCTCCTCTCTTCCCGGCCTCTATCTACAAGCCACCCATTGGGTGAACCACTGCATCTGTGCTTCCAAATAGTAAGCCTAAAAAAATCTGGGGCCGCCAACTCCCCATCTGTGACCGGGTATTGTAACTTAGTCAGCACCACTCTTCGGCTGCCTGAGCCCCATATAAAGGTAATCATGAGGGACTTGGGTTCTATAAATATACTATGAGGCACCAGTACCGGCAAAACGGCAAAAAAATAAGGAAGTCAGGAAAGTGCCACCATCTTGGTTGCAGCTTGATTCCAACACGGCCGGCCACTGAGACCGGCAGTGACTTCCAGAAAACTACACTAGGCCAGAGAGCCTGGATAGCCGCACCCACATTACCGTCCAGGAGGCCTCTGGTGTCATGGTATATTTTAACCCCCAGGTATTGCAAGCAAGTGGGCTCCCACACCAATGTTCTCAGGATCTGAGTCGGGCGTGCTACCACACATACAGGGAACAACCAGAACTTTTGGCAGTTAACACCGAGGCCTGATATTGCCACTAAACTATCCAGTAAACCTATCGCTCCCCCCAGTGCCGCATTCGCATCATGTAAAAACAATAGCATATCATCAGCATATAAGACGATGTGATGCAATGAGCCTCGGACCGCCAAGTCCCTGTAGGGGATTCCTGATCTCGCACCGCAAGCTAGTGGCTTGACTGCAAGCGCCAAGAGCAGTGGAGATAACGGGCATCCCTGCTGGTTCCCTCGACCCACCACATACTCCAAAGATATCACCCTGCCAGTTTTAACCCGGTCAGTAGGGCCGGTGTATAAAATTCTGGTCCAGATTATAAACCCATTCCCCACCCCATCATCGTTAGCACACTGTATAGGAACCACCATTCCAGGCTCTTAAAGGCCTTCTCAATGTCCACCACTAAGACCACTGCCGCCTGCTGATCATAGGTGTCATCGCCCATCAGAGTTAACCGCGGACGGATGTTAAGCGCCAGATTGTGGCCCCATGATAAATCCTGCCTGGCCCACCAGTAATCAGCCATGGTCTCGCACTGTTCTATACCCTCCATGAGGTTTAGGGCTAGAACATCTGTGTAGGTGGCATAAAATTCTACTGGAAGCACATCTGTCCCTGGTACTTTCCCCCGGGCCATAGTCTTCACTGCTGTCTGAACCCCCGCCAGCGTAATATCTCCCCCTAAGGCCTCAGCTTCCTCCCGAGTGAGCGTCTGGAGAGTGAGTGGACCCAGAAAAGTATCTATCTCGTGTAGTGTTCGTCCAGGAGCACTCATATAGAGAGAGGTGTAATACTCCAGAAAGCTGTCATTGATATTATCCTACCTATAAAGCCTCTCCCCATGCATCGTCTCAAGCTCCAGTATGATAGAGCCTCTTATTTGGGTTGGCCAGCCAAGCCAGCAGAAACCCAGACTTATCTTGTTTGGCATGCGTCCGAATCATGTACTCCAGATAGTCGAAACACCGTAGCTTCTCTACCTGCCCCGCTAGCAGATCCTTGGCCTCCAACAGCGCCTGCTGCAAATCAGGGTTCCCAGACCTCCTTTGTTCCATATCTTGTAGTGCTGCCTCCTGAGAGTCCACTTTCCGCAACAGTGTACTCCGCACCCCCATTGCCTCTGCAATACATCATCCCTGGATCACTACAGTAAAGGCGTACAATAAAAGCTGTGGCGCAGATGCCATTGTTCCATTAATCTCAAAATACTGTCTAATACCCTACCCTATCGAGTTCTGGAATATCGGGTCTTCCAACGCCTCCACCTGCAATCTCCATGTAGGGACCACCTTCCAGTTAAGATACAGTAAAACTGGATTGTGATCTGAGAGCGTTCTGGTTAAATATTTAACATCTTGTACTGCCACATGCACCACAGGAGAGCAAAGGAATGTGTTGAGGGGTGCATGCAGCTCGTGTAGGTTAAAAAAGAAGGAATAGTCCCTGGTTAGTGGGTGTGTGCGGCGCCACGTGTCCACCAGTCCCACTGGAGTTGCCAACCTGCAAACTTCAGAGTCAGTCTAGTAACCGGGGATCCTGCAATGGCGGGTGCAACCTATCTAAAGCAGAATCCACAACACTGTTAAAGTATCCCCCCAGAAGGACAGAATGCACCAGATAGGGGGTTAAAACCCGGGACAACTCATCCAGAAATTCCACCTGATCCACATTTGGTGCATATATGCTAACCAACGCTAGGTCCCACCTAGCCAACAGTCCTGTAACTACCACATAACATCCTACCGGATCTACCAGCTTTCCAGTTTTCTGAAAGGGAACCCCAGGGCACATCCATATGAGAATCCCAGTGCAGAAGCCAAGTATGTGGTGTAGTAAGTTTGGCCTCGCCAGAGCCTGTGGAGTTCTAATCCCTTTGCAGACGTCAGATGAGTTTTCTGCAATAGCACAAAGGGAACTCTTGAGATAGGAATACACCTTATATCGTTTGGACATATTGTTCAGCCCCGGACATTTCAGGGTAGGAATTTATAGTTCAAGAAGGCAGCCATATGTAAACAAGCAACAGATATCTCAACATCCAGGCGTTGGTGTTGCCATCGCTCTTAATCATACACTCCTATAACCAAAGCAGGGATGATACCCTACTAAGGGCATGGCTCGGCCCAAGAAAACAAACCCAACTCCTCAACCCCAGGATGAGTTTCCTGCAATAGCACAAAGTGAACTCCCCGCCTCTTGAGATAGGAATACACCTTATATCGTTTGGACATATTGTTCAGCCCCCGGACATTTCAGCGTAGGAAATAATAGTTCAAGAAGGCAGCCATATGTAAACAAGCAACAGATATCTCAACATCCAGGCGTTGGTGTTGCCATCGCTCTTAATCATACATTCCTATAACCAAAGCAGGGATGATACCCTACTAAGGGCATGGCTCGGCCCAAGAAAACAAACCCAACTCCTCAACCCCAGGATGAGTTTCCTGCAATAGCACAAAGTGAACTCCCCGCCTCTTGAGATAGGAATACACCTTATATCGTTTGGACATATTGTTCAGCCCCCGGACATTTCAGCGTAGGAAATAATAGTTCAAGAAGGCAGCCATATGTAAACAAGCAACAGATATCTCAACATCCAGGCGTTGGTGTTGCCATCGCTCTTAATCATACACTCCCATAACCAAAGCAGGGGTGATACCCTACTAAGGGCATGGCTCGGCCCAAGAAAACAAACCCAACTCCTCAACTCCAGGACAAGAAGGTAACATCACCACATCCAAACTAGCATCGCAACACCAACCATGTGTGCAAGCAAAACACATGCAACAACTGTAGGGGCGAGCACTATCATGGGCACCTCCGGGCCTCCCATCACTCCAGGCAGCCAAACCTAGTCAGCACATGCATAGGACCGAGGGGCCCTGAATCACTCTCAGGGTCGGTGTGTAGTTACACTTGTTGTAAAGTGCAAACCTTGTCAGAAGGCAGTATGGTGTTGTACAATTGCAAAAGCAAAGATACATGCAACAGGTGATTAGAGAAGTATCTGTGTTATGTAAGTAGAAACGGACTAAAGAGGTATGTAATCAGCTCTTTCCTAAATTGGAGCAGGGTTGGAACTGCCCTCATGCATACAGAGATGATGTAATCTTACTTTCAACCCTCTTATTTATGAAGTCAGACCTAATATGGGAAGGGTTTCAGAAGCGCAATTCGTTGTAGAAGGTATTGAAGCCCGTTGGGGGGGGGGGGACACAAACTATTAATTTTTACTACATGCCTGCGCAGCTGCAGTGGGCAATGTGATGGATGAGAGATGTAATTGATATACATGGAATACCGAGACACTTCATAGCCAAGAGCACTGTGTTCATGAAGTGTTGTTTGAGGAACCAAAATGACTCCAGAGCTGTTGGGGCAGCAAGATACTGTATGCACGAATATTTGAAATAAATAACCACCCAGGCAGTGTATTCACCCGAGATGCCATTGTAGTGTACATCCAGGTTCTGCCAAATTGCAGAAATAAACGATGAAACACATGGCAAGATGCAGGCATACATAAGAATGGGGACATATTTCAGAATTAGTCTCTCTGCTTATGCAGTCGAAAGAGAGACAAATTTGGGCTGAATTCAGGGCAATTTATCACATACAATGCACTGATTAGAGCTATTGTGCTTACATGGGGACCAGATAATGTAGAGAACCACAGAAGGCAGAACTACTATCCATGTTTCTGACCTTTTGGTATATTAGGCAGGCTGTTACTACACTAATCAAGGATCTAGACCCTTCTTACCAGCCTGACACGCAGTGGCGGCTGCCTCTGAACGGGGGTGGTAGGGATGAAAAGAAAAAAAATAATAATAAATGTACCTGCTTTGCCGCCGCCTCCGCCGCATGACTCTCCTCCGTCTTCTTGTCGTCTTCCTGGCTGCTGCCTGCAGCCTGCACCGGAAGTACCTAGGCTTCCAGACTCTGCCAGCCACGACGCTGCAGGAACAGCGTCGTGATTGGTCTAGGCGGCCTGTTTGGCCACTCAAGCAGTGCCTGGAGAGGCTGGGCAATGTTCTCTGCGAGGCTGTGCAACACAGCCCAATGGAGAACATGCCAACTGCGCATGACTGTTTGGCTGGCCCTAGAGGGCCGGTCAAAGCATCATGCGCATGTAGGGAGGGAGTGCAAACCCCTCCCGCTCCCTCTGCGGCGAGCCAGCATCGACCCACCCGGAGTCGCAAAGGAAAATAAAATGATAATAACTTCTTGTTATTATCATTTTATTTTTATTTTCCACTGCTCAACAAGCAGTGGGCCAACGCTCCTCCGCCTTAGCGGAGGAGCCGCCACTTCTGACATGATTTCGCTCAAAGCAAAATGGGAGACATACATTGGTAAAGAAATGACACTGGGCGAATGGCCATTGCGCTGACATATGTTAAGAGAGTAGCTCGAAATCAGCGCTATAAGTACACAAAGTTTAACTACCTGCACCAGACCGATTTAGCTCTTGCAAAAATAGATCATGTATTCCGGAATACGAACGAACAGTGGCCTCGGTGTCTAGCACAGATGGCTGACTTTTACAATATAGTATGGAGGTGTGGGTCAATATAGGAATATTGGAGAGAAGTAGTAGAGAGAATAACTGAAGTTACTGGTAAAACTCTTGTATCGTCCTTAATGCTGTGTTTCTTCCGCCTCATGCCAAGACCTAAAAAGAATAAACATGCATTCAGATTCATTGACCTAGCATTAGTAATAGCTAAGCGAAATATTGCAGGAGTGGAAATCTGCTGGACCACCAAACCTGACGTAATGGATGAGACGCATAATTAAATCGACCACAGCAAAAATATTAGCCTTCGATGTCGACAGAAAAGTGCCTGTGTAAGCAGTAAACAACCGTAATCGGCAGGACATGTGCACTAAAGAAAAACATGAATAATAATGCATAGACAAGGGGATTATAAATCAGGGATCTACCTAAATGAGTCTGCAGATATGAGAACTGGTTAACAGCGTTAAGATGTTACAGTTAATGTGTTCTAAATGTTAGAATTGCCCATGTATTGTATATGCATACATTTGGTGCAAACGAAAGATGTGATGTTAAAATGGTACAGGCAAACATAGAAATATAAAAATCAAAATAAAGAGGCAATGAAAAAAATTGAAGCCAGATGTTTCTGTAACCATTGCTCAGGGACGTAGCAGGATCCTTAGCCTCTTTCTCAGAGTGGTGCCCCTCAGGGTGTCCGGTTTCTTGAGAGTGATACAGCTAAGATGTACTAAGGTTGCTATCCAGAGCGAGCAATGTGAGCTTCCACAATTCTCCGAACCCACTGCCAACCTTACACTAACAATATGCATGCTTGAAGAAGACACGGGCAAAGGGGAAGAGAAACTGTCACATTGCCTAGTTGTGTAGCTGGGTTTGATCTGCACTGAAGGAGCAGTAATCTCTAAAGACAAGAGAAGGTCTTGTTATACCTATGTAATTGGCTTTGGCATTTAACTTCTGAGATTGTACATAATGTATTTTCAAATCTGCATTCTGGAATGAAACCCAATAGCTATTCTGAGCTGAAATATGATTAGAGTTGATATGATAACTCAGAACACACAGAGAATGTTTAATAAAAAGCAGCTACCTTCAATATTTTGTGATACTATTCTGTGGCTCTGATTACGTTTAATTTAACTGGTTCAGAACTTTAATCTAAGGGGGACGTGGCTACCGCGCCGGACAAGATGGCGGCTCTAAGCTGAGCTCCGCCACTTCACGGAGCATGTGAAGAGGATTTCGACCACTTCAAGACCCTGTCCTGCATCCACCAGGCCGAATACTCCTTCCGCTACATGGCGGCTCGCGTTTGTTGCGGTGGGTGAATTTTCATCTTGTATCTCGGCTGCGTTTGCCGCGACTTTGTTTTCCTGACGCGGGCGGCCGCCATTTTGTATGCGCGGTGCCCGTGTCACCTGAGAGAAAAGTGCTACATATCGTCTGAGGCAGAACACTGTTCCAAGTATGGCCATTCGGTATTAATGCCATATTTGCCATATTATTTATTGCTACTTCGCATTACTTGAAGATGGGAGATAAGATGAAATGAGAAAAGCATTTTAAAGCAAGTCCAGCCCTTGCATTCTTCATTCTTCATGCTTTTACTTCTATCCTGCCATATGTATTGTTCACTTATGGGGATGTTCACTGGCACCTCCCTTACTTCGGAGTCGGTTACCTTCAGTGCTAATTGAACCTGCTTTTCTTTAATGTGTTTATGTGACCCAATAGACAACTTCGAGTGTGAGGATCCTCTTGCAAGAGTCAGTGTTCCAATATTCAAAGTGTGAGGGAACAAAGAATGTCATCTACCCATCCTTCCTTGGCTTAACATGTATCTAATGTTGCAATAATTCCTCAAGGATGGTGTCGTCATTCTTATCTGCATATTGCCTTCACTTTTACTTCTCTGGTTTCTACTGAGGCTGACTGACCTTGAATTTCTCACAAGTGATCTGATTCTGAGAGGTCGTAGATGGTCATTCACTGATTGTGAGCTTGCTATACTCTACAATCTCCGTCATCTGGTTTTGGCTGTGACTTTCATCAATACTGTGTGTAAACATCTACATACCCTCGTTGTGCCCTACAATATTAAGCAACTTATTTATGGGAAGGGTCTCTACTTTTAAAAATCATCCTCTTCGTCAAGTTTATTTCGTCAAGATGGCTAGTGACTCCATTTCTCTCACAAAGACATCTTCATCTGGCGCTAAATCAAAAAGAACCAAAAATGATCCCCCATCTCCAGTTCAGGCATCTTCTAATCCGGTCTTGGATTCAATCTTGGATGAACTACGTGCCTTAAAACCGTTCATGAACACCACCAATGAAAAACTGCAACTGATTGAAGACCGATGGAACAATATGGAAGGTAAAATGTCCGAAATGGAACAGCGTATAAGTAATCTTCAAGATGTGGCTACTAAAGTACCTTTGCTGGAACAAGAAATGTATAAGCTTAAACTCCATACTGAGGACTTAGAAAATCGTAACAGAAGTAACAATATTCGGCTTATTGATTACCTGAAAATGTCGAGGGTCCGGATCTTCTTTCTTTTTTAAAGACATTTTTGGCTGACCTTCTCAACCTTCAATCTTCGATACCCCTCAATATCCAACGAGCTCATCGCCTTGGTCGACCTCAACCTCAATCCAACAAACCACGTGGCATTATTATGCTTTTTCTTGAATTCACCGACCTGATGCATGTTCTAAAAGTTGCCAGAGAAAAACGCCGCCTTGTTTGGTCGGGCCATAACCTCTTCAGCTCACAGGATCTTTCTAATGCTACCAATGCTAGATGTAAAGAATTCCTAGCCCTCCGTCCACAAATGAGATTTATGAACATCCGTTACAGCATCTTACATCCTTGTCTTTGCAAAATTACCCATGAAGGTGTATCCCGCTCATTTGAAGATCCTCTTAAACTAAAACAGTTTTTGCATTCTATCACTAGAATACCTATGGACACAAATGTTCAGTGTTCTTAAATGCTCTATGTTCTTAAATTAATAGACTATTAATGCTTCACATTTCATTATTACTTCTTGTTTTGGTCTTGTTATTCTTTATCTTTTTATGATGACTTATGCGGTTTAAATAACTTCTCTTGTATTATCTTACTCTCTCTATATCTTATATTATCTTATTTTCTATATTTTCTCATCTTCTTCATTTCCATCTTTCTCCGTTGTTGCTCTTGTCCTTGAGTGCGGACATGCCTGGTTCTTGTTTCTTTCTCTTCATATTACAGGTCTGTTTTTTTGTCCTTGATCTGTCCCTTTTCCCTTTTTCTTTTTTTTACTCTTTTTTCATTTCTTCCTGTCTTGTACCCTCTCTTTCACTTCCCCCTTCTTCGCTTATTTTCCCTTCCTCTTTCTTGTATTTGTATGAGTATTTACTTTATGTGCTTCTGTATGTTCTTATTAATCTTATCCTGTTGCCTGACTTTTATGACCAACGTCTTTTGTCTTCACTGTTGTTTTTTGCAGTTCGTCACCATTGTGATTATTCCCCTGTCTCTTAAACATTGACATGTTTAATGTTGTATCGTGGAACGTTCGTGGTTTGGGTCATCCTGTCAAGCGTCAAAAGATACTTTCTCATCTATCAAAACTTGACTCTCAGATTGCTTTTTGAAGGAAATTCACTGTAATGATGTTGAATCTCTCAAACTCAAGCGTCAATGGGTGGGCCAGGTTGTTTTTTCCCCAGCTGTTAACCGTAAAGGTGGCATTGCCATCCTTTGTCATAAATCTTTGAATTTACAAATTGTATCAACTGAAAATGATACGAGTGAACGATGGGTAATACTTCACGCCACGCTCTATAATAAACTTGTTAGCTTTTTCAACATATACGGGCCGGTTAAATCTGACCCGGATTTTTGGAACAATATTAAACTAAAATTATCTTCAAATACTAACCCTAATATTATTGTTGCTGGAGATTTCAATAATTGGCTTGACCCCTTCTCTGACAGGAAATCTGATTGTAAATTTAAACCAGATAAATCTCATGGAGCGTTTCAGTCTGCTATTGCCTCTCGTCCACTCTATGATGCTTTGAAGACTAGTAATCCCGATGATTATGAATTTACGTTCTATTCTAATGTTCATCACACTATGTCCCGCATTGACTATGTTTTAATTTCGAAACCTTTACTTCCCTCGCTCCAATCTTCTGAGATTGGCTCCATTTTTATTTCTGACCACGCCCCTGTTTCAGTTTCTCTTGATTTGACCCTTACCACTCCAAACAGGCTAGATGGAGATTTAATAACTCTCTATTATCCGATCAAACTCATATTTTAAAGGCAACATCCTTTATACAAGAATTTTTTCACTTCAACAAATCAAGTGACACTTCTGTACATAACAACTGGGATGCCTTCAAGGCCTCGTTCAGAGCTTGTCACCATCGCCTACACTGCTAGAAAGAAAAGGTTACTGAACCCACAGTACCTCTCCTCCCTCAGTCACATTAAGACCCTTGAACATTCCTACTATACTTCCAAATCCCATGTTCACCTTCGTGACCTAATCAAGGCTAAATATGATTGAAATAAATTGGCTACAATTGATGCCTGTAACATTCTACTTAAAATCAAATCTAAATATCACGGGGGCAAAACAAAGCGGGATGAATGTTGGCCAATAATTTAAAGTCAAATCAGAAAGGAAAACCATTGGCCCCATTCGTAATACCCTTAATAACACTCTATTACATTCTGATTCAGACATAGTTACGGCATTTCAGACTTTTTACCACTCATTATATACGGAAGACACCCATCCTACTGCAATCGACACTCGGTTATTCTTTGATGGCCTCCCTTCTCCCTGCCCTATTCCGGACACCATGGCTCTCCTGGAAAAAGATATAACTCTTCAGGAGATTTCAGATGCAATTAAATCCTTAAAAAGAGCTAAGGCTCCTGGCCCTGATGGTTTTTCTATTGAACTTATATTCTCTATTTCATCTATTTTTGCCCCCACATTTACTTGAGCTCTTTACCTCTTTTTTACTCCATTCCAAACCTGAAGGTTCTTTTCTTGATGCTCTCATTGTTATTCTCCCTAAACCTGATAAAGACCTCTCCCTTTGTCAAAACTACCCCAATCTCACTAATTAACTATGATAGCAAAATTTTTGCAAAAATTCTTGCCTCTAGACTTGAAGGTGTTATCCCCTTACTCATTAAACCCGATCAATCTGGCTTTATTAAGGGTAGGCTTTCCTCAGATAATACCAGAATGTTCTCTAATATTCTCGCCTTGGGGAAAAGTTATCCTGATCCTTTAGCTGCATTATCCCTCGATGCTGAGAAAGCTTTTGATCGTATAAATTGGCAATTCATGTTTAAAACTCTTCAGTGGTTTGGCTTTGGCCCCAAATTAAATGGTTTCTTATCCCATTATTTTAACCTACCTAGAGTTACATGGCAAGGATGTAAGCTTTCTCCTATTTAATTTCTTTTATGTCTCAAACCCTTTCTTGAACGCATTCAACATAATCCTTCGATTACCGGCTTCTGCCACAATTCCCACAAAATTAAACTATCTGCTTATGCAGATGATATCCTTGTCTACCTCTCTAAACCCTTAACCTCCTTACCTCCCTTCCTGCAGGAAATTGACTTATATTCTAAAATATCTGGCTAAAAATCAAATTTTTCTAAAACTGAAATCTTACCCTTAAATCCAATATGCTACCAATTCATGTTTTCTGATACTAACTTTAAATGGTGTCCATCTAAAATTAAGTACCTTGGCGTATGGTTTTCCTCTACCATCCCTCAAACTCTATCCCATAATTTTAATGCTTTAAAACTTAAAATTCAAAATTCACTTTCCTCATGGTCCCCACTATATTTATCCTGGTGGGGCATGAAGGATGTGGCCCTCTAGGGCCACTCGGGGTTTCTCACAACCACCTGCTATGCCTTCCCAAGAATGACGAGTCGGTCAGACAGTAGAGAATACAAACTTACATGTTTATTAGAAATGCTCTGCAGAGGAGTTCATCATGACCTGCACCTTAAGATGTCTGCCGAGGGACTGCCTCCCCAACAGTCTACAGTGAGTAATCATTCTTCCCCAGGAGCCTCCAACCCCGCCCACCATGGAAAACTACTGGCCTGGGCCCAACATGAACAAAGGAGGCACAGGGAGATGAGCTACCACCTGTCAGATGGGTACATGTTATCAGAGACCCAAGGCCACTGTGCTGGGTCTCAGCGTCTCCTAACGTGGGAGCAGAACTACACACTTAGATAGGTATGTGAGAGCAGAATGGTCTCCTCATTAGCAAGTCGGGAAACAGCCTTGGACAGAAAGAAAAAATAATAACGAAATACAGTGTTCTGCTGAGGCAAGCATTACGAGCCATGAGGCCTAACTCAGGCACAGTCTAAGCAGCCTAATGAGGATTGCGAAAAACAAAATGGAGTCACACTCGCTAACTGAAGCCTGCACATTACGGGGATAACTCAGTGGGTTGCATAACGTGAATACAACTGCCATCTATTTAGCCACACATTGCTAACCTAATATAACGTAAAAGGAGTGCGTTGCAGGGATGGGAATTTGAAACCTAACAGACCCTCCTTTTAGCATGGGTGGCTAAATGCTTTATTCGCTATCCGGTAGGGTCTTTACAATTCTACGGGAGAGGAAGGAATTGCATAGTCACTCAGGTAACAAGGGAAAAACAAGCAACACATGAGCATTGAAATCATTTAATACTCAAAGATGCCCTCATCAATGAGCATCAGGTCCTGAATTTCCTGCATCATCATAGCATAAATGTTGTTATCACTTCTTGGCAATGTAGGGGTAGGGGTAAGTTTACTCATACAATAGGTGCAACAGGCTGGAAGGCAATTAATGCATAAGCAACAGGTAAAGATAACCCTTGCAATGGCTATTAGGACAAGTAATATCTTCCAACCCCATGATGTCACCAGACCCCAGAGCCACCCTGTAAGGGACCATGAACCATTATCCTGATGGCTATCCGAGGCTAGTCTGTGTAATTTCTGTATTGCGGAATATACAGTAGGGGCACTATCAGGTATGTACACACAGCAGCTGCTGCCAATGACGCGACAGGCTCCACCCCTATCAGCCAGGATGACGTCTAAAACCATCCGATTTTTAAGAGAAACGAGCCTCGTAGCCTGAAGCTCGACTGTAATATTAGTCAGTATACCAGCAGTAGTATTAATAACTCCCTCAACTACTCTAGCATACTCTAGCAAGGCGACGAATATTACGGCTATTGAAGATGGGACTCCAGAACGGCAGAATGCCCTTCATTATGTCAGTAAATTGCTGCAAGGATGTATCTGTCTGATCAATATTGTCTGGATTGACAACTCTCCTAACTCGGTGTACCTGGAGATCCCTACGCTGTAGTCTATGATCCTTGTGGTAATTGGACGGTGCAATGTAAACGGGAGGCAAGAGAAAGGAAACATAACACCGGCCAGACCACCCTCTCGGAAGCCAGGTATAAGCCTGTTCCCCACAGATGAAGTATACATTCAGAGGTGTAAGCAAAGGTGGGCTGCTAGTAGTGTTCAATCGGTATGTGTAGTTACAATGACTCTGTCCTACTGAAATGTTTCCTATTCCTTCAACACAGAAACTAGCTGTTGCATTTATCACAGGGACAGGCATGGCTTTGTCTTCAGTGATATTGCGCTCCTGGAAACATTTAAAGTATTCAATGACATTAAATCCTTAGAAATCTAGCATTTCATTTCATAACCAGGTGACATTTTCGTGAGCTTCGAATACATTCATACAAGCATCTGAGTCTAGGGTACCCTCCTTGCCATCTGCCCCGGGTGTATATCCCTGGTGTACCACTATATACTCCAATACTGCTTCGTAGTCTGCCTGTACCATTTCATAACGTCAGCGTGATAATGCAGTTATACCATAGAGAGCAGTTGGAACCAGGTTTCACAGCTACCCAAATATGACAGGGGCAATGACACCAGCAAATCATTTTTATGCATAACTGAGGGAAGTAGCCCACACACCCAGCAATTCGTGGCATTGGTAGTACTGTGTACCTGATGAAGCATCTGAACAAAAGCATTTTGTGCATAAGTCTGTCTATGTCTCTCCTTATGTGGGGCCAATGTGACAAACGAGTGCTCTGCTGGAACCGAGGTAGTCCCTATCAAGGTGTGCACAGGATGCTGTTCCTCTAAGTACCAGACCACCCCAAATACGATCATCAGAGAAAGCAAAATTATTACAACAAACACTATTTTACTCTTAGTAGACCAGGAGGACCAAACAGGACCATCTGGAGTGGGACGCGGAGCCGCAAGGGCTGCTCCTCATCAGGGATAGGACGACCAAAGGGATACATTTGGAGAACTTCAAGGACAACTTATAGGTGTAAAAAGGGAAAGAAAAATTCACGGGCTAGAGCCACTTATTGCAACAACAGTACCAGGGGGCACAAATCACCTAGCGTCCGTTTAGAGCCTCGCTGGCAGGCTCCTATTGTTCATCAACGACGGTGCTATGAAGCACTCCCATGGAGGAGCTGCACAATCGCAGGCCTTGCAGCAAAACAAATCCTTCTTCTTTCAGGATAGGGCACCCTCCCTCCTGGGCAAATGCCCTCAACTATCCTGTCCAGTGTCCAAGGCAGTGCACCAGCATGGTTCACCCTAGTCTAATACAGGCACCTTAGGCACAGCACCTGCGCGCTAAGCTCAAGTCCTTCCCTAACTCCTAGACTGTTCGGCTGGTGCACCGTCCTTTTTCCAGGGCCTCAGATTATACTTTGTAACTCCAGGCACAGTTTCATCAACAAAAAGGGGTAGAAACTGAGGATCAGATGGGCATCGAGATTCGGATTCCGGTGTGTTAGAGACGGTGTTATCCGGGGCGGTCCTTATCTCTGGTGGGATCGCCTCAGACAGAACTGCATCACTTTCTTCGTCCGTCTGCACCCACCTCACCCGGGCGTCAGAGAAGGGAACGAAGCGTGGCACCTTCTCACTCTCCTGATCACCGATGCCTTTGTTGACCCAACGGTCATACAGGAGCGAGAGAGGCACCCTTTTCACATGAGATGTATGGATCCAGTGCTTTCTGCCATCCACCTTTACAGCCGTTCTAGTGGCGAGAAGTACGATGACTGGCCCCTTCCACCTCGGGTCCAGGCTGCTCTTTCGTTGGAAGTTTTTAATCATCACATAATCGCCAGGCTGTATGCAATGCCGGTGCCCCTCTGGTACTGGCCGCAATGTGGCTTGTATCTGTTGATGAAGAGAACGAAAATCTTTAGACATATCATACGGGTAGTCTACAAGCAGGGGGTACTCTATCTCGGAAAAACGCTTGGGTCTGGGGACGCCCCACACATTAGCAGGGCGTCTGAAGACCACCTCGTAAGGGGACAACCCTGTTCTAGAATGCGCTGTCGCTCTGGTAGATAATAAAGCCAAGGGTAATGCATTTGGCCATCTCAGTCCTGTGCTTTCTTGAATCTTTGCCAACTTCAGTTTGAGAGTAACATTGTACTTCTCAACCAGGCCTGCCGACGGGGGGTGATTCGCTGCATGATACTTCTGTTTAATATGCAAACCTGTGCACACCAATTCAATGACTTTTGCATTAAAGTGACTTCCGTTGTCACTCCAGATCACGCGTGGCAACCCATAGCGCGGGAAGTACTCCTTTAAAAGTGCCTTCGCCGTCGCCATAGCTGTATTCTCTTTAGTGGGGTAAGCCTCAATCCATTTACTGAATGCGCAGATCACTACTAGCACATACTTTAGGTTATTAACTCGTTCCATTTTGATGAAATCCATCTGGAGAACCTCGAAAGGGAAGGAAGGCGGTGCAAAATTACCAGTGGGTGTAGGGGTACCTTTCCCAGGGTTATGCTTCAGACAAAGGATGCAATGCTTCACTAAATGCGTGGCTGTCTTAGCGATATTATCTTTCTGCCATACTGGGTCCAGCAACTTGCATATTCCTTTGGCACTAATGTGCACAGGGCCATGGGCCATGGTAACAACAGGGAGCACATATGAATTAGGCAGCAACCATTGTTGCTTCTCTGACAAGTCAGTCCAACACCCGTCCTCATCCAAGTGACCTGTTCTCTCCTCCCACATTGCTAATTCATCTAAAGTCGCCTCACCCTGGATTTCCCTGACATTCTCCAATGTGTCTTCGAACATTCCATTGTCTGGGACCCACCTAGCGGGACCTGCCACCAACATCTTTGTCATCTTTGATCGAGCTGTCTCCTTAGCTGTCTGGTCTGCGAAAGCATTTCCCCTCCCCACATCATCTGTAATAGCCTTATGAGCGCTACATTTCACTATTGCTAACTTACTGGGCAGTGTCAATGTGGACAGCAATCTATGTATCAATGGCCCGTTCTGAATCCGCAGTCCGTGCAAAGTCAAGAACCCTCTCTCCGCCCATAGGCGTCCAAAATTATGGGCCACCCCAAAGACGTACTGGCTGTCAGTGTAGATATTAACAGCCAGTCCCTCACTTAACTCACAAGCCCTGAGGAGGGCAACCAACTCTGCAGCTTGGGCCGATTGGTGTGGGATACAGGATGTCTCAACTACAGTGTGTAAAATTGTTATTGCATAGGCTGCTGTGGTGGTGCCATCTGGTAACTTGAAACAAGAGCCATCGACATATAGTTCCCCTTGGGGTTCAGGTAAGGGAACATCAGTCAGGTCTACCCGTCCCTTCGTTTCTTCCGCAGTCCGAAAAAAACAATCATGGACATCATTGTCCTTTTCTTCCGAAGGGAGGGGTATTAACGTGGCTGGGTTCAGAGTAGCACATCTTTTGATGGTAATGTGCGGGGCAAACAGGGTCAGTTCATAGCTAGTCAGACGCGCACTAGTAAGGTGCTGCGTCTTTGTCTTATTCAATAGTGTATCCACAGCATGGGGTACCATTACTGGGAGAGCAGTATCAAGGATGAGCCCTGCCGATTTCCTGATAGAAACTGCCACTGCCGCGGCAGCTCTCTGACAGCTCGGGAGTGCTCTGGTGACATTATCAAGCATGGCATAGAAGTAGGCGCAGGGTCTCTGCTTACCACCGAAACCCTGTGTTATAATAGAAAGCGCGCAACCATCCACCTCATGCACGTAGAGCACAAAAGGCTTCTAGTAATCAGGAGTACCAAGCACAGGAGCAGAGCAAAGCGCAGTCTTTAATTACTCAAAAGCTTGCTGGCATGCAGGTGTCCAAGGCAGGGGTTCATGCACATCTTTTGTGGTCAGGTAAAGAAGGAGTTTTGTTAGTAGGGAGTTGTTAGGGATCCAGTGCCGACAATACGATGTTATCCCTATAAAAACGCGTACCTCGCGTTTGGTTTTAGGGACAGACATGCTAGTAATGGCAGCTATGTGCTCAGGTGTTAGTCTGCGACCCTCCTTCGACAGTAGGTGACCTAAATAGGTGACCTCCTGTCGACAATACTGGAATTTGGAAAGTGACACCTTGTGTCCATGATGCGCCAGATGCAATAATAATTTAACTGTGGCGTCTTTGCAACCATCCTCTTTGTCCGAAGCAATAAGGAGGCCGTCAACATACTGCAACAGCACATTACCAGGGGGAAGCTCCAAAGAATCCAATTGAGCTTTCAAGGCTTGGCTATAAATACTAGGGCTTCAGGATAGCCTTGTGGAGCACGACAGAATCTAAAGTTCCGACCGGCTATTGCGAATCCAAACAGATATCGGCTATCTGTATGGATTGGTATGCTAAAGAAAGCATTTTTCAAGTCAATCACAGAGAAAAATTTTGCTGATGGGGGAATCATTGTTAAGATCGCTGTAATGTCCGGAACCACAGGGTATTGGGGAACTATGATCTTATTAACCTCTCTGAGGTCGATCACAAAACGGTAAACGTCAGGGTGGGCATCAGGAGAATCCAAGGGTGCCTTTTTAAGAATAGGAAGAATAGGGCTATTACACACATTCGCCGTAGTCTCCTCAACCACACCAGACTCAATCAAATCCTGTATTATTTGAAATAAGGCCTTTTCACCTGCCTGGGATATCTTGTACTGGGGAATACGTGACAATTTAGCATTGTCTCTGATCTGTATAGAAACTGGCGGGATCTGGAGTAACCCCACGTCCGTGTCTCCTGTAGCCCATAACGTACGTGGCACATCTCTAAACTCAGCTGGAAGGGGGGTATCCTTCGCAAAGCACTGTTTGGCACGGGCTACCTGCGGTCCAATAGTCATGTAAACACAGTTGGAGAACAGAAAATTGTCGCATGCAACTTTTTTAACAAATCGAGTCCTAACAAATTTCCCCCGCAATTTGATGTCAGTAAAAACGGTGAATCGACCGTAAAGGGGCCAATAGTCAAAGCAAGAGGCTTGGAAATGGGGCTAATGACCGGCACGCCTGAGAAACCCACCGACACATTGTTTTGGCCAGACAGAGCTGCCCCTGGGACCAGTGAACGGGAAACAGAGCTATTCATAGCCCCTGTATCAACTAAAAAAAATTCAGTAGTACCCTGTAAATCAGCAGTGACATAAGGTCCATTCTGATATATAGGCACAGGAACTGGTTCCTCACCCTGTCCTCGGCTGTCCTAGCTGTGATACAACCCCGTCACTTCGTCCATGTCATAATCGTCATGATAGTACTGCCGTCCTCTGGGGTCGTCAAAATAATTCCTGCTCTGCCTATTGTGTGATGTATCCTCTGTCTGCATCCCCCCTCTACCTCCTGTTCCTCGACCGCGGCCTCGAAAACCCCGACCCCTCGGGGCCTCACCTTTCTGTAACAACTCCGGACACTCATTCCGCCAATGTCCCTCCTGCTTGCAGTACGCACATTGATTGAGCCCGAGGGGCGTGTTTGAAGCACCACCTCTGCCAGACCGGGGTGGCCGTTGGGCCGAACCCGAACCTCTACCTCGTCCATTTCCCCTCGCAACTTGCTGCATCAATACCCTCGTCTTCAAATCCTTTGACTTTTTCTCCACCCTATCCTTGTTCTCATTCACTCTATGTTCATAATATTGTGCCATACTCAATATCACTGACGGGGATGATGTCGTCCAAGTACTTTCCGAAGCCTGCAACCGTGTTGCAATTTCGGGAAGCAAGTTAGTGACAAATCTGTTGACAAATAAACGAACACCACCCTCCTGTGACAAGTCCTGTCCACTAAAATCTAAAAACACCCCTTCAAATCTAATAAAGAAATCCGACACACTTTCATCATTCTTCTGGCGACACGCAGTCAACTTGTCCCAATCCACTCTCTTTGGCGGGATGAGTGAGTGCATGTATGTGATAATATGTCCTGGCAAAGCGAGGAGCTCCGCTTTCAGCTTGTCGCGGGGCATACGCTCCTTATCCCAAGCCCTGATCTCATCCCATGTTCCCCCCAACTCTAGTGCATGATCCTGCGTATGGACTTGCCTCCATATGTTCACTGGTACCAACAGGCCGAAAAACAACTCTATGTCAGCTAGAGTCATTACTGTGGAGGAAGCCGCCTCCGTCAACTCTTTATAATATGCAGTAGGGTTTTTCTGGGGGTCCGGCAGCTGGCCCTTTAAGGATAGGACCTCACTCCTCTTCCAAGGAGTATAGATCCATTGCTCCTGAAACCGAGCGTCGACCCATTGTCTAATCACAGCATTGGTGGAATCGCGCAGTTCTGGAATTTCAGGGTAGTAAATGGGATGAACTTCCCTCATGGGATGCTGTGTCCCCATTGTCGGAATCTTCTGGAGCAATCTACCTCGGTAACCCACTAGTGTCGTTATATTGCTAAAAACCTCATTGGGAGCCATACCTGCAGCATATACCCTATCCCGTATGTCATATATTATTTGTGGTGCAACACCTTGAAAACACTGTTCCCACAACTCTATCAGCATCGCTAACATGTGTTTAAGGGCATCCTGCTGTATAAACGTCTCGTAATCTTTCATCACACTCCACACATCCTCCATGCTATAGATCGGGTGCCAAGCCCACTGAGCTGCTTGATTCGCCACCATTTTCTTTTCCTCATTACCCACTGCAGAACGCACCAACACTTTATCCGTTCGATCTCGCGCTGCTGCCCAGTTCACATCATGCACTCCACGCGCTGGAGTTTCGACATCCAACTGTGCCTGGTGTGTCACACTCACGGGGGAGGGAGCAGACGCAGAGACAGGTACCATTAGGTAGGGACACAGGGTGGTAGGGGTGAAAGGGGGAGTAGCAGTCGACACAGAACTAATAGACTGGGCAGGGGAGATTACAGCACCTGCCCCGGTGACTGGTGTGAGTAGAAGAGAAGCAAGAGGGGCCGGGGCTGAAGCGGTAGCACCAGAAACAGGAATGCTAGAAGGGGCGGCATTAGAGGCCAAGGACTGAGAGGTCGGGACTGCCGGGTATATCCGTTCAGGGGCATAAGGAGGAGGAGGACGAGAATCCAATAGCTCTTCGACGAAATCATCACCTTCCTCTCTAGTAACATAGCACTTATCTGTCTGTAACCGAAACTTTCTATCTGCACATTCTATACCCTTCTCTACCTTTCCTCTTTCATAGGCTACTGCTTTCTATGTTATAGTTTGCGTCTGCCTCTTCCGGGCCTCTTTCTCTGCTCTCATACGTCGTTGCTTTGCTTCTTTCTGCCATACTCTCAGAGAATCAAACATTGACTGTCTGCTCCTCCTAGCAAACAACTTGTCCTGCAAGAAGTTCAATTTCTGTTCATCAAACGAGCCAGTAAGCGGCCACTGTAACTCAGGATTGTCCCTCGTATATTTATGCCACAATGTGCTAAACATAACAGGGCCAATACCATGTTTAATGTATATGTCAAAATTTGGAGAACCCTCCGGAGGTGCAGGCTGGCTCTCTTCCAATCGAGCATCAGTAGAACAACATCGACATCCAAAACACCCCAATTTGCTGAAACAAGGCATCTTAATATAAGACACATGCACTGTCCCTAACGGACAAGTATAACACCAACAATCGACAAACAAAGACAAGATAAAGTAACAAATATTAGTCACGAAGCAAACCGAAACGGTCCAGGGACCACTCCCTACAGTCCAGGGACTGTATCAAATTCAAGAAGACAGGCTCCAGCCCCAGACCTTTTCAAGCATTAACCAAATTACCAGTTGGTCTGGCAGATTGTTCACGGGCAGTCCCGGGCCTTTACAAGCGCGGGCCAAATTTCCAGGTGGTCCGGTGAACTGCTTGCAAACACTCTGTGCCTTTTTCAAGGGTCCGCAGACCCACCAAGTTCAAGACAAGAAAGTCCGGAGACCGTACCAAGACACAGCCCGTCGACTCGTGTCGTTCAAGCAAGGCAGTTCAAAAACTGCAGACAAGACAGTCCGGAGACTGTATCAAGACACAGCCCGCAGGCTCGTGCCGTCCAAGAATGGTGCCATTTTTTCAAGAATCAAATCACTCACCTGGTGCACACAGGTCGAGTCAAGTTATTCTCCACTGCCGACTCTTCGGACCAAACGGTCAACTCCAAGGTTTCGCCTTCCCTGGACCCCAGCTGGTGACCACTAGACAAGGGGGCGCCCGATCAGCTGGGCGGGGCAGCTGCGAGAACCAAGCTCAGTCTTGTGTGGGGTACCCCGATCCGCCCAATCGACCAAACGCACCCCCTGACGCTTCAACCCAGTTACGGGCGAGTCGGATCACCTTGCTGGGTCCCTGTTCAGGTGCCAACTGAAGGAAGTGGCCCTCTAAGGCCACTCGGGTTTTCTCACAACCACCTGCTATGCCTTCCCAAGAATGAAGAGTCGGTCAGACAGTAGAGAATACAAACTTACATGTTTATTAGAAATGCTCTGCAGAGGAGTCCATCATGACCTGCACCCTAAGATGTCTGCCGAGGGACTGCCTCCCTAACAGTCTACAGTGAGTAATCATTCTTCCCCAGGAGCCTCCAACTCCGCCCACCATGGAAAACTACCGGCCTGGGCCGAACACGAACAAAGGAGGCACAGGGAGATGAGCTACCACCTGCCAGATGGGTACATGTTATCAGAGACCCAAGGCCACTGTGCTGGGTCTCAGCATCTCCTAACGTGGGAGCAGAACTACACACTTAGATAGGTATGTGAGAGCAGAATGGTCTCCTCATTAGCAAGTCGGGAAACAGCCTTGGACAGAAAGAAAAAATAATAACGAAATACAGTGTTCTGCTGAGGCAAGCATTACGAGCCATGAGGCCTAACTCAGGCACAGTCTAAGCAGCCTAATGAGGATTACGAAAAACAAAATGGAGTCACACTCGCTAACTGAAGCCTGCACATTACGGGGATAACTCAGTGGGTTGCATAACGTGAATACAACTGGCATCTATTTAGCCACACATTGCTAACCTAATATAACGTAAAAGGAGTGCATTGCAGGGATGGGAATTTGAAACCTAACAAGCAGGTTGGATACCATTAAAATGATGATTGTACCACTTATTCTATTCCTACTCTATGTTACCCTTCAAAATCCCTAACTACTATTTTAATCAAATCAATTCCATTTGTACTAAATTCCTCTGGAATAACAAGCCTGCCCGTATTGCTTTAACTAAATTAGTCAAACCCAAAAACGAAGGAGGTGTACGATTTCCTAACTTTAAACTGTATCACACTGCTTTTTTAATTAGACAAGTGTATGCACTAAACAGACAATACCACGATGTTCCGATACCTAGCTGGACCTACTTCGAACGTTCTCTATTACATGACTTCTCTTTTTACAATATTTGTTTCATGTCTAATTGCACCTTTATATCTAACCATCCTATTCTAAAATATTCTCAACACTTGCTACATTCACTATTTATAGATGGCTCTAACTTTTATCAAGCCTTCCTTGCATCTTCTATTTGGTACAATAAATTCATTAAGTTCCCCCACAAATCCTTCTATTTTAAACATTGGAAAGAGAAGAATATTTTATATGTACACCAACTTGTATCCAATAATTCTGTTATACCTTTCAGTACATTACAAGAATGTTATGATCTACCTTCTTCTTGTTTTTCTCAATATGTTCAATTATCACAGGCACTTCAATCATTTATCGCAACCAAAAATTTTCCAACCAATAGTACCCCATTTACTCCCTTTACTCCTTTACACAACATCTCCTCTGACTCTAACCCTAAAGCCTCCTTTATATATAAACTTTTATCCACTCATATCTCTGAAAGACAAAAATCCCCAATTGAATTAGCTTGGGAACTAGACCTTTCCATTACTCTCTCACCTAAAAAATGGGATAAGTTATGGCAAAAAACATTTCCACCTCTAGAGCTGCTAACATTACCCAATCTCTATTTTTTTATACAACAGAGCTGTCAGGACACCAGTGTTTAAACACAAAATCAATCCTTCTTCCTCTCCTCTTTGTTGGTCATGCCTTTCCTCCGATGGTACTTTTTCTCGTTTGATATACTATTGTCCCAATGTCCAAAAATTTTGGAAATGTATCTGGGCTAAATGTTCCAAGATTTTTCACTTTTGTATCCCTTTATCAATTCAAAATGTGTTTCTTGGTCCTTATCAGTTGATTTTCATGACACAGTGTTGAAATTGAAACTGCTTGACCTTTTATTGCTCTTGCATTTAAAGTTATTCTTACCTGCTGGAAGGATAATTCCAAAATCGGTATGCTACAATGGTGGAATCTTATTTGTGACGAACATAGAATATCTATTGCTTCATCTTCATCTGTACCTCAAAAATTAAATCTGATTTACTTTGGTTACCTTTTACTACCTTTCTATCCTCATACCCCTCTTTACACTAACACTTATTTGACATTTCCTCTTTCTTTATTTCCTTTCTTCCCTCTTTCTTCTCTCTTTTTTATTTTTAAATTGTTTAGTTAATTATAATATAGATGGTACCCTAATCTTACTCTCTTTTCATTTCCTACATAAGGCTGTACTCTATAGTTTCTCTAATGCATACTTGGTATTTTAGCTTCCTCTTATTGTATAATCCAACATGTACCTCTTTTTCTTATGTCTAATATACACCCGGTACCTGTTTACTTATTCAATAAAAATTATTATTAAAAAAAAAAAAGAACTTTAATCTAAAAAGTGCTAATTAGTATAACTCATTCAAATGAATACCTTAATACCCTATCTGTGCTAATAGCAATATAAGTCTGTGTGAGACAAGGAGCACGAGGAACCATCCTCAAAGCATTCAAAATGGCTTCCTCTATTTGAAAGTGTTGTAAGAGTCCTGTGACTCCAGTGGACATGTAATCTTTCTTACCTTCACTCAGGTGTTTATTGTAGTGCTTTTTTCTGAAACGGGAGGCCTCTGTCGACGAGATGCCGAGACACTGTGAACACCCCCATCCTCTTATGGTCACGAACATGTGCATTTTTAGAAGATTGCAAGTAACCCACTGGTGTAACGAAACTTGAGGGGGCCTCCGTGCAAGGTATGTGGAGGGGCCCCCTCCGGACTCAATAAGGAGCTCCCAGGCCAGACTCCTGGGCTGAGGGGGCCCCCTGGAGCTTGGGGGCCCCACCCGCACCTCAGGGGTTGCGGGGGCCTGGGTTACGCCACCGGAGTAGCCCATATCTGGGCAGGACAAGTGTGTAGAGATAAGCACATCCCTGGCATCTAACAGAAACCTGTCATGTCGAAAGAACATTGTGGCTTCAGAGGATTAATTTAATCAGCAGCCCCAACCCAGGCGAAGTACTTGGTGAAAGATTAAACGAAAGTCTATCCTTCAGGGTTGAAGGAAAGTTTGTGGTAAGAGATATTTGTTGGTGTGCATCCCCAGAGTGGTTTTCAGAGAAAATAATTTGGACACCCCAACTCAGGAGGAGGCATCTGCAGGCAGCATGGCAGTACTAACGTTCATTTTTACTATGAATTATTTATATTTCCCAAAAATTCCAGGCATTCAAAAATAATTGACAGACCAAAACACATCAAAAAATGAAAAAGCCATAGAAATGCTCACTGTTAATTTTTTGTTAATGAACTTGTTTTCACCAAGCATCCCCATGACCTTGCCTGAAAGAGCATTCCTACCTAAATATAATATTATTATTTTCTGGTATGTAAACTGGTTTTGCTCAAGCATTGGAATGGCATTTTTAGCAAACGAATCCAACATTCCCTCAAATGCTATATTTCACTATTTGTAAATACATTAAATTCTCACAAAAAGCTAGTCATTTTCTGACAACTCATTTTGTATACCCAAATGCCTTTTTCATTATGAATACTACAATTGTCAGCTAGCATTTCTATTGAATATTCATACTTGCTGCTGCACCACTTGACCGGCTCGTTCCTTGCATGGCCATGTGCCACTTTCGGTCTGTCCACATTTATCCCAGGATGAACACCATATGCCAGTAGAACCAAAGGTCAGTGCCATCACCCTTATGCCAGGGGTTTCCTCTTATTCCAAAGCTCCCAACTAGATCTCAAGATTGATCATGAGATGCCAAAGCCACCTTATGTCAGTGATAGCCATCAAATGGCAGGAAAGGCCATTTTATTCCATGAGTGTCTGAGGTATGCCAGGAATACCTGGGAAACCACAATATGCTTTTAATGGGTGCCATATGTCAGTTGAGTCAACCATTATTTCATAGAGTTTACCATCATTCCAGGAACCACGATCCACAGAATCAGGATCCACTTATTTTTCTAGTTGAATTTGGACCAATGACCATGTAAATTCAGCACGGTTTGCAGATATTCCACAGCCTTAAATGTTAGGGGGATGCAAAGAAATGCCATTGGGGTGTAATGTTGGGATACATGACAAATGTGGCAAACAGCTACAAAATTGTAAAATTCACCTTCCAAAATTTGCAATTCTTTCTCTTTTGACATAGGTGCCACAATGAGTATGGGAAAATGGAAAGACCCCTATTGTTTCAGAGAACAGGTGGGGAAGAGATTTCTTTACATCAAAAAATTATTTGAATATGAAGAATTGTAGGGAAATAATAATTAACGTACAATCAAAACATTTAACCTAATGCCGCATCTGTGGATTTTCAACTCCTCTGAGCATGGGCAATCATAGATTTGCAATGCCAGTATGGAAAAGTACAATAGTCAAATGGGTTGCAAGTGTGCATCATTCTGTTTTAAACTTCACAAACCTGAAAAGTGAAAAACTGGTGAAGGTAAACAAAGGAAAGAAATAAGGCGAACATATACAGACCTACGTGACCTCAAAGACAGATTTCGTGCTGTCCCTCAAAGCAGCAGGCAGGCCATCGCTGCTCAGTACCTGCATACTTCTGCTCACCATCCATTCAGCACCCTACGAAGTTCTGCTATTTAGGACGAGATTTCTGATGGGCAAGGAATGGACAGTGAGTGGCTGCTTTCCTCCTGCCAGAAGTCCTGCCCAAAAAGGAGAAGCTGTGGGCAGGCCGGGAAATGGGTGGTCCATGGCTGTTTTTGAGAGTAGCAAAACCAAAGGGGATGATGGACGGAGTGTTGAACATTGCAAGCACTCACCCCCAGTCAACTGATCTGGGTTTAATCCATCATCATTCTTTAGCTCACTCCGCCACCCCAGTTCAGACATGGCCATATGCAAATCAGTCTGACCCTGTGCCTCATGGGAACAGTCCAGCCCGAACTGCCAAGCCATGTCTTCCCTGGACCGGAAACAAGTATCCTGGGACCGGTTTCTTGCTCACAGCCGTCATCAGTCAGGCTATCTTGAATCCAGTGGCAAAGTGAGCAAGGGACCCACGTCTGGGCATACCCTGCCAATTTAGGGCGAACATAGCTAAACCAAAGGGAATGATGGACGGAGTGTTGAACATTGCAAGCACTCACCCCCAGTCAACTGATCTGGGTTTAATCCATCATCATTCTTTAGCTCAATCCGCCACCCCAGTTCAGACATGGCCATATGCAAATCGGTCTGACCCTGTGCCTCATGGGAACAGTCCAGCCCGAACTGCCAAGCCATGTCTTCCCTGGACCGGAAACAAGCATCCTGGGACCGGTTTCTGGCTCACAGCCGTCATCAGCCAGGCTATCTTGAATCCAGTGGCAAAGTGAGCAAGGGACCCACGTCTGGGCATACCCTGCCAACTTTGGGCGAACATAGCAAAACCAAAGGGGATGATGGACGGAGTGTTGAACATTGCGGAGTGAGCTAAAGAATGATGATGGATTAAACCCAGATCAGTTGACTGGGGGTGAGTGCTTGCAATGTTCAACACTCCGTCCATCATCCCTTTGGTTTTGCTATGTTCGCCCTAAGTTGGCAGGGTATGCCCAGACGTAGGTCCCTTGCTCACTTTGCCACTGGATTCAAGATAGCCTGGTTGATGACGGCTGTAAGCCAGAAACCGGTCCCAGGATGCTTGTTTCCGGTCCAGGGAAGACATGGCTTGGCAGTTCGGGCTGGACTGTTCCCATGAGGCACAGGGTCAGACTGATTTGCATATGGCCATGTCTGAACTGGGGTGGTGGAGTGAGCTAAAGAATGATGATGGATTAAACCCAGATCAGTTGACTGGGGGTGAGTGCTTGCAATGTTCAACACTCCGTCCATCATCCCCTTTGGTTTTGCGCTGTTTTTGAGAGTAAACACAAAGAGATGATGGACGGAGCGCTGAAACTTTTCAGACACTCACGCCCAGTCACAGATCTGGGTTGAATCCATCATCATTCTTTAGCTAACTTCGCCACCTCAGTTCAGACACAGCTATATGCAAATCAGTCTCGACCCTGTGCCTCATAGGAACAATTCAGCCCGATCTGCCAAGCCAGGTGTTCCCTGAACCGGAAACAAGCATCCTGGGACCAGTTTCTGGGTAACACCCTTCATCAGCCAGGCTAGCTTGAATCCAGTGGCAAAGTGAGAAAGGGACCCACGTCTGGGCATACCCTGCCAACTTAGGGCGAACAAAGCAAACACAAGGAGATGATGGATGGAGCGCTGACACTTTTCAGACACTCACCCCCAGTCACATATTTGGGTTGAATCCATCCACATTCTTTAGCTCACTTCCCCACCTCAGTTCAGACCCAGCTATATGCAAATCAGTCTCGACCCTGTGCCTGATGGGAACAGCCCAGCCCGAACTGCCAAGCCAGGTCTTCCCTGAACCGGAAACAAGCATCCTGGGACCGGTTTCTGGGTAACACCCTTCATCAGCCAGGCTAGCTTGAATCCAGTGGCAAAGTGAGCAAGGGACCCATGTCTGGGCATACCCTGCCAACTTAGGGCGAACAAAGCAAACACAAGGAGATGATGGACGGAGCGCTGAAACTTTTCAGACACTCACCCCCAGTCACAGATCTGGGTTGAATCCATCATCATTCTTTAGCTCACTTCGTCACCTCAGTTCAGACCCAGCTTTATGCAAATCAGTCTCGACCCTGTGCCTCATGGGAACAGTCCAGCCCGAACTGCCAAGCCAGGCCTTCCTGAACCGTAAACAAGCAGCTTGGGACCGGTTTCTGGGTAACACCCTTCATCAGCCAGGCTAGCTTGAATCCAGTGGCAAAGTGAGCAAGGGACCCATGTCTGGGCATACCCTGCCAACTTAGGGTGAACAAAGCAAACACAATGAGATGCTGGACGGAGCGCTGAAACGTTTCACACACTCACCCCCAGTCACAGATCTGGGTTGAATCCATCATCATTCTTTAGCTCACTTCGCCACCTCAGTTCAGACCCAGATATATGCAAATCAGTCTCGACTCTGTGCCTCATGGGACCAGTCCAGCCCAAACTGCCAAGCCAGGTCTTCCCTGAACCGGAAACAAGCATCCTGGGACCGGTTTCTGGATAACATCCTTCATCAGGCAGGCTAGCTTGAATCCAGTTGCAAAGTGAGCAAGGGACCGACGTCTGGGCATACCCTGCCAACTTAGGGCGAACAAAGCAAACACAAGGAGATGATGAACGGAGCGCTGAAACTTTTCAGACACTCACCCCCAGTCACAGATCTGGGTTGAATCCATCCAGCCATCCAGCTTGGCAGTTCGGGCTGGACTGTTCCCCTGAGGCACAGGGTCAAAACTGATTTGCAATCATCTGGGTCTGAACTGAGGTGGCAATGTGAGCTAAAGAACGATGATGGATTCAACCCAGATCTGTGACTGGGGGTGAGTGTCTGAAAAGTTTCAGCGCTCAGTCCATCATCTCCTTGTGTTTGCTTTGTTTGCCCTAATTTGGCAGGGTATGCCCAGACGTGGGTCCCTCGATCACTTTGCCACTGGATTCAAGCTAGCCTGGCTGATGAGAGTTGTATGCGGTCAAAAGCTTTTTCAGCGTCAAGGGATAATGCAGCTATGGGATCAGGGTATCACTTTGCCATTATAAGGATATTAGAGAGCATTCTAGCATTGTCTGAGGTAAGCCTACCCTTAACAAAGCCAGATTGATCAGGTTTTACCAATAAGGGTATAACATCTTTTAATCTAGATGCAAGAATTTTAGCAAAGATTTTACAGTCATAGTTGATTAATAAGATTGGGCGATAGTTTTGACAAAGGGAGTGATCTTTATCAGGTTTGGGGATGATTACAATGAGAGCATCAAGAAAGGAGCCTTCAGGTTTAGAGTGTAATAGAAAAGAAGTAAATAGTTCATGTAAGTGTGGAGCAAAGATAGATGAAAAGGAAGAGATAAGTTCAATAGAAAAACCATCAGGGTCAGGAGCCTTAGCTCTCTTAAGAGATTTAATTGCGTCGAAAATCTCCTGAAGAGTTATGTCTTTCTCCAAGAGGGCCATTGCGTCTGGTATAGAACGAGGGGGAGGGAGACCATCAAAGAACACTTGAGTATTGTCTTCAGTAGGGTGAGTGTCTTCCATGTATAATGAGTGATAATAAGACTGAAAAGCATTAACAATATCTGAGTCAGTGTAGTAAAGTGTCAGTATAGGTTTTTCGAATAGGTCCAATGGTTTTCCTCTCTGATTTGATTTTTAGATAATTGGCCTGCATTCTACCCGCTTTGTTGTGACCCCCATGATATTTAGATTTTATTTTGAGTAGCATGTTACAGGCATCAGTTGTAGCTAATTTGTTTAAATCAGATTTAGCCTTGATGAGATCTCTAAGGTGATCAGGGGATTTAGAAGTGTAGTAAGCATGTTCAAGGGTTTTAATATGTGGTAGAGTAGAAAGGTATTGGGATTTTAATCCCTTTTTCTTTCTGGCAGTATATGCAATGGTGAAGGCTCTAAAAGAGGCTTTAAAGGCATCCCAGTTATTATGAACAGAGGTATCACTTGGTTTGTTAATTTGAAAAAATCTTTTATAAAAGAGGTAGCATCTGAGATAAAAGTTTGGTCAAAGAGTAAGGAATTATTGAATTTCCATCTAGTATGTTTGGGTATGGCAAGGGATAAATCAAAAGAGACTGAAACAGGGGTATGATCAGAAATGAAAATGGAGCCATTCTCAGAAGTTTGGAGTGTGGGGAGTAAGGTTTTTTTTAGATCAAAATATATTCTATGCGTGACATAGTGTGGTGGACATTTGAAAAGTATGTAAACTCCTGTTTATCAGGATTACTAGTTTTCCAGGCATCATAAAGTGGGCGAGAGTAATAGCAGCTTGAAATGCTTTGTGTGATTTATCTGGTTTGATTTTACAATCTGATTTTCTGTCAGAAAAGGGTTCCATCCAATTGTTGAAATCACCAGCGACAATAATATTGGGGTTAGTGATTGAGGATACTTTTAATTTAATAGTATGCCAAAAGTCTGGATCAAATTTAACTGGTCCATAAATATTGAAGAAGGTGATCTGCTTATCATGAACTGTAGCATTAAGAATTACCCATCGCCCACTCGCATCATTTTCAGTAGATATAATTTGTAATTTTAAAGATTTATGACAGAGGATGGCGACACCACCCTTACGGTTGATAGCAGGAGAGAATACAACCATATTCACCCACTGATGTTTGAGTTTGAGAGATTCGACATCATTACAATGGGTTTCTTGTAAAAAAGCAATTTGACAATTAAGTTTCGATAAATGGGAAAGTACCTTTTGATGCATGACAGGATGACCCAGACCACGAATGTTCCATGATACAACATTAAACATGTTAATGTTTAAGAGACAGGGATACAGGTACAATATTGATGAACTGTAGGGATAACAATGGGAACAGAAAGACACCGATCATCAAAAGGTGGGTAACATGATGAAACAAGCACAGGCGGAAGTAAAACAAGTATGCACTCTTATAAATATAAGGATAGGAAACATAAGAAAAGAAAGGAAAAGGAGAGTGAGCGTGAGAGAGTATAGGGAAAGGACGAATGAAAAGAAAATAGAAAAAATACAGAGAAGTAGAGACAGATCAAGGACACATAGCTAGATCTGAAGTAATAAGAGAAAGAGACCTGAGTCGGGCATGTTCATACTCGGAAACAAGAACAACAACGGAGAGAGGAGGAACTGTAAGAGATAAGGAAATAAATATAAATAAGATAAATGATAAGATAAATAGACCGCATAAACCTATGTTAAAAGAGCAAAGAGTAAGGACCCATAAGAGGAGATGAAAAGATCAGAAGTAATAACAGTTTAACAATTTAAGAGTATTAATCATTTGTGTCCATAGGTGCTCTAGTGATGGATTGCAAGAATTGTTTTAGTTTAGATGGGTGTTCAAAAGAACGAGAGATGCCTTCATGTGTAATTTTACAGAGACAGGGGTGTAATATGCCATAGTGAATGTTCAAGGATCTTAAATGAGGACGAAGGGCTAGGAATTCCTTGCGTCTGGCATTGGTTGCATTGGAAAGATCCTGTGAGATGTAGATGTTATGACCAGACCATACAAGACGCCATTTTTCTCTGGCAACTTTTAATACGTGCATCAAGTTGGTGAATTCTAAAAAGAGCATTATGATACCACGTGGTCTGCTAGATTGAGGTTGAAGTCGACCAAGACAGTGTGCCCGCTGGATATTAAGAGGGGGTGAAGATTGGAGGTTAAGAAGGTCAGATACAAATTTCTTTAAAGAGGTAAGAAGATTCGGACCCTCAATATTTTCAGGCAAGCCATATAATCGAAGATTGTTCCTTCTCTTGCGATTGTTGAGATCCTCGGTGTGAAGTTTAAGCTTGTGAATTTCCTGTTCCAGCAAGGGTACTTTAGTAGTTATGTCCTGCAAGTCACTTATACGTTGTTCCATAGCAGACATTTTACCCTCCATGTTAATACATCTGTCTTTTATCAGCTGTAGTTTTTCATTAGTGGTATTCATAAATGGTTTCAGAGCACGAAATTCATCTAGAATTGAGTCCAAGACCGGATTTGAGGATGACTGGACCGGTGATGGAGGGTCAATTTTGGCTCTTTTCGGTTTAGTGCCAGATGAGGATGTTTTCGCAAGAGACACAGAGTCACTAGCCATCTTGATAAAATGTACTTGTCGTTGGGTAGGTTTTTTAATGGTGGGGAACCTGCCCATAAATCAAATGATCAATGAAACAAGCGTCAAGGAAGATATAAAATGTCAATCTCTGTGTATGACGAATGTCACGACCAAGTCTCAGATGATAAAATTATATCAGTATGGCAGACCACACAATAGATAATAATAAAGGCGTCAGCAAACTTGTAGATGAACAAGAAGCAGGATGTGAAGAGGCAACTGAGGTAACATCTCACAACATATGAACACCCATCAACATCCCCTTGAGAGCATGACGATGAGCATCAAGATAGGTGAAGCTTCCAACTGTACAACAAATGTGGTATTCAGCATAAACTATGAAGGGTCCATAAGATCGTGACACAGAATAAGCAATTATAAAAACAGAAGCAGCTGATAAATTCTTCTGGCAGAATGTAATTCTGTTGATGTGACCCTGTATATTACTTAGAAAGGAAAGTTGGCAGAATGAGTAAACTGGCACTAGCAAGTAAGAACTTTCTAGAAAGTCCTGAGAATCAATATCCCTCACATTTTCCTTTGCCAAGCTTTAACTCAAAATATTTGTGATTTTAGATTTATTTTAGTGTTCCAAATCAGTTGTAATATCAAATGCCCTCCAGCAATACTTTGCACCTGCAGACTAGGAATCTATTCAGCAGGAGAGGGCAGGCATCACGCTCAACCAAAACCAGGATTCTGTGCGAGGGAGCGATAATGACTAGAAACAGGCATCAAAGCAGGCTATACAATGGTCACAAACAGAAGGATGCCAGAGAAATTGAAGAAGGCAGTATCATTTGAAATTCACATCCTCAGCCTGAAAACAAAAGCCTGGTCACAGCGGCACCCGCATCTCTGAAGCGATGAAAAAACAAAATGGCGGCCGTTCTCCTCACGAAGATCACATTGTAAAAAATGGGCTTGAACGGCAAGCTAAAAACTCACCCACTGCCAAAATTAGTGAGCCGCCGCAGTTTAGGAAGTGAATCCAGCTTGGTGGGCGCAGGACGATGTCTCCAAGTGGCTAAAGTTCCTTCTGAAGCTCCGTGAGGTGACGGAGCTCAGCACACCACCGCCATCTTGCCCAAGCGCGTAAGCCACACCCCAAGCTGGTAAACGTTAACAAAGTTTCCCAAGTGTGTCCAGCCAGCAAGCCTTAAACTTTCCATTGCCCTAGCTGACAGGTGCATGAGTGGGAAAACATGAAAGCCATACTTTCTGCTCGAGTTCTCCTGAGAGTTCTTTGAAACCAACCCCTACCATGAACCCTGCAATTCCAACACCGAAATGCACAAACGTATTCAAATCATAGACAAAAGCAGTCATGTGGACATGAAGTAGGGGAAGCCAGGTGAACAGCTACTGCCTCTGTTTCTCTTTAAGTTACTCCTGACACTGCCCTTCCTACATCTCAGTGATCAAAATGCCAGTGGGATAAACATAAAGCCACCAAGGCTCTAAGAGTCCTGATCCCTTTCTGCAGAAAGCCGTTGAGAGGCTCCTGGGATTTTATTGAGTAGACATCCATGCATTGGTTCTTGAATATTTTGTCCATTTCTCCTTAATCTAATTGTTTCCTTAGTTCCCATAATCTTCCACAATTCAGAACACCTTAAAACACGGTAAATGCTGATGTTGAACTACCTGTAAAGTAAATTTCTAGCATTGGATAAGAAATAAGGGGTGTTTTGCAGCAAGGAAAACGTGAATAGTGGAAGGAGTTTATCAAGAATGCAAAGGGTGCTTTTTAACTTAGCCAATAGTGCTTAGATCCTACTTGTTAAGGCCGAATTTCTGTGTGATTTACAATTTCTACTGTTGAAAAAATTGTTTGGTTTGGTTACCATGAATCGAGGTGAAAACATTTCATATCAGTTCCATTTGATACAAATCATTTCAAAATTTTCTAACCGCGCCTGCAATGTCTGGTTCAATTTACAAATTCACTATGTTCAGAAAAGACTTAATTAAAGAAAATCACGTTTATGTTTCTGTGTTTCATTTTCCATTAGAGAGTTGCCATGAGACCTTTCTGAAAATTGATATGTAGGCTGGCATAATTGTCTTTGTCAACTTGTTAATTGTGTGTGCTTTCAAAATAACAGGTGACACTTGTAATGAACTTGGCAGTCTAGGGAGTATGTTCTCTGAGACGCTTGCATCCACAGGACCAAATTAATCGCAAGTGTTTCTCATAGATTCCTTCGATTGATTTTAATTGTGTGAAGCTTTCACCTTTAATCAAATGCGTGTCGCTGCCATGTTTGAAAAGCCACATTCAGCAGCAGCAATACACGTCCTAGTAAGTGTGCCTCAGGCCATGCAGTTTTCTGAATTGTGTGTATGGGGATAGGGAGAGGAATTCAGTGGTGTAAGGCAAAATGACTAACCCCCTACAGAAGTGATGAGGGACTCCTGAGTCTCCCATATCTCACAGATATTAATTGAAATTGGACTGATTGGGGCCCTCTTGGAGGGTTCGGGCATTCTGGTGGGTTGCCCCCCCCCTGCACCGCAGGGGCTTCAAGGGCTTGCAGTGTTGAAAAAAGCGTGGCATTTAACATTTCAACAGATTTTAATGCTGCATTACTCAGAAGGTCGGATTGATGCCACAATGCAACATTAGTGGGCAGCAGTGGCATAACACAGGCCGCTGCAGCCCCTGTAGCACAGGGGTGCTCCCAACCCTGCAAGGGGAGCTCATTCAGTCCAAAGACAGTCAATAACTGTGAGATATGAGAAACTAAGGGGCTCCCCACCACATTATGCAAGGGGCACCATCATTTTGCATTGTGCCATTGGGAGGCAGATTTATCAAGACTTTGTGCCTCAGCAAAGTCACACACAGCAGCACAAAGCGTTGATATGGTATTTGCTTTCCAGTGCAAAAATACTCCTTGAAATGTGTGACAGTTGTATATTGTATATTGTATACGCAGGAAATATGTACCCTAACAAGGTTCCGCTCAAACCTTCCTTGGACAGTAAAGTAAAGGAAAAATTAATAGCATTGCCTGAAATCAGTAAGGATGATCCTGATTATAAAAAACGGTAAATCATGATCCCCGTTAGATCCAGCACCTTCTGACATAGTTATGAAAGGGGGGAACACAACCCTCTCTATCCTGACAGATATTTTTAACAGCTCATTGTAGAGCGGGAGTGTCCTTCCTGCCTGGGAACACAAAATCGTAAGGCCTCTGCTAAAAAAAAACCTTCTGCAGATCCTTCACGAGTCGAGAACTACAGGCCAATCTCTTTACTCCCCAGGGCCAGTAAAATCCTCAAGAAGTTTGTGAACAAACATCTCTCCTCATTTTTGGAGATTCATGGAATTTTACACCCAACTCAAAGAGGTTTCAGACCTGGAAGCAGTATGGAAACTGTTCTGCTAGAGGTCACAGAAGAACAGAAAATAATTCTGGCCCAAGGTGGTTCAGCGGCAGTTATTCTACTGGATTTAAGCGTCGCTTTCTACACTGTGTCCCACCCAGTTCTACTTCAGAGGTTGGAGGAAGCCGAAATGGCTTACCTCTTTTCTTAATAACAGAAGCTTTCAAGTTTGTGAAGAGTCTTTTTGTTCAGACTCCCATTCCTTTAAGTGTGGGGTCCCACATGGTTCATCCTTAAGCCATACACTATTCAATCTGTATTATATGGGCCCATGGTCTTTAAATGGTATCATATGCAGATGATACACAGATCATCATTTCCTTAACCCCCCCATACAGGAGAAGTCTCCAACCAAGTCTATGATTGTGTAAAGCAAATAATAGATTGGATATCTGCCAACAGTTTAAAACTAAATGGAGAAAAAACAGAAGTGTTAGTTGTTGGTAATAACCCTTCTTGCTGGTTGGAACTGTGTTGGCCTGACAAACTGGGGATGATCCTGCTCCGAAATCAGAGATAAAAAAGCCTAAGGTTTTGGATAGAAAACAAACTTTCTATGGAGGTTCAGCTCAGGAAGTTGGCCTCAAGCTGTTTTGGGTTGTTAAGGTCCCTCAGAAAATTATTGGGTTGGCTGCCCTGCGCTACATAGAGAGTGGTAGTGCAAGGTCTTGTACTATCTCGCTTAGACTATTGGAACTCTCTGTACTTGGGAAGTCCCAAACCTGTGGTGAATAGACTTCAAATGATTTAAAATGCTGCAGCCCGGACTCTATTAAAAATTCCTAATCATCACACTGTCTCATCTGCGTTGGCATCTCTGCATTGGTTACCAGTGTATAAGAGAATTCAATTTAAGACCCATTGCATAGCCCACTGGGCAATACACTAGAAGGGCCCTCAGCTGGCACAGAATTTGCTAAGTCCTTGCAGCCCTAGAAGATCACTGCGATCCACTGACCAAGGCCTGTTTTCAGTCCCCAGGATTAAGAAAGCCAGGAGCAGTGGACGATCCTTTGCCTTTTTAGCATCTAAGCTCTGGAAAGCCCTACCATCCGAGAAGAGAAAGAATAAGGTGGAACTGAGCTTTAGGAAACATTTAAAGACTTTCCTCTTCAACTAGATTTCATCTGCTGTGCATTAGGATCCTGTGTCTGGTATGTTTTCAAGCGCTGGTAGGCCCGTCAGGTAGCCATGCCCTCTAGAAATGCCAAGAATAGAACAGAATATTTACAGGACTGCTGCCCACCCCACAGCCAAGATAAAGACTAGAGAAAGATCATGGTTTGTATGGAATATGTAAGGGACGTTTAAAGAGAGCCATCCAAAATGCCATGCACAGCAGTGGTGAGGTTCCTGCTACAGGGCAAAGCTTTGTTTTTTTAAATCTTTCTCGTCTTCACATTGAGAAAATCTGTTGAAGTTTTACAAACAAACATGCAAGGTTGTGAAAGATAAAGCTGCACAATTTTTCAAAGTGCTGATATTCACCTTGGATTTTTAATACTATGTTATAATTATCTCAACGATGATGATTCATACCCATATCATGTCCTAAATATGTCCCAGCTCTATTCTTAATTCGAGATACTCAAAATTACGAATTCCCCACAAAATCCTCCAGTACCAAAAACTCCACTAGGAAAACAGGATTTTCAAAACTGCCATTAATGAACTGCAAACTACAACAACTAACAAATTGATATTTTGAAGATAAACATGATTTTTCAAATGTCAATCAGTGTGGAAAATAAAAAGTAAAACACATAATTTCGACTAACATCAGATCAAACCTGCATTATTAAATTTGTTTCAAAAATCTTAGAAATACTAGCCTACTTTTATTTCACCCTATATCGCCACATCTAAAAATGGAAATCAGGCTAAAGTTACTTTTTTACGAAATCCAATTATTATTATTTTTAGTATGGCATAAGTAATAGTTTCTGATGGGATAAGAGAATTGCAAAAAAGGGCATGCTGAGAGAAAGGTTTCAAGATAAAGGTGAAAGTTTTGTGATTTGTGCTTGATACTGTTTCAAAAGCTGAATTGTGGTTGTGGGCAACCTCCAGGATGTAGTTTGATGTACTTTAGAGGAGTGTGAGAAAAGGGGTAGTGATTGTGGTTATCTCTCACCTTCTAGACAATGCATGCAGTCAGTGTCATCTTAAGGATTGTTGGGGCCCTGGGCGAGACATATTTTGGGCACACCTGTTTGTAACAACTTTGAATTGTATTGCATATTTTCTAATAATTTATGACCATGCATTGACAAACAATATTATATTGTATTTAAACTTTCCCTCAAAACAACTGAAATATGTCTTTCCTGTGTCCCAAAAAGCCTTAAAATGACACTCGATAGAGAGAGAGAGAGTCAGAGGCAGGAGAAGCGAGGGTGAGAGGTTTTGATGGAAAAATCAACTAAAGTGATACAAACAGAGACAAATATCACTTTACCAAGGGGCCCCATAAAAGGTGACAGCCCAGGGTAATTGCCAATTTGCCCACACCTTAAAACCTCTCTACATGCTCTGTCTTTTGTGAGGCGAATTGTGAGCTTACAGTGGGCACAGAGCCCCACCATTGCTTAACTTTGGTTGGCTTTATTATCACCCCCATTTGCTTGTTGCATTAGCTTGTGTGGCTTTACTTTTTCTTCTTGTGCTTGTTCCTCCTATGGATCATGGACGCATTACTTGTGTCTTTCCACTGCTTGGTTTTCAAGCACTACTTTTTGTTTAAGCACTCTTCCAGAGTGCATGTGTTTTCCAGCTGTTGGCCATGTGTCTTTCTTATCTTCCCCTCCAAGTTCCTCTTTCTCACCCATATGTTTCTCCCCCATCCTCCTTCAGTTGCTGTTCTTGTTTCCTCTGCACCTGCACACCTTCTGTTGCTTTTCTTGTTTCCCCACTGGCCTCCATTGTACATTTGCTTCCCCACCCTACATTGCCACCTGCCCACCCTCTGTTGCCATTCTTGATTCCACTGCCCACCTGAAAACAAAGATATATTTAAGATAGGTATGACATTAAGGGGCATATGTACAAGCCTCTAGCACCACCGGAGCATCACTTTTTTTGATGCTATGGTGGCGGTATGCCCTGCACCATATTTACAAAGTGGCATTAAGCCACTTTTTGTGGCTTAATGCCACTTTATAAATATGCTACCCTTTCACACAGGTAGCTGCGTGATAGGGCCGTGCAATGGGTGTTGCTGTGGGCGTTCCACCGCAACACCCATCACTTTTTGTCGCTGCCCTAGATTTACAAGGAGGTGTAAATCTGTGACAGCATCAAAAACTAACGCCATGCATGAGCAGGCGTTAGAATGGCGCACAAGGAGAAATGCTTTTATTTCTCCTGTGTTCTGCAGCACACGTAGAAAGAGCAAAAAGCCATTAATGATTGTTTATGTACAAGAAGGTGTCCCTTCCTGCACATAAACAATCATTAAATAATGATGATTTGCTACTTCTATGTGTGCTGCATTCCGCAGTAACAAATAGCCATTATGGATTGTTTATGTGCAGGAAGGGACACCTTTCAACGCATAAAGAATCATTCCCTGCAATGCAGGTACCCTTACACTATGGTGCAAAGGTGCCTGCGTTGGCGCTAGGCAGCTAATTTTAGCACCAGTGTTAGGGATAACACAGGGGTGCGCTGTATTGTAGTAAATATAGCACATCCCTGCGTTTTGAAAATGTCGGAGCGCAGTGCTGCCAAATTTGGCACAGCTCCGCGCTTCAATATTCAGTTGTACATATGCCCCTAAATTTCAAAAAGTCTGCTTTAAGTGGTACAGGAAATGACCATCTTTTGTGTAGTATTCACCCAGATTTTTGTCTCAACAATTTTTTTTGATCAGAGAATTCTGTACACTTTACCCTGCTAACCAACGGTAAAGTGCTTGTGCCCCCCATATAAACCTGATAAAATTTGTCTAGACATGATTGGCACATTGAGGATGGTTGACGCGAGCTAGATTGACTCCTGCCAGCAGACGCAATGAACTGCCATTTATCCGATAGAAGGAGTAACAGGCCCATGAGTGTTTGCTGGGGGCCGTGGTGATCAATTGAGGGGCCCTGAGAAAGGTGCTGCTGGGCTTTGTTCCCTGAGAGCCGGGCCGCAATTTTGTGGAACAGAGTGTCCAGCTGCCAGGGTGTAGGCGATATCTAATCCCCTGAGAGCGGGCCTGAGTGTGGCGACACCTTACTTGGAGCGGATTGACGTCCAGAGTGGCTCCACTGGTGAGCCCTGCCTACAAGCACCTTGCAGACATAGGAGGCGTTAGAAATGGGGGTCTCTAGTTGGCAGTGGTATGCACCCTGTTTAAGTAGGGACCCTTCCTTCTAGTCAGGATATGGGAGTTACACACCTAGATAACCCCTGCTCACCCCCTTGGTAGTTTGATATGAGCAGACAGGCTTATCTCAGAGGCAATGTGTAAAGTATGTGTACATAACACACACAGTAACACAGTGAAAATACTTCAAATGGACACCACACCCGTTTAGAAATATAAAGTTTCTTTATCTAAGCCAAACAAAACTAAAACGACAAAAATCTAACATACACAACTCAAAATATGACATTTAAAAGGCCGCAGAGGAGGGAAGCGTAGGAAACACAGCAATGCGTTAGTTCCTGAGTCCTTGGGAAGGCGATGTGACAGCGATGCGACAGCAAGAGAAGTGATACGTTGAATACGGAAAGTGGGGGGAAGTGATGCATCGATTCCAAGATGGTTCTTGTCTGCGGTTCTGCGTCAGCGATGCGTGGTGCACAGGCATAATGCGTGAAAGTCCGGGGGGTGGGGGCTGAAGGTCGATGCGGCAGCGGTAAACAGGCACTGTGTCAATTTCTTCAGCCATGGTCCCACGATGCATCATTTCTTGTAGCCGCACAGCAGGGCTTGCATCAGAGTCGGTGTGGAGTCTCGGGCTTTGGAGACTGGTGCATTGAACTCGGCGTGCGGTGGTTGTTCTGGCCGCTGACAGGCACAACGTCGGTTTCTTCAGCCGCACGGGGCTGTGCATTGGGATTTTCTTCCGCACTGCAGTGCTGCGTCGGAAAATACAGCCACAAGAAGGACAAAGCATCAACTTTGCTGCTTTTTTCAATTCTTTGTAGTTCTTTGCAGCAGGGACAACCTCCAAGGGCCCAGAACTGGATGTGGCACCACAAGGCAGGTCAGAATTCCCAGCAGTGGAGTTCAAGGATGCTGCAGGTGAAGTCTTTGTGTCCCTGAGACTTCTTAACAGGAGGCAAGCTCTACTTCAAGCCCTTGGAGAATCTTCTTAAGCAGGACACCACAGCAAGGCAAAAGTCCAGTCCTTTCCACTACCCACAGACAGAAGCAGCAACTGCAGGCCATCCCAACAAAGCAACACACAACAAAGGGGCAGTACTCCTCCTGGCAGCTCTTCAGCTCTTCTTCTTGGCAGGGTCCTCTTAGTCCAGAAGTAATCTGAAGTTCAGGGGATTTAGGTCTAATACTTATTCCCCTTTTTCCCTTTGAGGTCTTTGTTCAGAAAGTCTGTCTTGCTCAGTAAAAACCAGTTCTGTCCTTCCTGGCCTAGCCACACTACTGGGGATGGAGACAGCATTGTGTAGGGCAGCCACAGTCTATTCAGGTGCTAGTGACAACTCCTCACACCACTCTAGCCCAGGATGACTCATCCACATATGCATGGCACACCTCAGCTCTCTTTGTGTGAGTGTCTGGAGTGAATGCTCAAACAGCCCATGTCAGTCTAAAGCCAAATGGTGAATCCACAAGCAGGCAGAGGCACACAGTATGGTTAAACAAGAAAATGTCCACTTTCTACAAGTGGCATTTTCAAACACACAATTTAAAAACCACGTTTACTAAAAGGTGTGTTGGTAAATTCTGATTTCAAAGAGCCCAAACTCCAAATCTCTAGCTGTTCCCAATTGAAAGTCACACTTGTAAAATGTTACAAGGCAGCTCCTATAGGAGAACTAGTCCTTGCAATAGTGAAAAACAAAATACACAGGGGCTTTTTTAAGAGCCCTTTGCACCAGTGGCACATTTTCCTGCCCCATATTTACAAGCCACCCTACTTGGCTTTTCTTGTCCTTTTAAATACGGCCCCTTTCCACGCAGCACTTTGCATGAAAGGGGCATTCCATGGGTGTTCCTGTGGGTGTTCCCACGCAACACCCATGGAACCTGACACATTTCGAGAAATCGTAAACCTAGAAATGCGTCTGAATGCTAAGCCTCCCCAGGGGAAGCGTAGGGAGGCGCAACAAGGAGAAATGTATCCATTTCTCCTTGTTTTTTTCCTCTTTCTATGCGTGCTGCATTTTGCAGCACACATAGAATGAGGAATGAGGAAATCACCTCTTGTGATTGTTTATGTGCAGGAAGGTTTCTCTTCCTGCACATAAACAGTCATACCTGTGACGCAGACATCCTTGCACCATGGTGCAAGGGTGCCTGCGTCTGCGCATGGCAGCCAATTGTGCGCCAGCGCAGGGGAAAGCACAGAGATTCTACATATTATTGTAAATATGTCGCATTCCTGTGCTTTGAAAGTGATGTAGCTTGGTGCCGCTAAAGAGCTTGCGGTGCCGCGCTGCGGCACTTTCTTGTAAATGAGGCTCACAGTATTTCACTATCAGGACATGTAAAACACACCAGTACATGTCCTACCTTTCACATACATTGCATCCAGCCCATGGGGGTGCCTTGGGCCTGCCTTAGGGGTGCCTTACATGTAAGAAAAGGAAAGGATAGGGCCTGGCACATGTGATTGTTTTGTGCAGGAAGGTGTCCCGTCCTTCACAAAAACAGTCACAGAAACAATCACCCTACAAAACAGACACCCTTGCACCATGGGGCAAGGGTGCCTGCATTGGTGCTTGGCAGCCCACTATGCACCAGCACAGGGGAAAAGAACAGGAATGCACCATATCTCATAGATACAGTGCATTCCTGCCCTTTTCTTTTGATGCAGGGCAGTGCTACAAGATTCATTGCGGCACTGCCCTGCTCCAAAACCTCATAAATGAGACCCATGGTGTCTTGCTCCTTTATATGAATGAGACAGTATAGTTGCAGACATGAAGATAAATGTAGAATCTCTAGAGCGCAATTAAACACACCTAAAAGGAGTTAGTAATTTGCTGGAAAAAGATATTAGAATCCATTTAATGTAAACAAATGTCAAAAAATGCTGCTGCTCAGAAAGTGTAGAAACATGCAGAGAGATTCTATCTTTCCTCTACAGTGTAAAAATAAACATGTTGCTGAAATATCTCTTTTTAGCTCATCACTGTTCATTTTGTAAAAAAACTGATCAGAAGACTGAAAAGCCAATTCTTGTTTTTGTTGTTTAAACTGCAGTTGTGGATATGCTTTGCGAACTGCCTCTCACCATGGCTGCTGACTCTGGCAACAGGCATTATGCCATCACAAGTCAACTGTAGTAAGTTATTACAGTTAATCAGCTACATCATTTGTTTATTGCAGGTTTCTAGGGTTGTCACAGCTCAAGCGTAATAACAAAATTAAAGATGGGCTTTTATGCAGGGTGCAGGCCGCTATGTTTCATATTATTGTCAGTGAATAAACTTAGAGCATATACACTTTAATAAACATATTCTTACTAAGAATTTTTTGACTTATGTGTACCAAGCATTCTTGGACTTATTTGGACATATTTTGGAGCAGTATTTGAATATATTTGTTGATAACTGTATCTAAAAATTGGGATTGAGTGATGGCTAAATTTGTTATGCTGCAGTGATCTCTCATGTTATTCTAACCTATCTAAAGCATACAGATTCTAATATGTCTGAATGATTTGAATGGATATCGAACTGGTTGAAAAGATGCAGGGCTAGATGTACAAATCATTTTTTCCATTGCAAACGGCCCGATTCGCAGAATCTGTGCTTTGGTATTTGGCAGGGGCGTGGTTTGGGCATCTCTTCCAAATACAGAATCTGTATGGTATGTATTACGGTTTTGGGACCAAATTCTGGTTGCAAAACAGTAATACTATATCACCATTATAAAAGTGATGGTAACCCATTCACAAATGGAAAGGGGTCCCTTTGGGACCCCTTCCAGCTGAGAATGTTGAAAAAATATTTTTTAAGAGCAGGCAGTGGCCAAATGGGCCACTACCTACCCTTAGAAAATGAAACTTAAATGTTTCATATTTTATTTTTAAACGCATCCCACTTTCCATTAAGGAAAATGGGCTGCATGAAAAATATATATACATTGCTTTATTTAAAAACAATCACAGACAAGGTGGTCGGCAGACCCCAGCAGGCCGCCATCCCTGTGATGGTTGCGATTCCTAATGAGTCGCTAATTGCAACCTACCTCTTTAATATGCATTAGGTAGGTCTATTTGCAACTGACTAGGAATCCCTAGTGAAACTCAAAAATGTTCATACATTAGGAATACCGATTTCCTAATTGCGATTCGGAGTTAATCGCAATCAGGAAATCGGCTTTCCAAATGTTTGTACATCTGGCCCTATGAGCGTGATTCAAGGAATTCAAAGGGATTAGTTCAGCCTGCAGTTGGCTGACTTGTACTGTAGGCTGTGCAAGATGGTAGTTAAGAATCCAGGTGTTCTGGTGGGTAAGCTAAGCATGTTCTGTACCAGAGCAGACATTTCCTGCCTGGACCACTTGCAATGTGAAGCACAGGAGATCAAAACGTAAAGGCCCCGGAAAATGTATCAATAGAAGTCCTGGCACATCCACCTCAAATGTTTTTTTTATCCATGCATTATAATTTTGCAGTTCAATCTTCCTCATTATAGTGAGAAACATTTTTTAGGTACAAGCATTATCAAAACTAATGTGTCACTCTTTAGCTTTGCTAATGAAGACATATTACTTGGCCAGTACGTTTGGTCAATGCTAAATATTAGATGATTAGAAAAAAAAGCCAAAAATTATAATGATGTAAATGTTTGCATGTGCACACGAATGCTTCACAAAGCTATGGTGGACCCATCATGATGCCTTATGTGAGTGTGTTCATCACCAAGCATGCACATGCGTTCATTATGATGCAGCCGCCAATTTCTGAATTTGTTTTTTTTTTATTTGCCATTGCAAGATGACTGATGCCCATCTTGGAGATGTAAACTAAAAGAAACAAATAATAACAAGTGCACAAACTTACACAGTCAGAAAGGAGCAACAGGAAGCAAATTGCACTTACTGGACCCTCCTAAAACGTTGAAAAAAAAAAACGCGCGATAGGCAGGAGCTGTGCAGCAATGAAGGAGAGGGGATGGAGGGACCAAGTAATCACTGCCAATGAACGACAATGAGCAGGAAGAGGAAGGGAATCAACAGAGGTGATGAGTTATTAAAAAATAGCCAAGCGGGATGGGAAGGGATGTTGGTTGCACAGAATGACCTGATGGGGAGAGCAAAATGGAGGGTGTGGGGTCAGGAGTGTAAAGGGGAAAGGGGAGAGGGAGAAACGGCAAGAAAACATACACACTTTCATTGAGTACTATAACTAAAACAAAAAGTAGTTTCCTAAATGCAGGAAGTGGAAGAATACAAGTCATTCACTCAAAAGGAGGTCAAAGGTGCTGTGCTCCACCGGAGTAACATATACAAGAAGCAGAAGGAAATCAATTGAATAGGAAGCTTCTTTAAAAATGAATGTATTGCAGGCTATTATGAAGTCTCTCCAACGCATAGCAGTTAACTTGGATTTTTCTTCATTTAATAACACCCAGACACCAATCCTCTGTTCCTGCATGGTGCAAACTTGTTCAAGAACATTCTACGGACACTTTGCATGTGTGGAGACATTTTGCGCGTATGAACATGTGTCTGGGCCGCTGGGGAGTATAAGTAGCTGTTGCAAAGCCATCCTGTGCCCTGGGCACCCCCCAACTTTTTGCTGACTGGTACTGGTGGTAACTGACTCTGACTGACCCTGGGCTCTGCCTAACCAGGTCCAGGGCCAGTGCTATGCTGAAAGAGACACTTATAATACAGTGAAAACACCTACATACACTAGGGTACACTAAGGGTTGGGGTACCCCTGTGATTGGTATGACCTACCCCATAGGGCCATAGTACATAATAGGGCAGGGGGATTGAAACTACCTATCAGTCCCTAGTATATAATAGGGCATGGCAGTTTAGAGGCCAGCAGCTCTTTCTGCACTTGCATGTGTGCACTGCTGAAGCCTGAGGTCAGTTTAAAAAGTGGCTCTGGGCTACAGGACTGCTTTTAAAAAGTAAATTGTGCCCAAACTCGTTTGTGTTTGGGGCACTTAAAAATGGTTAACCTACAATGTTTGGGCATATTAGGGTCTCCCCTCGGTGTCCCAGGGGTGGGGGGTCAGGTATCTATAAGGTGGACCCTTATAAAATGAGTTTTATATGCCCTGGGTAAAGTGAAATTGCACATTTCACTCCCCACATTGTGATAAAGTGCTGCCCAAAATCGACTTTGGTGGTAGGAGCCCTGTGGAGGGAGGATCTGCAATATTTTTACATAATCAGAACCCCTAAAGTATCCCCTAGGAGTTCCTGGGGTGAGGGGCCTGTAGATATATGTAGCGTACTTATGAAATATGTTTTTATAAGCCCTGGTGCTGGAAAAATGGCCCAAGTCACTTTTCCCATTGCAAATCCCATACCATAGGTTAACATTGGAAAAGGTTATTAGTTAATAACTGGAGAAAGAAAAGCCATAAAACTAGGATTTAAGGACTCAGTAGAATGGTAATGATAAATCCAACAATATGGTATTGTTGAATTTATTGTAAAATGTACAGACAAGAAGTTATAAGACTTTTTTTTGTCTGTAAGCCAAAATTCAACCCTGTACTGCTCTGCCCTGATTGGTCAGAGATAAGTGGGTGAGCCTGGCTGCTTTGAAGAGGTGATAAATGACCCCTGGGGTTAGGAAGCCTCTCGGGGAGGAGTGGTTGCTGGGCATAGGAAAGCCAGAGCAGGGGGAGAAGTCGTAAACCATGGACTTCAAGCGAAGGGGAGGACCCCTGTTCATCTCCAGCCGGATGCTAGGATTAAGGAAGGAATGAGCAGATGCAAGGGGGAGAGACTATGGAGATTAGCCATCCTAGGGGTGTGTTTATCCAGCTCTTCTCTCCCTGCTGAAAATTCTGACATATTGAATTTTGGAAGAATAGTGGTTTCTGGGTTAGCATTTCGCCACACTCTGCAGGAAGTGGTCAGACCTTTGGGTGGAACCCTGCAGCTCATTGGACAGGAGTGCCGTCCTGCTTGAGCCCAGAGAACACTAAATAAGTATCTGAGAGGGGCGGTGCCTCTCAGATCTGCTGCTTGAAACTTAAGAGAATCAGAAGGGTCTGTGCTGAAGAGTTTGATGTGCATTTCCAAAGGCCTGGACTCTGAAGGCTGCACCATCTGCAACTACAGCCTGTGGATTACTTTGCTGTAAAAGGACTAACGAGTGGACTCCCTGCAAGCTACAGGTTATCAGAGCTCACCTGGAACATCACCACAAGAATTCCCAGCCTGGACTACTACTAGTGGATTTGTAAGGGTTTTGTTCAAGTGGATTGTGGGAATTGAAGTCTCACACTTTCAAGGCCCCTCTTGGATATTCCAGAACCTTGGATTGTGTGTTGGATACTTTGGGACCCGCAAGAAGAAATTCAGGAAGGAGTTCTAACTGGACCCATCCTGCTGGAGGGGGCTGCACAAGACTGATGAGAGATCCTCCAGAACAATTGCTAAAGGTGAATGTGTCCCTGTCAGAAGCAGCGAAATTATCAAAAGGGGCACTGTTGGTTTCTAAGCACTAGAAAGTGACTAATCTTAAAAAATTCATATCTCTGGTTCCCTACAGTGGATTATTTTCATTTTGGTGTCATTTAAAAGATACAAATAGTTCCTATTTTTATAAATTGGTGTTGGATTTTTATTTTGTGTTGTGTCTTAATTATTTACTGAATTGGTGTTTTTAAATGCTTTACATACCTGTCTTTGAAGTTAAGCCTGCCTGCTCACAGCCACGTTACCATGGGTTGAGCATAGGAATAATTTTCTAAGACCTATTCTGAGCCGTATACTGTGTTAGTGGCCTTATTGCCAGTGGCAGACCTACATTTGCCCCTACCAATAATCCACTTTCCAACATTTGGTGCTCAGCGGTGTGGATGAGGACTTGCGTTTACAGAGTATATCTTTCAGTAAAGTGAATTAAGATTTTAAAAATCCTCTAAATTGCCTTAGAACAAAACTTTTGAGTTAGATTTTTGGAATTTGGGCTAAAACTGTTTTTAATCTATTGTTTTGATTTTTCCAAATTTTTCTAAGTCTGTGTGCCTAGTTGTTGTGACCCAAAACTAGGGAACCATGGATCTGGACCTGGCTAAACTGTCCCAGTTTGCAGTGGGTGATCTTAGGGTACAGTGTAGGCTTAGGGGGCTGCCTGCTTCCAACAAGATTAAGAAGGCAGGGTTGCTTAAGTCCCTAACGGCCTGGGCTGGGGTAGCTGAGGAGATTCAAGGGGGGATGGAGGGTGAGCCCCCCAACCTTACCCCAGAGGGGGGTGAGGATGATGCCTCTTCCATTTTTTCTAGTGTTAGCCATATGATTCTAGATGGTGGGAGGGGGGAAGGGTCCCTTACTCAGGAACCACCACTGTCCTTTGCAGAGAGACAGCTTAAGGCTCAATTAGCTTTGATAGCTTCGGAGCAGAGGAAACTGGAATTGGCTGAGAAGAGATGGGAGAGGGAGGAGGCGTTGAAAAGAAATAGTGGCAGTGAAAATGATGAAGATTTTGAAATGTCCTGGGGTGGTGGTCTTGATCACAAACTTCCCAAGGGTATAGTACCCAACTACACTGAGGGGGATGACATTGACAAGTGGCTAGCAGCTTTTGAGAGGGCTCTTGTAATGAGTAGGGTCCACTCTAAGTATTGGGGTGCACTCCTGTGGGAGTTGATTCCAGTAGCTGGGAGGGATAGGCTCCTGACCCTGAAGGGAGAGGATGCAGAATCATACCAGCAGATGAAGGCATGCTTAGTCAAAAGATTTGGTCTGACTCCAGAGCAGAACCGGGTGAAGTTTAGAGGCACCCAGAAAGTAAGTTCAAAGTCTTGGGTAGACTTTGTGGACGATTCAGTGAAGGCACTGGGAGGCTGGATTGTTGGTAACACTGTTGACACATATGAGGGATTGTATAAATTGTTTTTGAAAGAACATATTTTGACTCATTGTGCAGAAGAGAAGTTATGCCAGTATCTAGTGGACTCTTAGCTGATAGACCCCAGAGAGCTGGGAGAAAAAGCTGATGAGTGGATGAGAACCCGGGTTTCCATTCAGCACCAGGGGGGTGACCAGAAGAAAGGAGGACAGGTCCCTCCCCAGATCAAAGCCCAAGGGAAAGAAGGTCAAAACCAGAAGGAGTCCTCCAAAGACCCACAAAAACCTGTACAAGGAGGGGGGGGCCCGAGCCAACCTAAATTCAAAGGGAGGGAGGGGCTATCAGGGAAAGAATGGTAGGTTCTTTGATCCCTCAAAGGTGGGTAAGTGCTTTCACTGTAACCAGCCAGGGCACAAGCAGGGAGATGCTGTCTGCGCCAAGAAGCTCCCCCCTAATAGGGCCATCCACAGGGATTGGCACTGTAAGTGTAGGGGTGGAGAGTGGTGCCCCAGAGAGGGGTAGTCAGGTGGTGGAAGCAACCTTAGTGTCCCTGGGTGGGGTGAATATTGCAATCCTTGCTGCCTTACCTCCAAACATGGACAAGTACAGGCAGAGGCCTAAAGTGAATGGGACTGAGGTTGTGACTATCTGAGACACAGGGGCTAGTGTAACTATGGTCCTGGATGAGCTGGTGCCTCCAGGGAGGTTGCTACCTGGTGAGTTTCACCAGATGACTTATGAAGACAGCACTACCAAACTCCATCCTATGGCTGTGGTGGATTTGGAATGGGGAGGTTTGACAGGCCCTATGAAGTTAGCTGTGTCAATGGTGCTCCCAGTCCAGTGTTTACTGGGCAATGATCTTGAAGCCTCTCAGTGGCCAGAGGTGGAGAGAGGACTCCATATGAAAATATTGGAGCTCCATGAGTGGGTATGTGCTGTGACTAGGTCACAGACTAGCCAGAAGGGAGGGGCTGGACTCTTGAACCCTGGAACAAAGGGCCAAGCATCCAAGGACAAGGGTACTGGGCCTGGTGAGCCAGCCCAGGGAACTTCAGAGGTGCAGGAAGAATCTAACCCTGATGGGGAGGATCTGGCCTCAGAGGGAGGAACTCCATCCCTGCCAGAGCTGTCAGATTTGGCAGAGCTGACAGGAGCAGGTGGACCCTCCAGAGAGGAGTTCAGTAAGGGACAGAGAGACTGTCCCACCCTTGAGAGCTTGAGGCGGATTGCTTCTAAGCAAGAGGAGGGGGATGACAGTGGGTTTCACAAACTCTACTGGGAAGATGGACTGATTTATACTGAGGCCAGAAACCTCCAGGAGGGGGCCATCAGGAGGTTGGTGGTGCCCCAGAAGTACAGAGAGTTCATCCTGACTTTGGGTCATGATATCCCCTTGGCAGGACATTTGGGACAGACAAAGACATGGAGTCGGTTGGTGAACCATTTCTACTGGCCCCATATGTCTGAAAAGGTAAAGGAGTTTTGCAGCTCCTGTGTCACTTGTCAGGCCAGTGGCAAGGCAGGGGGCAAGCCAAAGGCTCCCCTAATACCACTGCCAGTGGTTGGGGTTCCTTTTGAAAGGGTGGGGATGGACATTGTTGGTCCCCTGGACCCACCTACTGCATCAGGGAATAGGTACATCTTAGTGGTAGTGGACCATGCCACTAGGTACTCTGAAGCAATCCCTCTTAGAACCATTGATGCTCCTGTAGTGGCTAGAGCACTGCTTGGTGTGTTCACCAGAGTCGGTTTTCCGAAAGAGGTGGTATCAGATAAGGGCACACACTTCCTGTCCAGCTATCTGACTGCTATGTGGGATGAGTGTGGTGTCAACTACAAGTTCACCACCCCCTATCACCCACAAGCAAATGGTCTTGTTGAGAGATTCAACAAAACCCTGAAGGGCATGATAAATGGGTTGTCAGAGAAACTCAGGAGGAAATGGGATGTTCTCCTCCCATGCTTACTGTTTGCCTACAGGGAGGTGCCACAGAAAGGGGTTGGTTTCAGTCCCTTTGAGTTGTTGTTTGGGCACCCTGTGAGGGGGCCATTGAGCCTGCTGAGAGAGTCTTTAGAGAAGCATCTTAAAGAAGCAAAGGACAATGTGCTTGACTATGTGCTAGGCCTGAGATCTAGAATGGAAGAGTACATGTACAAGGCAAACAGGAAACTGGAGGCCAGCCAGGAGCTCATGAAGCACTGGTATGATCAGAAGGCTACTACTCCAGGACAATTGGTGTGGGTGTTGGAGCCTGTGGCTCCCACGGCTCTCCATGACAAGTGGAGTGGGCCCTATCCAATCTTAGAAAAGAAGGGTGAGGTTACCTATTTGGTTGACCTTGGCACCCCCAGGAACCCTCATAGGGTCCTGCATGTGAATAGTTTGAAACCCCACCATGACAGGGCAGATCTGACCATGTTAGTTGTCACTGATGAGGGCGTGGAGGAGGAAACTGAGCCAGTGCCTAACCTCCTCTCCACTAATGTGCACTATGGGTCAGTGGAGGGAGTTGTACTCTCTCCCAAGATGACAGACCAGCAGCACAGAGACTGTAAGCAAGTGCTGGAGCAGTTTGCTGGCCTGTTCTCTTTCACCCCAGGCATCACTGAGTGATGTGTGCACCACATTGACACTGGTGACAGCCTACCTTCCAAATATATACTGTACAGGTTGTCTGACCATGTCAGAGCCAGCATTAAAGCTGAGGTTGCTAAGATGCTGGAATTGGGGATAATTGAACCGTCTGAGAGTCCATGGCCCAGTCCAGTGATGCTGGTACCTAAACCTAATCCACAGGGGGGACCCAAGGAGTTACGGTTCTTTGTGGACTACAGAGGATTGAATGCAGTCACCAAGACTGACGCTCACCCTATACCTAGAGCTGATGAGCTCATTGACAAGTTAGGGGCTGCTAAGTACCTGAGTACTTTTGATTTGACTTCAGGTTACTAGGAGAATGCCCTCACTGATGGAGCAAAGGAGAGGTCAGCATTCTCCACACCAGAGGGACATTATCAGTTCAAGGTAATGCCCTTTGGTTTAAAGAATGGACCTGCCACCTTCCAAAGGTTGGTGAACAGGGTCTTGTCTGGTTTGGAACAGTTCAGTGCAGCTTACCTGGATGATAAAGCTGTATATAGTTCTACCTGGGGGGATCACTTAAGCCACCTAAGGGAAGTGCTTCAGGCCATGCAGCAGGCAGGCCTGACTATTAAGGCAAGTAAGTGCCAAATAGGGCAGAGTTCTGTGGTCTACCTGGGCCACCTGGTAGGTGGGGGCCATGTACAGACTCCCCAAGCTAAAATCCAATCTATTTTGGATTGGACAGCTCCTGTTACCCAGACTCAGGTCAGGGCATTCCTTGGACTGACAGGGTATTATAGAAGGTTTGTTCAAAATTATGGGACCATTGTGGGGCCCCTAACAGAACTCACTTCTAAGAAGAGGCCCGAAAAGGTGTATTGGACCCCAGAGTGTCAGAAGGCTTTTGACACTCTGAAAGTTGCTATGTGTTCAACACCAGTGTTGCTGGCCCCTGACTACACAAAATAATTTGTGGTTCAGACAGATGCTTCAGAACAAGGGATTGGGGCAGTGTTGTCACAGCTAAATGAAGAGGGCCTTGATCAGCCTGTTGCCTTTATTTGCAGGAGGCTTCTTCCCAGAGAGCAGAGGTGGAGTGCCATTGAGAGAGAGGCTTTTGCTGTGGTTTGGTCCCTGAAAAAGTTGAGACCATATTTGTTTGGGACTCACTTTCGTGTTCAAACTGACCACTGGCCTCTCAGGTGGCTCATGCAGATGAGAGGGGAGAATCCCAAGCTTTTAAGGTGGTCCATTTCCCTACAGGGAGTGGACTTTACTGTAGAACACAGATCTGGGGTTGCCCATGCAAATGCGGATGGACTTTCCAGGTTTTTCCACTTAGCTGATGAGGACTACAAGGGTGTAGGTTAGTAACCCATCACCTTTCGTTTGGGGGGGCTATGTTGCAAAGTCATCCTGTGCCCTGGGCAACCCCCAACTTTTTGCTGACTGGTACTGGTGGTAACTGACTCTGACTGACCCTGGGCTCTGCCTAACCAGGCCCAGGGCCAGTGCTATGCTGAAAGAGACACTTAGGATACAGTGAAAACACCTACATACACTAGGGTACACTACGGGTTGGGGTACCCCTGTGATTGGTATGACCTACCCCATAGGGCCCTAGTACATAATAGGGCAGGGGGATTGAAACTACCTATCAGTCCCTAGTATATAATAGGGCATGGCAGTTTAGAGGCCAGCAGCCCTTTCTGCACTTGCATGTGTGCACTGCTGAAGCCTGAGGTCAGTTTAAAAAGTGGCTCTGGGCTACAGGACTGCTTTTAAAAAGTAAATTGTGCCCAAACTCGACTTTTGTGTTTGGAGCACTTAAAAATGGTTAACCTACAATGTTTGGGCATATTAGGTACCCCCAGGGTCTCCCCTAGGTGTCCCAGGGTTGGGGGGTCAGGTATCTATAAGGTGGACCCTTATAAAATGAGTTTTATATGCCCTGGGTAAAGTGAAATTGCACATTTCACTCCCCACATTGTGATAAAGTGCTGCCCAAAATCGACTTTGGTGGTAGGAGCACTGTGGAGGGAGGATCGGCAATATTTTTACATATTCAGAACCCCTAAAGTCTCCCCTAGGTGTTCCTGGGGTGGGGGTGTAGATATTTGTAGCGTACTTATGAAATATGTTTTTATAAGCCCTTGTGCTGGAAAAATGGCCCAAGTCACATTTCCCATTGCAAATCCCATGCCATAGGTTAACATTGGAAAAGGTTATTAGTTAATAACTGGAAAAAGAAAAGCCATAAAACTAGGCTTAAAGGACTCAGTAGAATGGTAATGATAAATCCAACAATATGGTATTGTTGAATTTATTGTAAAATGTACACACAAGAAGTTATAAGACTTTTTTTGTCTGTAAGCCAAAATTCAACCCTGTACTGCTCTGTCCTGATTGGTCAGAGATAAGTGGGTGAGCCTGGCTGCTTTGAAGAGGTGATAAATGACCCCTGGGGTTAGGAAGCCTCTCGGGGAGGAGAGGTTGCTGGGCATAGGAATGCCAGAGCAGGGGGAGGAGTCGTAAACCATGGACTTCAAGCGAAGGGGAGGACCCCTGTTCACCTCCAACCAGATGCTAGGATTGAGGAAGGAATGAGCATATGCAAAGGGGAGAGACTATGGAGATTAGCCATCCTAGGGGTGTGTTTAGCCAGCTCTTTTCTCCCTGCTGAAAATTCTGTCATATTGAATTTTGGAAGAATAGTAGTTTCTGGGTTAGCATTTTGTCACACTCTGCAGGAAGTGGTCAGACCTTTGGGTGGAACCCTGCAGCACATTGGACAAGAGTGCCCTCCTGCTTGACCCCAGTGAACACTGAATAAGTATCTGAGAGGGGCGGTGCCTCTCAGATCTGCTGCTTGAAACTTAAGAGAATCAGAAGGGTTTGTGCTGAAGAGTTTGATGTGCATTTCCAAAAGCCTGGTCTCTGACGGCTGCACCATCTGCTACTACAGCCTGTGGATTACTTTGCTGTAAAAGGACTAAAGAGTGGACTCCCTGCAAGCTACAGGTTAACAGAGCTCACCTGGAACATCACCACAAGAATCCCCAGCCTGGAGTACTACCAGTGGATTTGTAAGGGTTTTGTTCAAGTGGATTGTGGGAATTGAAGTCTCACACTTTCAAGGACCCTCTTGGAGATTGCAGAACCTTGGATTGTGTGTTGGATTCTTTGGGACCAGCAAGAAGAACTACTTCAGGAAGGTGTTCTAATTGGACCCAGCCTGCTGGAGGGGGCTGCACAAGACTTGTGAGAGAACCTCCAGAACAATTGCTAAAGGTGAATGTGTCTCTGTCAGAGGCAACGAAATTACCAAAAGGGGCACTGTTGGTTTCTAAGCACTAGAAAATGCCTAATCTTTAAATATTCATATCTCCGGATCCCTACAGTGGATTTTTTTTTGTTTTGGAGTCATTTGAAAGATAAAAATATTTCCTATTTTTATAAATTGGTGTTGGATTTTTATTTTGTGTTGTGTCTTAATTATTTACTGAATTGGTGTTTTTAAATGCTTTACATACCTGTCTTTGAAGTTAAGCCTGCCTGCTCGCAGCCACGTTACCAAGGGTTGAGCATGGGAATAATTTTTTAAGACCTATTCTGAGCCCTATATGTGTTAGTGGCCTTATTGCCAGTGGCAGACCTACATTTGCCCCTACCAATAATCCACTTTCCAACAGTAGCACATATTTGGAATTTCATTTTAAACCTCCTTATGTTGCCTCGGCGGGATGACAGATGCCGATGTGACCTGCACAATAAATTAAGAGGTGGAGGAGGAGAGGGCAAGGACTGAGATGCCTAGACTGTCCTGCTGCTCAGCTGACTAGCAGGCGCTTTAAGCGTGCTGCCACCTTCTGCAGAGCAGACCGCACCTTCAGAGGAGGAGGTGAGAAGAGGGGCAGGTCTCAAAGTCCCAGACTGCCATGCTGCTCAGTTGCCTAGGAGGCCACCTCTCGCAGCACAGGGCACATTTTCAGATGAGAACAGCCATGGCCCGTGCAGGTAAGAGCGGTGAGGCGGTTTTCCCTTGCATCATTCTTCTAAATCCCCCCCACCGGGCTCCACCGGCTCACCGCTCTTACCTGCACCGGCTGTGGCGGCTGGATGAGGAGCAGGAGAGGAGGTGGTCAGGACCCAAAGGCCCAGACTGCCCTACTGCTCAGCTTCCTAGAAGATGGGGTCATTTGCGCCTTAAAAGTGCACTGCCACCACCCGCAGTGTAGGATGTGCACGGAATGCACTTGCCTGGACGAAGAGTGGGCCAAGGCAAGCAGGTTTTCCCATCATCATCGCCCGGAAGAGGCTGGGTTGGGCCTCCTTTCTTCGTTCTTCAAAAGACCCGACCTACAGCATCAGTTCTCCTCACAATGGTATTGTCTATCCGTTATTGTACTCCAGTATTCTTGTGTGGGTCATGTTCACCATCTTGCCTCACACAAACTTAAATCTAAACTCTTGGTTAAACCTGTTGGTTTGTTTATCTATTTATTGGCTGTTTTGATGTAGCAATGAAGAAGAGGGAATTGCTGGTGCTAAAGATATCATGAATGAATCCTTCAGCATCATGTTGGACTCTTTTCTGGCAGGAACTGTGGGGGTCATCTGTAAGGAGATTGACCCTGCTACAAGGTGATTATCTCTGTATCTTGGTGAACAGCCAATTGCAATGGCTGCAGAATATATGATAGCTTGCGGATCTTGTTTTCTTGAGTGTTATTGTACTCCCGTATTCTTGAGTGGATTTTGTTCACCAACTTGCCTCGTACAACCCGAAATTTAAACTCCTGGTTAAACCAGTTGATTTGTTTATCGTTTGAATGGAGGCAATGATGAAAGGCCCAGTGTACTACCTCAAGTGTAATCAAATGACTTTGATTTATCTATAATAATCCCAGTTGAGAATTACTGCACCTTTGGTGGAGAAAGACTAACAAGCATGGAGAAAGTAATTAATAAACTAATTATCTGCAATGAGATGGCCCTAGTCAATGTCCGGACTGAAGCACCTGTCCCTATAATCCCAGTGGCAGGCCAACAACCTATGGAGCCTCAAGGCTATGCTCCACTGCCTAGCCTGCACAACATGAATCAGCAAATCACACTATTGCTGTCAATGACAGGGGAGGTGGGGGGGTTTGCGAATCAAATGTTTGACCACAGGGACAATTCCTTCCAGAGCAGCCCAAAAGGGTCAGATTCACAGGGTATTAAGATTTACACCCAGGCTTTAATCTCCCTCCTGAATGCTAACCATATGTTGTGGCTATGTCAAATGTTCCACCTTTACCCCATCTGCCGCGCAATCCACCATCCCACTCAAAAACAGGGTGTGTCATTGGTTAATTAAAAAACACCAATTTTAATATTGCAGATTATGATGACATCTTGTTAGTCAGAAGAGTGGAGTCAAACACTTTAGAGGGTATTGTGTGCTTATTAATTATAAGTGCCCGGATATAGCTCACCGTTCAACCCAACAGAACACCTGAGATGCCTGTCTAAATGACCAGACAGACCACATTAATATTTTACCACTAGGTTTCTTTTACAGGCATCTGCCATGAAGCCCGAGCCCCTGCAGTCTCAACCTCTTCTAAACCGTCATTTATTCAAAACATTGCGTTTTTCCAACTGCAAATCGCTTTTTCCCCCTTGCAAATTCGAACAATCTAGATTGACTGCATAAAGATTCTACTATCGACAAGGCGATGTGTGTCTAATCAGGGATAGGATGGATCTGCCTAAGATGACTCTGCCCACAGATAGTTCCATCAGACTATGGAAAAAAGTAATATGCCGAAACATTTCAGACATCAACAAAAAGCTATTAGATGCTGACTGGCTTGCTTCTGTTTTATAATTTGACATAGTTATAATGCAACAAACCTTGTCATTAGAAGATATAAGTTGGGATAAGTACGAAAGCTTCAGAGTACCATCCACCCATTCAGCTGGAGGCAGATTAAGTGACTCCGATTTACAATTTTAACTCCAAATTAAACAAAAGTAGGAAACTGTTTGAGTTTTGGAGGGGTTAGATTTACATTTCCCACCACAATGTAAGCAAAATCAGAGAAAGTGTTGGACATGTGAGGGGTTAGATGTAGTATTCCCACTCCAAACCAAGCAATGGGTTAGATTTACTTTTCCCACACCAATCTAATCAACAGTAGGGAAAGTGTTGGACTTGGACGGGTTAGATTTACAATTCAAACTCCAAAGTAAGCAACATTAGAGAAAGTGCAAGAATTTGACACATTAGATTTACTATTCCCACTCAAACGTTAGTAAAGTTAGGGAAAGTGTCACTTTGTAGGGGTAAGATTTACTGTTCCCACTCTAATTCAAGCAACAGTAAGGAAAGTATTAGACTTTGGGGAAGTTTCATTGACTATTCCCACTCTAATTTAAGTAACAGTGTGGAAAATGTTAGACTTTAAAGGGATTAGGTTTACTCTACACACTCCAACATAAGCAAAAGCATAGAAAGTGTTGGGCTTTGGGAGGGTTTGATATACCATTCCAATTCCTAGACATTTTAAAAAACATTTATATACCTAACAATATAAAAATATTAAAACATATTTTAAAAAACTATATGCATTACAAATAAATTCAATAGAAAAAATTAAACTTAATGATACAAAATAATTTAACAAATATAAAACAAAATAAATTTAAAACAAATACATACCTGACTACTACCCAAAATAGCACAACAAAATAAATTATAATACATTCTAAACAAAATAAATAACATGAAAATAGTAATCAAAGCAAATATAATTAAAACAAATAATGAATATAATATTCATTTTATTTGTTTATTATTAAATGCACTTATCACCAAAGTAACAATTAAAATACAACAAATAATTACAATATCAATTAAACAATTAAATCATTTACATAATTAATTACCAATTACGTGGTCTTACTCTTCCACCTCTAGGGCTGGTTTCCAATGCTACTAGATGCTTGTTGATGAGTGCAAACAGGTTTGATCGCATCACTAATATGTTGTTTGCTTGATACTGGCTTCCTCTGGTGATCTTCCTGACACTGGAGAAGGGGGCTCTGCCTCTGCAGGAACTTGAGGAGAGTGGCATAAGCCTTTCGAGATGATGTGGAGAGGTGGAGAGGACTGCCCCTCACCTTGCTAGGTTGAGCAGCTATGTTTAATATGATCTAGCTCCCTAAGCTGCTGTACGTGCTACAGAACGCATACTATTGGATCCCCCAGGAGGTTTTAACCAGGTTAGAAGGAGACATGCATGCCCTGCTCTGTAATGGGGGACACCCCAGAATTGCCCTGAAGACATTGCAACGGAATCCATACAATGGGGGGGATAGCTCTCCCAGACCTGAAAGCCTACTACTGGCAGCCCAACTAATCAATATCAATGATTAGATCTTCACCCCCCCCTCCCCCCAAGATCACTCCACATTCAGGCTCAAGCCGATGCAATGGGAGAAACAGACATACATGCATTACCTATATGGGGGTAAGGGGATACAACGTCTACTCCCAGCAACCCAAGTAGCCATAACAGTGTGGGGCAAAGCTGGGAAATGCCTGGGATGGTATCACAGGGCCACGCAGGAAACATGCTTGTGGGAGGGGAACTGGCTCCCAGAAATGAAGAAGCTGCAGGGGTTCGGGCCCTGGGATCTCATTGGAAATTCCAAGGTGGGGGATTTGTTATAAAATGGGGATAATATGCCATTCTCCTCACTGCAACTATGGAATGAGTGCCAACCAATTCTTGAAGTATGCACAAATACAACTTGCATGGCAGGCTGAGGGGTAACCTGGGGAGGGCATCCCAGAATACACTCCACTGGAAGGGCGGTTGTTGACGGAAGAACTGGGAAAAGTAGCAGTCTCTCTATAAAACATTGAATAACAACATGCCAGATACTTTAGATAGACTGTGAGAAAAATGGGTTGGTGATGTGGGAGACATGGAAGATATAGATTGGGAAGCAGTCCTGATGCACCAGAGAGAGGTGGCAATGAAGTTGCATTTGAGATTGATTCAATTTAAGATTCTCCACAGGTTATAATACAGACAGAGACTACATAGTATGAGAAGGGTGATGTCCCTGAATTGCTTACGCTGCAGGGGCGAGGTCGGATCTTTCCTCCACACACTCTGGGGGTGCTCACTAATCCATGACTACTGGGTGGCACTCACTGGGGAACTCAGCAATATCCTTGAAGAGCATATCCCAGTTGTGCCGAAGTTCATTCTTTTGGGGATCCATAATGATGTGGACTTTCCACGGGCCAAATTATTATTCTGTGGCCTAGGCTTGGTGGTAGAAAAGAGGGATATAGCCCGGCACTTGGGGGTGAGTGAAAGCCCGACAATACAGGAATCGAGAAGGGGCATGGACATATGCATGGTGGTGGAAAAAGTCACATATGCCAGTAGCAGTTGCCCCCCAAAATTTGACAAGGTCTGGGGTGACTAGATTCGGTATTACTCACTGGAGCTCATGGGAGATGGAGCGGGACAGAGCCAGGAGGTATTGGTTGTTCAACCACAGGTGTCGTAATGGGTGTATATGTGATACCTGTATCTGGAATTCCGCTATTGACTCATATTTCTTTTTCCTTTTTTTAAATGTACCGGCTGATTGATGTGTGGGGGAAGGTGGTTTAGTTCTTAATGTTTCTATCTCTTTAAGGGTGCACACCTGGTGCCCTATATGGCATTTTCATTTGTTTAGGAGGAAAAATAAAAATATCTTTAAAAAAAAGATACTGGCTTCCTCTGTAATTCTGTACTCAATTTAAGATGGACGGTATTATGATTCAGTCTTGTTTCCTGGGAAAATCAGCTCCTCTGGTCAGAAAACATTGACCCTTGTGTTAATTAAAAGACAGCATGTACTAAACTTTGAGATGGTAGGAGATTCCCATGTGCAAGCTTGTCACATAGTCAGGTGGTACTTTCTAATAACACCATCTTGCTGATGAAATTCCTTCCTTTTCTCAAACAAATTTCATAGGTTTCAGGTGATATTTCTGATATTTGCCACAAAGCGATAGGGTTACTATAGACCTCTTAGTCTGCCAGATTGTTCTGTTAGAATAGAAAAATTCATGCTTATGTATTGTTTTATGTAAGTTAGCATTCGCGATGCCATTTTCTATGTAGGTGGCATTTTGAGTCATAATCGAAACTAATTCTTTCTCATTTCCGAGAAAAGGCCTCTGTTAAGTTTCTTTTCCCCGAGGTTGGGTTTTGCTTCACTAATGAATACACTGTTCTTATTAGTGTATACCTTTCCCTTTAGATAGAGGCCTTCTCCCACTTGTCTAGGGGCGGGCATGGGCAGAGTGACCTTGAGTAGCAGAATAGTGGGTGCCCGGCCTCAGAATCGAAACTTATCCTCTGTACTTCATTGTTTAGCTGCATCTGCTTGGAAAACTCCATTGTGGGCGTGTTTTCATTAGTTCTAAAATGTACATAATGTATCTTTACGCTTGCTGATGTCAGTCCCTCTGCAGCACTCCTAGCGACTGGGCAGACTGGGCTCCACTCTGAGTGTACCTGAATAAACAGATATTGGTTTGTATTCTCTACTGTCTGACCGACTCTTCATTTTTTATGGAAGGCTGAGAGGTGGTCGTGAGTGACCCGGGTGACCCTAATCGGGTCACTTTCTTCAGTTCAGTATTCCATTTATGATATTTTAATCAATTATTATCACTCTAATTGCATATTTATACTAATTATTGCTTCTCTTATTTTCTTTTAATTTAAAAATAATAATGTCCTGCATTTAGTTTTTTTATGGCTGTTACCACTAGCCACTGCCTCTCTCTTTTAAATGATATAAGGCATAAAAATGAGGCTTGTAAAATGGTCAATGTGTTGGAGGCAGCTGTCGCTCAAATGTCTTGCCTATCATCTCTGTTCAATGCCCATTGTCATAATTTACCTTACATAGCAGCGGTTGCTGATTTGAATACATCAACAAACCAAAATCCTCCGCAATGGATTTCCTCCCTTACCATATTTCCTCTTTTTAGGTTATTTATTATTCCCAAAATTATGTTTTAGTTTAATTTTAGAGTGGTTTTGTTAGTTTAACTGCCTAAAATTCTGAATGTCCTCTAAGTCACTGTTTTAATTGTTTTTACATCAGGGACCGGTTGGTCAAAGTGTGTTTGAATGAAATGTCAAAATTGTGCTCAACACCTGCAGCCAAGGGCCGAACCGGTTAAATTTCTAGAGTGGTCACAGAATTGTAGTTACACGTATTAAGGAAGAGGAGGTGAAGGTATAGGGCAAGACCCTTACTGTTCTAACTTGGTGGGGTATGACCCACCTTCAGGCCAAGTTATATTCTTTAAACAGGTCAGAATGGTGAGTACCTACCTACCTTGCATTAAGCATCCCAACCTGAGTAAAAAGAGAAGGCCTGCTTCTGAGTGCCACAAGAGTGCCAGGAATGGGCGGAAACACTGTTTGTACTCAATACCTGTATTTTGAGTGCAGTAATTGTGCATCCCCTCACATTTTCCACATTCTAAGCAAATTTCACCAAGTATTAAAGCTACATATTACTCTCCTTCTGACCTGTAGGTGTTGAAACAGGGAGGTAAAACTTCCAGGGTGAAAAAACACAAACCCTCCTTTTAAATATCACAAATCCACCTCTAAGTAGGCCTTAAATGCCGATCAGGCAGGGTGCATTATATTTAAATGTAGGACATGTAAATGTTTAATGTTAAACATGTACTTATAGTGACAATGTTCTAAGAGCTATTTTCACTGTAGCAAGGTTAGCTGTTCCATAGCCAAACATTTAGATACAGTATTAAACTTATTAATGGTATGTCCTCCTAGGAACCAGCTATAGAGTTCATTCTTAAAAGATTTATTACAAGCAGTCAGTCATAACTTTATTCGGATTTACACATAAATCCATAAAAGCACAAGAAAATAGACAGCTCGCTTTACAGCCTACAACATGCATTTACATAACATCATTATTAATACAAGAGATTAAAAAAATGTTATAAAATATACAGTTCTGGATAAAAACACATAAAAAGCCCAAGTCCATTTTGTACAAACAAACGTGCAAAGTACAAGCAGAAATTCAATCAAGTGAATAGGATAAGGATAGAAGATAAAAAGACCTCAGCATTTTGACCGAGCCTAACAGTGTGGAGAGGCAAGGCCAGGTAAATACTCTTGAACCTGAGGGTGATTTATTACAAGCACTATTCACTGGTAAAACTGGATTTGTAATATATATTTTGCGACTGGTGCTTTTACCCTAAGCATCTGGTAGCCCATTTGCATGAGATTCCAACTGTCATCCAGGAGCTGAATAAACCATTTGATGAGGTATGAACTTGCTCCTGTACCTGAGACAAAGGTCTTGGGCATGTGGAAGTGCTATGTTTCTCTGCCAGGAGGACTATTTGGTAAGTGCCCAGAAATGTAATTAAGGTCAGAGAGGCTTACTCCGTCACAGGCAAATGTAGCTAACAACTGGGTCTGCCCCTTCCTTTGTGTGAGAAGTTGGACTGGTATATGCTGTCCACTAATTAAAGTGGGCACCTTGCACCAGTCCAAAGACCCTTATTGATGATTAGGTTAAAGACAACCTTTATAGAAAGCTATCCTAGTGGTAGCTGTGGAGAGCAGCCTTCAGGCTAAGTCTTGAAGGAATGTAAAGCAGCTTGTTTTACCAGTATATAACCTCTTGAATGACCAAATGAAAGGAGAACCACACAAGGTATATATAAAATATATGTATTTATTACTGAACACTCTCTACTAACATCTTTATGAGATTAGAGAACAAGGCACACAATATTACAGTACTAGAACGACAGTAAATAGCACAATACACCGTGGGCTCCAGGGGGAGACCAAACCATATATTAAGAAAGTGGTATAACAACCACGACTTGACTAGACACAGTGCCTAGAGCACATAGAATCGCTGGAACCCCAAGGAATCACCCAAGGTAGTGACACAGGGGACCCACGGAGGACGGGTGCAGTGTGGGAACACAGACGCGAGCTCCGTACAACTCTATGGGAAAGTCGCGGTTGGAAATTTAGAGTTTAAGGACACTTCGGAGAGGACTTCAAGCAAACCCAGTTAAACTTAGAAGGTTCTAAGGCCAGCACCCTTGTGAATACTGAGGTACCCGTGTTACCTAGCCCAGGGAAGCCGGGTGCATAGGGGTCAAGTGGTGTCGGAAACCCTCGTCGTTTTCAATGGCGTGATGCGAAGAAGTGCTGCTGCCGTGGAGAAGAAAAGTGTCTGGTGGGACCCAAGCCTGGATCAGAGATGTGAAGAACCTGAAAGCAGAGGGGACAAAGTCTGGGTCACTTCACGTGACCAGGAGCAGAGCAATCGAATGCCCAACGATGTCGGGTGCTTAAGGTGCGAAGAGGTGAAGCTTGACTCTGCAGCCACAGGGACCAGGAGATGTCAATGACAACCAGGATCCACAGGCGAGCTGTCTCATGAAGGATGTCGAGTGCTGAGGGGTCAGTTTCCGGATTGGAGACCAACAAGCCTTGGCAACTGCAACCCACGCGGTCAGAGAAATGATGCTTCTGTGAGGACCAGCAAGGTCCTGGGAACTCCCAAAGCGATGGAGAGTCAGGGCACGTCTGGAGCAACCAGGGAAGCCCATTGATAGTTAGAGTTGCCTTCTTAGGGACCCACAGGTCAATGGACCAGGGATCGTGAAGGGACCTCGAGAGGAATCACAAAACGGCGGCCCACGGAACACTCGTTGAGTGTAGGCCAGCAATCTTCGGTGTAATTACTGCTCGGGTCAGGGCTACAAGTAACCCAAAGCTCAGCCTCAGGGGTTGCCGGAAAGCTGATGCTTCTGCAAATAGACGCTGTGTCCAGGGGTTCGGGTTGCACGGTCACCACGAGGGATACGGGCCTCAGACTTGCTGTGGGTACAGATCGACCTCAGAGACCTCGGGAACCCACCTCCTGTGTTGCAATATTCTTCGGAGTCCTCAGGAGCTTTGGAGATGCAAACCGGTCAGATGCGTTAAAGGTGCCTGCCTTGCAGGGGAGTAACTCCTTTACTCCAAGGGAGATTCTTGAGTCATCCAGCGTAGTGTAGATCGTCAAAGTACTTGGTTTCTGTAGCAGAGTTTAGTCCAGGTGTAATCTAAAGAGCTGTAGCCAGGGGTTCCTACTTTATACCCAAGGAAGGGGTGGAACAAACTCTGGGGACCCACCTATGGGAGGGTCAGGACAGAGGGGTGGCTACACCCATGTCCTTTGTCCAGATTCGTGCCAGAGCAGGGGCTGAGTGCCCCTGCAACCGGTTTGAGCTGGACTATGCACAGGGACACCAAATGTGCCCCCAGTGCAGACATCAAAGCACTCTTGGAGTGCACCCACCCAGACCCAATACACTAAAGCCTGTCTGGGAGGTGGTCACACCTCCCTGTGACAGGAAACCTATTGTCAAGCCTTCCCCTGCCGGAGTTTCATCCAGCAGCAGGAGGGAAGACTCGTGTCTGTGGCTGGCAGCATCCATTTTGTGATGCCAGGGCTCTGTGAAGCTGGTACCGGGTGTACCGGTGCTGTCATATTTCTCCCTCTAGGAGGGAGGAATCATACCTCCCACACCAGTTACTGGTGTGGAGGTATGATTCCAAGGTGTTTGACACCAAACACGACATAATTCCTTGCAGCCATTTTAAAGTTAGCATTTACCGAGAGGTTATAATGCACTTAAGAGTATATGGTTGGCTGCATCACAGACAACCCCGGAATAGTGGATCCGAAGGCTGCAGAGGGGCTCTGCTCATGCATGGGCACCCTCTCACATAAAACCCAGCACCCTGCCTTCAGGATGGATAAGGCCTGCCATAGGGGTGACTGATAGGCTTATATGTGCAGTGATCAGGATAGATATAGTGAACCTATATCTAAGTAAGGGGTGCATGCACCACCTTACACAGGCTGCAGTAGCAGGCCTGTGGTGTCAGTTTGAATGGCCTCTCAGGGGTGGCATAATACATGCTGCTGCCCCTGGGAGGCTTCTGGGGTACCTATGCCCTGGGTACATAGTATACCATATACTAGGGACTTATAAGGGTACCCCAGAATCCAATCTGGAGTGTACCTAAAGTACATGCAATCAGTTTAAGGGGAAAGCAGATAGGCTGGGGTCCTGAATAGCAGGATCCCAGCCAACTAAGTCGAAAACCAGCAAAACACCAGGAAAAAGGTGGGGGCAACCATGCAGTCAGATTCCACCTTCCTAAACTTTGTCCCTCTAGTTAGCCAAACACCAATCCCAGTAGGGGAGGAGCTGCCCCCAGAAATGGTTTTTAGAGACAACGGGGTGAGGTTGTTAATTTTTTTAGCTACACCTCCTTGGTGTGGACAGTAGCTCTGCACAGGGGAAGAAAGGTTCTGCCATGAAGGGCTGAGGTAGAGATGGGATTTTTTGAAGTAGGACACCCATGAACTGCTGCAAAAGTGGGTAGAGTTACCTCTGGAAACATTCTCCCAATTGGTTAGTAAGGGGCCAGGATCTATCCTACTCCCAGACCAGTGACAAGCATAAATGTGGCACACCAGGCCACCCTTTTCAGAACACTACTGGACATTTGGAAGACAGAAGAAGGAATACATCTGCTGTTCAGACCTGTGAGGAGCCCTGAAAGCCTGGACCTGCTCCCACTTGTACCTAGGACAAAGAAGTGGATTCAACGGGTCAGTTGGCAGACTTCCTGTTAAGCTACTTGGACACAACAAACTGCTAGAAGACCTTTTACTGAAGAGCCTAGCTGACCAGTTCCATCTGGAGCTCCCCTGCACCCTCCTGGTGGGTTCTGCTAGAATGAGCACCGAAGTGCTCTTTCCGGGGTCCTGGGACCCTTGGCTGTGGCAACATGTACTCCCATAGCATTCTGAGAAACCTGGGACTTGAAATATTTTTTGCTCCAAAGACCTCTGGAGGACTGGGACAAACCTGCCAAGTCAATCTGAGAAAGGTGCAGTGCTGCTGGGCCAAAGATTAAGGTAGCTCCCATTTGCAGCTTTCAGTGGGTTGTTGCGGACAGGCTATCTTATCTCATGGAGCCCTGTTTGGCTACAGCTTTCAGCCTTTCCTCACTGGCGCTAAAAGTCATGGGCTGGCGAGGGACCTTCCTTGGGTATGAATTTTGGATTTCTCCCTATCTGACCTTTTCTTCCAAAGTGAATGGCTTTACGGGAGCTGATCTTGGCCAAAGGCTGCTGTCTTGTCCTGCTGAGGATTTTGGACTTCTAGTTAAGAAATTAAGTGAGAAGGTAGAACTTCTGACCGAGCCAAACCTGGCTTTTGTATTTGACCAGAGGACCCATCAGCCTTAAAATGCACGTATGTCCCAGTCAAGCACAACCAGACGACCGTGGTTTGTGCTTAACTCTATTTGGCGCTATTGTTATTTAAAACTTCATATCTCTGGTTCCCCTTATTGGAGTTTTATTGTTTTGGTGTCATTTTGTTCATTAAATGATTCCCTATTTTTATGAATTGGAGTGGAATTTTTATTGTGTGGTGTTTTTTACTTTTTACCTGTTTTGGTACTTCTAACTGCTTTACCCATTTTCTTAAGTTAAGTCTGTGTGCTCTGTGCCATAGCCAACATGGTTTGAGCTCAGGTTTAAATCACTAAAGCCTTTACTGGGCCTAGCAAGAACAGTGGCATTCTTACTTGTGGCGGACTAAAATCCACCCCAGCTAATAATCCACTTTTTCACACTCTGATATAGTCATAGGTAGTTATGCAAAATTGTCTGTATGACTACATCAGGTTCTGCCAACAAAGGGGAGGAGTCAAGTTTCAGGGAGGTACAGATGTTCTGTAGAGAGCTCTGCAGCGACCATTTGCTTACATCCATCCTGTAACCTCCATAAGGCCCCACCCATGTGGCAGTGGTCCTGTTTCCCTTCCGGACACACCCGGGGAAGATGTGGATGGAATCATGGGCCAAACTCTGACACCAGCAGAGGCCGCCAAGATTGCAGTCTGTGAGACATGGAGAACCATGCTCTATAGGACCTTGCCTAGGAGGGAGCTAAGCACTGGTTTGGTTTGGTGCACAGCGGCTACTGTGCATTTCCGCCCTGCTACCATGCAGACACATGAGAGGCGGGGGACTGGCCCTGCATGGACGTGGAGGGGTGCCTTGAGGTGGGGTTTAGAACCTTGAGGGGCCGGGGTCGAATCTGCATTGTCAATGGATTGATAGCTGGACGACTCCGGAGGAGCAAATTATAACAGCTAGGGGCTGTAATTCCCAGACATGCTACTGGCATTATTCACCCCTTCCCCCGCTCACAACCAAAGGAATGCGGGTGAACAACATGGTCACCTTGACCACTATCTGCAAAAAGGGAAGCAGCAACCAGCAGCTGGAGGCGAATGGAGGGGTGCCTTCCCTGCCTACCTAGCGTGAAAAACCCCTGGCAACAATGCTGAACTTGCTCACCACATACTGAGGCCAGCAAGCAGTGGGCAGAGAGAGCCCCAGTATGAGACATCACCTTGGCTAACTGGAGGCTGTAGAGCAGTGTAGACGATGAGATGATGCTGTTGTGGGCTGCACAGCAAGGGCAGAATGACATACAGCAGTGAAGTTTGCTGAGGCGCCCCAGCCATAAAATACCAGTATTGCCTAATTAAGCTCCTCATACAATAATCACGCTACTGTGACTAACCACTGGAGGGAGAGGCACATTGTTCACCCCTGAACAGCGAACAACTCTCACAAAGGGAACACATCACACTCAAATCAATCATAATGGTTGTAACTCATGGATAGAATTTCCAACACTTAGTGTTGAACGCCATGGTTAAACAAGGTGGACCCAAAGGGGGTAGCAACCCAGGACATGATCCTGACTCTCCTACTGGTACTGGATCCATAGGTGAGCCACAGAATGCCCTTATAAGACAGGAAATTCAAACACAACCAGGATAATTTGAACAGTTATTGCAGACCATACTGGATGTTAAGACATCTCTGAACCCAAGATAGATGCCCTTGTGCTGGATGTAGGCCTGTTATGAGAGAACCAGAATGAACTCAAGGAATGGGCTGAGGCTACAGAATTCACATTAGCCAGAATAGGCCCAACAGTGAGAGACATTCAGGCACAGATTAAAGTACTGCCTGAGGAAGTTGTCTTTTTTGAGGGGCAGGGTGGAAGATGTGGAGAGTCGATCGCTCCACAACAACATTCAAATTGTAGACTTACCGGAGGGCACGGAAGGACCCAGTACGAAACTCTTTTTGGAGAACTGACTAACGACGGAGGTCCTGGGTGGCAAACAATCTATGTTTTTCTCAGTGGAAGGAGCACATAGAGTGCCAGGCAGAACCCTCCCCACCTGGGGCTCCTCCAAGACCAGTAGGTGCATGCTTTTTTAATTACTGATAACGGGACCACATTTTACAGGTGGTGAGGAGCAAGGGACTGTGGCGAGTCCAAAATGGTACAGTAAGTATTTACCTGGTCTATACAACTGAGGTGCAAAGACTTTGCTCCACCTTCATGGAACTCAAGAAAAAGTTATGCCAAATAGTTATCAAAAATTCGCTGATGTATCTGGCAAAACTGAGGGTGTCGGATGCTGGTAGCACGCCCTTCTTCTCATGCCCAACAAAGTTCAGGAATAATTAGAGATTAAAGGGGTATCACACTCAGACTCAGATCCCCCAATAAATGCAGCATAGGGTACGCAATGATCCCGGCAACAATAGAGTAGGTGGGTGGGAGGGAGACCGACCAGAGAGCAAGCACCAAAAAGAAAGGGCCAAAGTAATAGCTGAACTGGAACTCTGTGGCAGACCTGTGGTGCTCTCCTCTAATTAAATATCACATTCTCCCGAGTGGGACATGGATGAGGTGCTGAGTGAAGTGGAAGTGGATCTAAGTGTGGGACCAACCATCACCCCGGTGGCAGCCGACCAAGTTGTCTGACATGGCCAAGATTCCTATCTTTTTCTGTTATATTGCATAACCTCAAGAGGGGGCACATGGAGAAGAGTGAGTGGTACTGGAATTGTGTGTGCCATGGGGGGTTTTCCTGATGGCCATGACGTAGGGGCCTGGTGACAGGATGGCAAACTGGGAACTGCTACTCGGTGGTGATCAGCAGGCTCTCTCCGAGCACCAAGATGGACTATGACAATGGGGCAGATTTACAAGAAATTGATGCATCTGCAGTGATGCGTCAGTTTCCCTGCTTCAGCCTGCGATACCCTTGCGCCACCATGGATGCAAGGATTGAGAGATGCGACCAAAATAGTGATGCATCTGTTGGCCCAAAAGTCACGCATTGCTGGAGTCGTGTCGCAAGCACAACGCAAGTCCAGAAATGCATTGGAAGGCCTATACTCATTGTACTGCATCACTCCTTATGCCTGCTTCAAGCAGGCGTAAGGTTTTGACGCAGTGGCATCCTAGAAGTGGTGCAGTGAAATCTTATAGATTTCACTGCATCACTTCTACGAGGCTTTCCTGCGTGGGAACGCCCACCCTGCATACATTATACCTGACGCAGGTGTGTCACGTTGTAAATTGGCCACTTTGTTTACGCAGCCGCTGCGTCACAAAAGTGACGCAACTGTGGCGCAAAAGTGTCGCAAGGGGCTTGTAAATCTGCCCCTGGTAAGTTTGATTTCAGTTTTGCATTGATCAAAGGACGGTAGTTTGGGGCTTCTGTTGAATAGCTAGTTTATGTGGAACAAAGTGGAGTGTTGCACCAGGTGGTGTGAGGCGGGTCTGGGGGGCTTCGGGGGGTAGATGAACAACATGATAATACAGAATGGCTGCGAATGCACCTAGCTATACAGCCAGGTTTAATGTCACCTGGAATGTATGGGGATATCCACCCCCGAATGTCAGAACCAGATTTACGCTTAACTGAAACATAGGCAAATCCATATCGCATTACTGCAAGAGACGCATATTACAGGCATAGAATTGACATGCCTTACAAAAAGAAGAGGCCACAGTGTGGGGACTTTATATTCAGCGTATGAGAGGGAGGCACTCATCTGGATCTTACCTGACGTGCCGGTGGTGACAGAGAGATGTCAGATCGACCCAGAAGATCGATCCGTAGCAGTAAAGGGTGCACTAAATGGTACACAGATTTCAGTTGTGGCACTTTACTAAGGTTGGGCAGAATGTTCCTTTCCACCTGCTGAATTGGCGGAATTTTGGCCACTCTGAATTTCTCCTTAATGCAGAGTTCTGGCCAAATTTGCCAATTTCTGCATGACAGAAATGTTCTCCCACTAGGCTCTAGAATATGGGAGCTGGCGATCTCAAGTGAGATTTGGCCTCCCCTAGCGTAATTTTCTAACGCAGGTGAACACTGGTGTTCTAGAGCGGTCGCAGTCAGAGGGCTTCCATTTGGGTAGATTTGCAGCTGCTCGAGTAGATTTTTTACTCAAGCCACAGTATAATCAACTTGAATGGCCAAGTGCCAAGTATTTGGGACTGGGACTTTAACTAAGTATCAGATATGGTACTAGATAGATCGACCCCCCCCATTGCAAGGAGTGGCTGTTGCGAGAACTGCAAAGGCTTTAAAAACGTGGACTTGATACAGACAATTATATGACATGTGGCATACAATGCACTCACAAACAGTTGAATGCTCTTATTACTCCCATGTACATGTAGTATCTACTAGAATTGATTTGATATTATACAACATTGTGATTGTTCTACTTGCCACCACCTCTGAATAACTGGGCTGCATGATTTCTGATCATAGCCCACTGATGACAGGGATCAGATGGTGTAGGCGCTGGACTCCCATACCTTTGTGAAGACTATACACACAGGTGTTCGAAGACCCCTTTTTCTGCAACTCAATCAGGTCACATATAGACCACTACTTTGAGAAGAATGAAGGCTCAGTGTTAAATAGAGGGATAGAGCTGGATGCATTCAAGACAGTGATCTGTCTTCTCTGTAACAAAACACAGCATGGGGTTAAAGCAATGATTCGCACCCAGCCCTCCCAATTAGAACATAATATTTGTGAAAAGGAGGTGACGGAACAGGACGGATCCAACCATCAACAAGAACTGAAAGCCCTGAGGGCAGAACTCAAAACAATGAGAAATAGTTTGGGATGACTGGGCTTTAAGGAATGAGTTACAAAACAGGACGCGGAAGGCGACAAGGCTTTTCGCCAGTTGACCTGGCTGCTGTAAGCAAAGACGAGTAGAGTGCGTCTGAGGGCCATAAAATCCCCGGAAGGTGACATAGTGAACACACAGGCAGAAATTAATATGATATTCCTGGGATACTGCAAGACTTTATAAGCGGTGAGGGGAGAGTTTGATAGTGATGCAGTACGCACCTACTTTGAGTGAATCCCTTTCCCACAAATAGACCCGATCCAGCAGCAGGAGCTTAATGAACCACTCACTATAGAAGAAATTAAAACAGACATAGGTCAAATGACACGCAATAAAACACCTGGGGCTGAAGGACTCCCAATGGAGTTTTACTCCACCTATAGGACTAAGTTGGCACCGAGGTTTTGCAGGTGCACCAGAATGCAAGAAGCATAGGTGCCTTGAGGGACACCATGTAGGAGGCTCTCATTTTGGTATTGCCCAAACCAGGTTCTGACCAGTTGGAAGAGGGATCATACAGACCCCTCTCTTTGCTGAGTGTTGACTGTAAAATCCTAGGGAAAATTATAGCTAATATAGTGCTGCTCTCCCTACAAACTCTGGTACACCCAGACCAAAATGGGTTGATTCCGGGAGGAACACATTCTTGAATATCCAGCGCTTATTCCGTCTCATGGCGGAGAATCCTCTGGTCAGCAGCCCACAGGTAGCGATGTCATTAGACATAGCAAAAGCCTTTGATAACCCGACGTGGTCCTACCTGAGAAGGGTACTTGAAACGAAGGGGGCTGAGGACAAAATTATGAGCTGGATACATCTCATTTATACTGCACTAAGAGGCAGAATCTGCACGGGGCAAGAGATTTCTTAAGCTTTTGATATTGGAAGGGGTACTAAACAGGGATGTCCGCTCTTCCCAATATTATTCGCTCTAGCCTTGGAACCACTGGCTGGATTGCTCAGGAGTAGGGGATCAGAATGGGGAATGAGAAGTGGGAACACATGGGAAGCGGTATCATTATATGCAGATGATGCGTTGGTGTACTTACGCGGCGTGCAAAATGATTTCCCATCGGTACTAGAGATGCTCAACTACTTTGGTCATTATTAAGGCCTAAAATTGAACTGGGAGAAAATATGCCTTATCCCCGTCCAAAAGATATCAGTGGCTTAGTGGGAAGGACTAGCAAACATGGGCCCCAAGTGACATCCCATTATCTTTTGATAATTGGGCGTTAATGTATATCATGCCTATACGGATCTTGAAGAAGTGAACCTGGGGAAGGTTGTGACAAATATGCGCCAATCACTGCCTTTTGAGACTTCCTTGCCACTGTCCCCATTGGGCAGGGTGGCCATTGCTAAAATGACAAAACTTTCCAGATTATTGTATCATTTTGTAGCATTGCATGTAATACTACCCAGGAGCTTCTTTCAGGGTCTGAACAGTATGTTGTTTGCAGTGGCGGCCGGTATGTTTAGGAGGAATATACCACTTTTTTACTCATCCTTCTTCCCCGCAGTGAATTACAACGCGGTCGTTACAATGACCGCGTTGTAACCACGCATACCATTACCTCGCAAGTTGTAACAACGACTTGCGGAGGGGGGGCGCTGGATGTTGGAATAGTATAATTTACTATTCCAACTCCAGTCTGTGCAACAGTAGGGAAGGTGTTGGATTTCAAATCCAACACCTTCTGCCCCCTCCGCAAGTCGTTGTTCCGACTTGCGGAGTAATGGTATGCGTGGTTACAACGCGGTCGTTGTAACGACTGCGTTGTAATTCCCTGCGGGGAAAAGTTTTCGTAATAAATGATGTTTACCGTTTAGGAGGCAGGGGGGTGATGGGACACACAGGCACATGCACACATACACATACACATTCACAGTCATGCATTCACACACGTGCACACATAAACACATCAATTCACAACACACATTACCAAACATTCATACATACACACACACACGCACGCACCAAACATTAATTTTTTTAAAAACTCACACACTCACCTGCAGCTCTGCCTCGGAAGTCCCAGGAGGCATGGGACTGCTGCCTTTCCTCATGAGGGAAGGCAGCAGTCCCAACGTCATCACAGAGTGGGATGGGGTCTGTGAGACTGCTGACCCCACCCCACTCTGGTGATGAAGTGTCACTGATTATGCTTCGGCCCTAGGTGCTTCAGGGCTTAAAACTGAAGCACCTAGGTGCGAGGCAATTAGTGACGCTACCCCTCGTCACTGAGGAGAGGGCCTCAGGGACCTTTTCTGAGCTGAGGAGATCATGCCCACAGGAGCTGTGACTTCCTCAGCTCAGCAAAGTTCAGCTCAGGTAGCCAGGAGCCTGCGCATTTGGCGCATGTGTGGCTCCTGGCTGCCTGACCTGAAAATGAACAGTGTCTGTCAGGCTGACCTTTGTTCAGCCTGAGAGACACTGTTCATGAGGGGCAAAAGGTGGGGGGGCGTGGCCCCTCAGCCCCAATGGACTGGCCGCGGCTGGCTGTCTGACCTAATATGGTGGAAGGGCAGAAAACGTTTGGCATTACGTAAATTATATAATTCTCTGATCAGGCGGCCTGGGACCCCTTAATTTCGAATTGTATTGCATGGCCACATTGCTGCAATTATGGATGCACTGGTTAACACAGACGCCTAACCTGGAGAGGGTGCACATACAGAGAGAGTTCCCAGGATGCGACATTGTGGACTGGTTGATGAGCCCATCCAAGCGTAACAATCCATTAGGGGGTCAGTTATTCAACATCGCTAAATACTGTTGTAAATATGTCCAGCTTAGGAGTGCTGCAGCTTAGTACTCTCCAAATATCCCATTGTTGACACATCCAAACTTTAGCATGCTAACTGGTCAACACAACACCAGTATCTGGACTACAGAAGGGTTGGTGACCCTCTCTATACACATGAGACATTAAATGCCTCCAGAACCTTGAGACCCACAGCAAAATCGGTGGAGGCAGTTCCTGATAAACAAGGTTCTAATAGAATAATCACAACCACATGGGGACCTGACCGTGGAAAGCCACCCGGACATGCTACACTACAAACACTCTTCACTCATTGAACCAACCAAAGGGCGGTCACATCGCTCTACGGGGTATACTCAAAATATCTGTTACAACCTATCCAGCACTCCGGGACAAGGGGTCCATGATAGGACAGGAAGTAATGGATAAACACAGGGATGCCTCATTACAGGGGCGTAGGAGACCCTACATTTCTGGGGGGGACAAGGACAACCTTTTGGACTTTCCAGTGACCCTGTACAAATCGCCCATTGTCTGAGAGCCGTACGCTCTGTTAAACTAATACAATCATATTGTTTTGTAGTGAAACATTGATAAAGGCAGGCATGTAGTCACAGTTTGCAAGTATGCTTTAATTGTTATTTACATTCACAAAGTAATTAGATCAAATGTGAAAAAACATGTTTTTGAATCTTACATCTTCATGCACCAAGCAAACAAAGGTGGGACGAAAAAAAGGAAGAATCAACTGAATGCTCTTCGCGACATTCCTAAACCTCAAAATTCAATTGGACTAATATTGGAGTGTGTTGGAGACAAACTACAGGCACAAAGAGCTGTAAGAGCAGAGAAATGTCCACTTTGTAAAAGTGGCATGTCTAAAATAGTAATATGAAATCCAACCTTACCAGTAAAGAGGATTTATCATTGACGTTCCAAAGATGTAAAACTTGGCACATCTATTCCTTTCTAACCAGGAATTACAGCTTAAAAGAATGTATTGATTAATTCCCAACGAAAATCTATGAGAGGAGTAGGCCTCACTGTAGTGAAAAACGAATGTAGGTGTTTTTCACTACAAGGACATGCAAAACTTAAAAGTACATGTCCTACGTTTTAGTAACATAACACCCTGCCCTATGGGCTACCTAGGGTCTACCTTAGGAGTGACTTATGTTTAATAAAAGAGAAGTTTAAGGCTTGGCAAGGGATTTTTAAACCCAAGTCGACATGGCAGTAAAACTGCACACACAGGCTAAGGCCGTGGCAGGCATGAGACATGTTTAAAGGGCAACTTGTCTCGGTGGCACAATCAGAGCTGCAGACCCACTAGTAGCATTTAATTTACATGCCCTGGGTATATGGTTTACCACTGTACAAAATACTTACAAGAAAATAAAATATGCCAGTTGTGTATACACCAATGCTGCCATGTTTAGGGGAGAAGTGCATGCACTTTAGCACTGGTCAGCAGTGGTAAAGTGCCCAGAGTCCTAAGGCCAACAAAAAGAATCAGCAAAATGAGGAGGTAAGTCGGCAAAAAGTTTGGGGGAAGCCACCCTAAGGCTGGCAGTTCTAATAGTATAGTATAGGATTCTGTGTGTCTGTTTGAGTATTGAAGTCAGTCGGATCTCTTTTGGAAACCCCTGGTTAGGCAGGGCACAAGAAGGAGAGCTAGAATAGTTTCTCAAACACAGGAAGTTTATCGCCTGCATTCCCTTTAATGCATCGCAAAGTATACAACACAATACAGAAACTTTTGTTGTCCAATCTATGAGATACCTGTTTGGCGCTCACTTCATTGTGAAAACCCCAAACTTTTGAGGTGGTCAATTTCCCTACCGGGGATGGACTTTGCAGTGGAACATAGACTTGGGAGTAACCATGCCAACGGAGATGGACTTTCCAGATATTTCCACTTCGAAAATGTAGACTCAACTGGGCAATGGTTAGTCTCATGTCCTTACCTGGGGGGGAGGGGGTTGTGTAGGAAAGTAGGATCTGCTTTCATGGTTACACCCACTTTTTGCCTGGTGTCAGTGTGTTGTGACTGTAGTCTGCTGGGATCCTGCTAATCAGGACCCCAGCAACTGTGATCTCTCCCCTTAATTGGCTCTAGTAAGTACTTTGGTACATTCACAATTGGCTACTGGTGTACCCTTATAAATCTCTAGTATATGGTACTAAGGTACCCAGGGCATGGATACACCGGGGTCCCCCATGGGCAGCAGCATGTATTGTACCACCCATGGGAGTCCACTTAAACTCTGCCTACAGGCCTGCCATTGCAGCCTGAATGAGATGGTGCTTGCACCTCTCACGACAGATACAAGTTTTCTTATATCTGAGGTCACTCCACTTAAAACCTATAAGTCACGCCTATGGTAGGCATGGTGGTTGGATACAAGTGTGAGGGTGCCCCTGCATGAGCAGGACACCCCTACAAACCCCAGAGTCAGTTCTCCAGGCTTTGTAAGTACGGTCAGCCATTTTAAGGTATATAGTGGAGACACCAGTCATTACGAGATATCTAACTATATAATGGCTGCACTGAACCTGGTCATGTTTAGTATCAAACATGTTGGAATCATACCCCAAAACTGATTCCAGTGCTGGAAGTATGATCCCATGTACTGTGGGGCTCCTTAGGGGACCCCCATGTACTCCTGGTAACAACCTTTCAGGGTGTGCCAGCAAGCTTGTGCTGCTGCCGACCACAGACACCATTCTGCCCTCCTGCTGCTGAGCTGAGCTCGAGCAGGGGAAGGTAGAACAATAGGTTTCCTGTCACAGGGAGGTGTGACCACCTCCCAGACAGCACTTAGTGAAGTGGGCTGGGGTGGGGGCACTTTCCAGCGGCACCAGAATGCTTTGAAGGGCAAATTTGGTGCCCTCCTTGCATACTCCAGTTTGAGCCCATTCAGAAATCCTTGGTACCTGCTCTGGTGCAAAACCTGACAAAGGACAAAGGAGCATCCTTCCCTTTGTCCAGCCCCTCCTCTGGGAGGGAACCCCGAGTTGTTCCAACCCTTTCCCTAGGGTACCTAAGGATTCCCCTGTGGGTGGGTCTTCAGATTCGTCATGGAACAAGACTCACCTCTGAAGCCAAGACACTCTTCGACTGTCTGGACACTTGGACTTCGTCGGACTTCGACTGGAACTGAGACAGCATTGTGGAAGACTGATGCTGCTCCTGGTCTCGCTGTTCTTCAAGTCATCTGTGTCATCTGTGTCTGTGCTTCATCCAGGTTATCCAGAAGGCCTGTGGGCATCAAGGACATCTGAAGTAATCTCCATTGGAGAGAAGGAGTCACTCACCTGCATCTGCAAGCACTGCAGCAAAGCTTACCAATCTGCTGCTCCTGTCGTCCTACAGACTTCCCAAAGCCCAGCAACACAGGTGGTGGTTCTGCAGCTCCCTAGAGGCCTAACCTGTCTTCTCTGAAATTTTGAGGACAGTATCCCTCATCGAAGACGCTGGGACCAAACCCCTGTGCACTGCGTTGACTTTTCGTTACCAAGGCTTGTTGGTTCTGCACTCCAGAGATCTTCAGGCTACTAGAAGCTCCAGCCTCTAGCACCTCATTCCTCAAAGATTAGCATCCTCACTGCATCCTCTACACCATGGGTCTCCATCTTTAGTGAGCTGCCTGAGGTCCTCTTGCGACTCCTGTGCCTTCGGTCTGTGGGTCCTCTCGAGGGTCTTCCTTTGCTTAAGTGGGCACCCCTGCTTGCTCGTGGCCACCTCTGACTCTCCTGCACTTGATGAGTCCCTTGGACCGTGTTGGTCCCAATGATTGAATCTTTTCGCTTTTCACACCAGTTGCAGCTACCAAGGCTTGTTGGTGCTCCCGCCAGACACCAACCACCTGAACACCAACACCTGATATGGGACAGCTCATGCACGGCTCCTGGTCTTTCTCAGCATTGCCTGGTCCTAACAGCTGCAGCGACAAGGTCACCGTCTTCACTCTTGAACCTCCCGGCATCAGTGGGCATTGTGCTTCTGTGCCTCCTGGTCACTTCAGAGTGGCATAGACTCGGTCCCCTCTGCTTGCAGGTTCTCTTCTACAAGAACCCACTCTTGGATTCCACTGGACTCCTTCACAGACTTCTCCAGAGGCATTTTCTTTGAAGTTCTCCATTGTTTTCTACAGCTGGTTCTGTCGACACTTCACCCCTATGCACCCGGCTTCTCTGGTGCAGGTAACCTGGTACCTGGGGCATCCAACGGTGGGGTGGCTCTCCAACCTGCCGTCTTCCAAAGGGTTTCTTCGGGGTCCTATGGGAAGGGTCCTTCTTCTTTAAAACTGCAACCACGACTTCTCCATTGACTTCCATTGGGCACGGAGGCTGTGTTTCCACTCTGCATACAGCCTCCGTGGGGTTCCTGGGTACTTACCTTGGGTGGTTCCTTGTGTCCCCAGCTCCTCTGAGTCTTCTGGTCCAAGTCCTGTTCTCCTTTGCAGTTCGTATTCCACTTGCTTAGTATATGGTTTGGTCTCCCCCTGAAGACCAGTGTATATTTGTGGTACTTACCTGTATATTTTGAAGTATTCTTGTGTGTATTGTTGATATCGCTGGGTAAGAGATATACCAATATGTTAGTGATTCTGTTGCATAATAAATAGACTTATTTTTACAAACACTGTGTGGTTCTTTTTCATCTAATCTACACTGTCAATTAAATGTGGTAAAATAAGCTGCTTTACTCTCCTTCAAGATAAGCCTGAAGGCTGCTCTCCACGGCTACCACTTTGAGTGCTTTCTATGGTTATCAAAGACTACTAAAATCACCATAAGGGTTGCCTGGATTAGTGCAAGGTGCATCACTCCTTAGAGTGTGCACCATATACTAAGCCAGCCTCCTTCAACCACCAACACCAGTTTTCCATTATACTTCTCCCACCAGGGCACAAGTCCTCAAACAAGAAGTGGGGCACTAACCAAGTTAGTCAGTATGTAAGCGACATCAAAGCACGTAACATCGCACGTGACCTCACAGGGAGTTATATCACAAAAAATGACATCAGATTAAGACCTCACAGATGTTAAGCAGGTCTATCGTGAGTACATTTGACTGCATTACAATATTTAACAAATTAGATTTTGCGGCCGAGTCGTGACAAAAAAGTGATGCAACCCCGGCGCAAGATCTAGGTCTCCACTTATACATTTATTCATAAAAACTCTGCCAGGAAGAAATTAGCAACAAGGAGAAACATGCCAGTATATCCATTCTGCTTAATTGGTTGCAAAGTCTGCATTTTAAAATATCTTATGGGGTTAAGGCATCTTCTGCATGGATCTTTATGTACCCAGTAAATCTCAGGAAATAATAATAATGGTAAGATAACTCTGGACATTAATGCACTCGCTGGAAAGACAGGTATATTGTCTAGTACCAGTTTTGAATCAAAGTAGCATAGAGGGTTTATATGTCTCCCGCAAAGCACATCATGTGACACACAGTTGACGGATGTTGATTTTATGTAGATGGGTAAGTGGGTTATTGCATTTAATACAGAGATCCTTTACTTACCTGATGTTCATAAATTGTATTCCTTCTAATATAGCACTGTGAACTATGAAGGAAAGGACATGTGACTCTTACACCTTGTAACCCTCACTATCTTATGTATCACATCCTGTAAATTGATCTACACACACGATTTATTGTCAATGTATAATGTGTATGTGTGATGTAAAGCGCTCCGACACCCTGGATTGGGTTGAGTAGCGCTATAAAAGAAATAAGTCATATTAGTGGTATTTAAATTGTTATTTGTGTAAAGTTTAGGACAGACCAACACATCTGACACAATGTACCACGCAAGATGTGTGCTTAGACTATGGGGTCGATTCCGATCTCGGCCGGAAGATCACCTAACAATATTCGCCCGGGAAAAAACCAAGCCGAACGCGTGTTCCCCGACCGATTCGAACATCCGTCCGAACGAACAAGTACGATGCGCATAACTGCCCAAATCCCGACTCAGCCGTACTTACCCAATCCAGCTCCTGTTCCCCGCCCGAGCCGGATCCGTAAACGCAGAATCGAGTCGCACGGAAGCTAAAATACAGCACCTTCCGGCCGGACTAGTACGATGCGCCTTCCGTACGCGCCGAACCCGTCGCTACGCACGGCACGTCAGAGCATCCGGGAGAGGCGCACATAAGCTCCGATTCGCGCCACAAGACTATCCACGGCTACGAGACGAACACACCAGCCACGAGTACGAGTCCAAGCAACGAGAAAGACGAACGAGAAGAACCAGCCATGAATCCCATCGCGCAGGTCCTACCAATACTCTACATCTATTACCGGGACCGGTACGGACGCGTACGGCGCAGAAGGTAAGTCAAACACCCACCACACAAACAAACGACACGTACCCGACACATAACACACACACATAGGGATGCAGAAATGACTTACACTAGCAACAGCAGAACCATAGGGGCGGGATGGCTATCACCAATGCCATATACACCCATAGGGGCCTGGATGCCTACCACCAACACCACCCCTACTCAGGGGGGGCTGGATGCCTACCACTACCACCACCCCTACTCAGGGGGGCTGGAGGCTTACCACTACTACCATCCCCACACATAGGGGGATGGATGCCTACCACTACCACCACCCCTACTCAGGGGGGGCTGGAGGCTTACCACTACTACCATCCCCACTCATAGGGGGATGGATGCCTACCACTACTACCATCCCCACACATAGGGGGATGGATGCCTACCACTACCACTACCCCTACTCAGGGGGGGCTGGAGGCTTACCACTACTACCATCCCCACTCATAGGGGGATGGATGCCTACCACTACCACCACCCCAACTCAGGGGGGGCTGGATGCCTACCACTACCACCACCCCTACTCAGGGGGGGCTGGATGCCTACCACTACCACCACCCCTACTCAGGGGGGGCTGGAGGCCTACCACCAACACCACCCCTACTCAGGGGGGCTGGATGCCTACCACTACCACCACCCCTACTCAGGGGGGCTGGATGCCTACCACTACCACCACCCCTACTCAGGGGGGGCTGGAGGCTTACCACTACTACCATCCCCACTCATAGGGGGATGGATGCCTACCACTACCACCACCCCTACTCAGGGGGGGCTGGATGCCTACCACTACTACCATCCCTACACATAGGGGGCTGGATGCCTACCACCAACACCACCCCTACTCATAGGATGGGTAATGCATGACACAACCCGCATACTGCATCAAAAGGAATGTAAGAAAAACACATCCCCCCAACACCATGACAAGTGTGTGTAGTCTGTGTCATATGCCTACAACACTGAACATGAAATTGAACATACAATGTGACCCCTATCACATGTGTCACACATACATGTGTGTGGTATCCACAATGCAAGCAGACCATGACCACTGTGGCAATGGGGTCTAACACCCCATCATCACAGTGACCAAAAGGTAAGTGTGGGGTCCATAGCTGAAGCACATTTTGAACATTGTGGCAATGGGGCCTAACCCCCCATCATCACAGTGGCCAAAAGGCAAGTGTGGGGCCCATAGCTGAAGCACATTTTGAACATTGTGACAATGGGGCCTAACCTCCCATCATCACAGTGGCCAAAAGGCAAGTGTGGGGCCCATAGCTGAAGCACATTTTGAACATTGTGACAATGGGGCCTAACCCCCTATCATCACAGTGACCAAAAGGCAAGTGTGGGGTCCATAGCTGAAGCACATTTTGAACATTGTGACAATGGGGCCTAACCCCCATCATCACAGTGGCCAAAAGGCAAGTGTGGGGCCCATAGCTGAAGCACATTTTGAACATTGTGACAATGGGGCCTAACCCCCATCATCACAGTGGCCAAAAGGCAAGTGTGGGGCCCATAGCTGAAGCACATTTTGAACATTGTGACAATGGGGCCTAACCCCCCATCATCACAGTGGCCAAAAGGCAAGTGTGGGGCCCATAGCTGAAGCACATTTTGAAAATTGTGACAATGGGGCCTAACCCCCCATCATCACAGTGGCCAAAAGGCAAGTGTGGGGCCCATATCTGAAGCACATTTTGAACATTGTGACAATGAGGCCTAACCCCCCATCATCACAGTGGCCAAAAGGCAAGTGTGGGGCCCATAGTTGAAGCACATTTTGAACATTGTGACAATGGGGCCTAACCCCCCATCATCACAGTGACCAAAAGGCAAGTGTGGGGCCCATAGCTGAAGCACATTTAGAACATTGTGACAATGGGGCCTAACCCGCCATCATCACAGTGGCCAAAAGGCAAGTGTGGGGCCCATAGCTGAAGCACATTTTGAACATTGTGACAATGGGGCCTAACCCCCATCATCACAGTGACCAAAAGGCAAGTGTGGGGCCCATAGCTGAAGCACATTTTGAACATTGTGACAATGGGGCCTAACCCCCATCATCACAGTGACCAAAAGGCAAGTGTGGGGCCCATAGCTGAAGCACATTTTGAACATTGTGACAATGGGGCCTAACCCCCCATCATCACAGTGGCCAAAAGGCAAGTGTGGGGCCCATAGCTGAAGCACATTTTGAACATTGTAACAATGGGGCCTAACCCCCCCAATCATCACAGTGGCCAAAAGGCAAGTGTGGGGCCCATAGCTGAAGCACATTCTGAACATTGTGGCAATGGGGCCTAACTCCCCATCATCACAGTGACCAAATTGTAAGTGTTGTAATGGCAAAAGCTGGAAATGCCAAACAGCATGGATTATCCCAGGTCACAGACCAACAAACACATCAGTGACATAGTAGTGCTTGTGTCCCATAGCAACATAGATTGGGTGAGGCAAACAGTGCAGTGCAAATAAGACATACCTTTGGCCATGTGCAGACAAACATCACCCATGGGGGCTGACACTGTCAACATTCATCAATAACACAATGACAGAAGTGACCATCATAATGCAGAACCACATATCTGCACCAATGGGCACACAAATGTAGACATCCTGTGGAGACTGTAGATGTGAGGTGAACAAATACCATACCATGGCAGCAATGGGACATACAAACCATGATCACTGTGCTGACTGATGACCTAGGAGTCCCAGGGACAGCAGGGGAAACCCACCAAACAACATACAGCCAATGCCACACTAAAGATATGCCAATGCAGAGGTGCAGATGCACAAACACAAACAGGCAGCCCCACACTGCATATCAAACACAACAGGTGAGGGGGTGTGTGTGCCAGTGTCCCCAGGCAACCACACAACACATGAGGAGGCCTGAATCCCAATTACACAGATGTGCATACAGTGCCACACAAAAGTAACTCATGGATCCGAATCCCCTATGTGGGCAATCAGGCATTGTTAGATGAGAGGGAGCCCAAATTACACATGTCACACAAGGTTGTAGGAACAGCAACTAACACAGCAAGACACAGACCCACCACAGCACTACCCCCAGGGTCCCCACATTGTGGTGACACTGGCCTGCATGATAATCCCACTGTGATGACAAAGCTAGATGTCGTTCACACTGTGAACCACAGTTATGTGTCCTGAGCAACAAACTACCATTACACCTACACAAGCACAAATCAATCAGCACGGCCTGTCAGCCAAGGTCAATATGGAGGCAGGGGTCTAGCCGTGAAACAACTCTCATCTGCACACACTCAACACCACACACCTTGATCTCCACCAATGTGCAGCAGTGAAGCTCACATGCACTGGTGACATTGCACATGCACCCATGACAATCCCAGGGGTGGTGGTGGGAACTAAGGTGCAGAAACCCATCACACATGGCCAGTCAACAAGACTCGTGAATGTCTGACATACTGCACAGTACGCCGTACATGGGCATGACGTCAATACCACACCAACCAATGGGATCCCGGCCACAGTCACACACCAATAAAGAAGCCAAGGTCACCCACAAAGAACACACATAGACAACTTCCAACATTGCAGCTCTGACCCTGAGGAATGGCAGCAGTCACACACACAACGTGTCACAATCACTGAAAGCTAACACAAACTGTAAATTACATGACAGGTGTAACCAACAAGTGCCAAGGGGAATCCTGACTGTGTCTCATCTGCGTTTGCCCACAAACTCAGCCCTGACAGCAAACACACCTATGGGTGACACCCTGATGACCAGTAATGTGCCATGCACCCACATCCCAGAGAAGCCAGGGAGAAGACTTTGGGGGAACATAGGTCAACTCAGCAAGCATCACAAACAGGAACATCACTAGGGATCCCAGCCTGCCTAGCAAAATGGAAGTGAACACATACAGACATGCTCACACAACACACACCTTGTGCTCAGGCAATGTCACAGAATTACACACTGCCATGAGGGTACTCCACTCCTGTGTAAGGAAAGCTGTGCCATACGTTGTCTCAGTAGGGCTCTATCATGTCAGCAGAACACTTGGTCACTCAGTCAACAATTAGCACAAAATGAAGGCTCCCATCATATCAGCCTGGTCATGGGAGTGTCACCGAAATCATCAGCACAGATCCAACACACATGTATAGCAAGTTGCACTGACAACACAGATGAGTCCTTCCCCATTGATGCCCAAACTTGCATGTCCAGTGGAGATGGTCACACGGTCAGGGAAATAGACAAATTGAACAATGGCAAGCACAACAGATGTGCAGGGGTGTAAGCCACAGATGTGATATTGCAAATAAAAGTAGGAAATCCCATTGCCAAATCTTGAAAACATGACACCCTCATATTGCTGCAAAGGATGACATGGATACACACAAGGATAGGACACATTCCCCCTGGACCACATGGGGTCCTACACAGTAACACTTCATTTTCCTGAGATCAAAAATCACCATCACTGCAGCAAGGGCATGGTTAGCATCATCAACATCATGTACATCAGAAGCAAAACCACTAGAGAACAGAAAGTAGCTTTATTCAGCATATGTGGCTTTAAAATTGAAAGTCCAGAAAAATAACCAAGGCCAATGGCCAGTCCATTAACAAAGTCAAAACAGGGTGACATTAGCAGATGTCACCCTTTGCATGCCTGCACTGCTACACACCAGGGACATTCCCCTCGGAGGGGCATACGGGGGGGCAGGCCAGGCACTGCAGGGACAGGATCGGGGCTCACCAGAAGGAGGCAGGGAAGGGGTGGTGGGTGCTGGAGAGTCACTGACAACTGCAGTGGAGGTGTCTGACATGGTGTGTGCCGGCACAACTGGGGGGCATGAGTCAGATGGTGTGGGTGCCGGCACGACTGCAGTGGGCCGTGCAGATGGAGTGGACAGGATCCCCACTGCAGTGCCCAAGTCAGACAGGGTGGTAGTGGACTCCACTGCAGTGCCTATCTCCAGGGGAGTAGAATGGGGTTCAGGTAAGGTGGGCAGGACAGAGGGGGAGGACACGGCCTCCACACCAGTGGCACAAACATGCGCAGCGGGGGGTGTGGTGCTGGAAGAGAAAGTGGTAGGATGAGATGGCCGGATCATTTTGGGGATGGTGTATCTGTGGGTGGGGGAACCTGGGGCAGGGTGTGGTGGGGGAACCTGTGGAGTGGGGGCCTGAGGGATGGAGGAAGGAGACTTGGTGGTTGAGCTACAGGGCGGCGGCGGGGTCTTGCTCTTCTGGCTCCGGGGGGACTTGCGGATGGGGGCCTCAGTCTGTCTGCACCTGGGAGAGGGTGTCCGGGGGTGAGGGCCACTCCCCTCTGTGTGGGTGGACCTCCTCTTCCCCCTGTATGCTGGATCAGCTGGATCGGAGGGGAAGAGGCCAAGGTCACAGAGGAAGAGCTGCTTTGTAGGTGGGGTTGCAGGTGAGGCAAGGGAAGGGGCCTTGGAGGGAGAGGTATCTGAGGACTGCGGAGTGACTGTGGATGCCTGTGTGTGTGTCTGTTCCCCATCCCCTGTGGGTGTGCTATCAGTCCCCTGAAGATGCCTGCGTGCACGTTTTGTCTTTGTAGTGGATGTGTCTGTGCTGCTCGTGTCTGTGTGTTTGGGTGATTGTGCAGGTGTGCATGTGCTTGGGACAGGTAGGGTGCCAGGAAGTGTGGATGGGGCAGAGGTAGGAGGGGTGAGGGACTGTTGTAGGAAGGACACTGCTGCCGTCAGTGAGGAGTCCATGGACCTATTGCTCCTCTGTAGGGTAGACATGCCCGATGAGATGCCCTCCATGAACGACACCAGCTGAGTCAACAGAGTGGTGTGGGCATGGAGGACACTCAGCATTGCTGTCTGCCCTACATGGAGCTGGCGAAGTAGGTACACAGACTCCTCACTCAGGGCAGCAGGGGAGACAGGGGCAGGGGGTTCGGTGCCTGGCACGAAGGAGACACGCTCCCGAACACGGGAGCCTCCACGGACCTCTGGAATGGGAGCCAATGGGAGGGCGGTGGTGGTGGTGGTGGTGGTGGCGGGGACAGCAATACTAGCTGGGGTGTGGTGGCTGCTGACACCCACCTCCACAAGGGAGTCACCCTCCGAGCTGCTGTGGTACTCAGCTGAGGTGGATGCTGCTGAGGACTCCTCTGTGTGGCTCCCCTCGCCCTCCGTGCCACTGGGTCCCTCCGACCACTCATCGGCTGCTGACCCAGTCTGGCTCTGCGGCTCCTCCTGGTCCGTGGAGCTGTCCCCTCCTGTGGCCGTGGATGTATCTGCAAACAAGTAGGGAAACAGACAAACATCAGTCACCTGCACTGACCGCACACACCACAGTAAGTACAGCACATTACAGAGCAAGCCCTGGCATCCTTAGTTGAACATTGCCAAAAGTGCCAAAACAGAGTAGGAGAAGCCAATTGTCAGTCTGATGGTCAACCATGGCACTCACATCCCTCCTGGCCTTGCACCCATCTGTCTGGTGTCTGTCGGATGGCAATACCCCAGTGTGGACACATGCACCACCTACACAGTAGTTGGACAGTGCAGAGAACACGGTGAAGTATGTGAACATGCACACATCACAACTCTTGCCACTGAGTCAGTACAGGTGTCCGGATAAAGAGATGGCCAGAGACTAAATTGAAATGCATGTGATGCATACCAGCACCAGACACCATGATGCACCCATGTCCTGATAGTCAATGCCACAATGGGGTGCATGTAGCACATGTCACTCCCCTGCAGGATCACTCTTAGGAAGTTTAATGCCATGGCACAGGCATGCCTGCAAAGTCATACATCACTGTCTCCAGTCACATGGGCAGGGCAGCCAGCCAACAACAGTCTGCACTGTGTCACAATCCTAGGCCATGGGGAGTGCAAGTCCTGTAGCTGACAAGTGCACATTGTGAGAAGTTGGCCTGGTATATGCTGTCCACTAATTATAGTGGGCACCTTGCACCAGTCCAAACAACCCCTTATTGGAGATAGGTTAAAGACAACCTTTATTGAAAGCTATCCTAGTGGTAGCTATGGAGAGCAGCCTTCAGGCTAAGTCTTGAAGGAATGTAAAGCAGCTTGTTTTACCAGTCTATAATCTCTTGAGTGACCAAATGAAAGAGGACCACACCAGGTATATATTTAAAATATATGTATTTAGTCTTAAACACACCCCTCTAGTCTCTTTATGAGGCTAGAGTTCGAAATACATAAGTTACAAGTCAGTTATCAACAGTAATAGCACAAATACACGTTTGAGCCCTAGGGGCGTACCAAACCATATACCAATAAAGTGGTATAAGAACCACGACTGAGCTAGACACAAGGCCTAGAGCCTGTAGAAGTGCTTGGCCCTCAAGGAACCACCCAAGGTAGTGACACAGGGGACCCACGGGGGACGCGTGCAGTGTGAGAACACAGCCGCGAGCCGCCATTGACTTCTATGGGGAATGTCGCGGTTGGAGTTTTAAAGAAAAAGGACACTTAGAGGAGGACTTGGAGCAAACCCCTTTAGAACTAGGTTGTTCTAGAGTCTATACCCACGGGAGCACCAGAGTACTCGAGTTACCTCACCCAGGGGAGCCGGGTGCATAGGTGTCTTTCGGGGTCAGGTTTCGTCGTCGTTTTCAATGGCGATCTGCTGCAAAGTGCTGCTGGCGACCAAGTCGAAAGTGTTTGGGTGGATCCAAGGGTGGATCGAAGATCTGAAGAACCTGAAAGCAGAGGGGACAGAGTCTGGGTCACTAGCCAGTGACCAGGAAGGCGATGAGCAGATGCCCACCGATGTCGGGTGCTTCAGGTAGGTTGACGGTTGTCCTGACTCTTCAGCCACGAGGTCCAGGAGGCATCGATGACAACCAGGAGCTGGATTTGAGCTGTCCCATGACGTTTGTCGATTGCAGGGGTGTCAGCGACCGGATTGAACCCAACAAGCCTTGGCAACGGCAAGTCTCGTAGAAACAAAGAAAGGACGTTGGTGCAGACCAGCAAGGTCTGGGAGACTCACCCAGTGAGGGTAAGTCAGGGCACGTCTGGAGCAACCAGGAAAGTCCAAGCAGAAGAAGAGTTGCCTTCGGAAGGGCCCACTAGCCAACAGAATAGCAACCACAAAGGAGCCTCAAGTGGACGCACTTGGAGCTGGCTCACAGGACACTCGTGGAGTGGAGGCCAGTGATCTTCGGTGCAGTCGGTGCTGGAGGTGAGGGCTACTCGGTGCCTAAAGCACAACTTCATGGGAGACCAGAAAGAGGATGCACTTGCAAAAGTTCTCGGTGTCCAGGGGTCACGGTTCCACGTTACCCACGACAGCTACGGGCCTCAGCTTTGCTGGGGTCTCAGGGCAGCCTCTGGGAAGTCTGGAAATCTACCTCTGGTGATGCAAAGACTTTGGCATCCGGTGGGAGCTTCAACGATGCAGACCGGACAATTGCTTCTTAGGTGCCTGCCAAGCAGGTGAGTCACTCCTTGACCCCAAGGGAGATTCTTCAGTCCTCTAATCTTCAAGTAGAGCGTCGAAGGTCCAGGATTCAGTGTCAGAGTTTCGTCCAGGGTAATCTAAAGTCCTAAGGACTGGGGTCCCATACTTATACTAAGTTAGGGGGTTGGACATACTCTGGGGACCCACCTATGGGAGGGTCAGGGAAGAGGGGTGGTTACACCCATTCCCTTTGTCCAGTTTTGTGCCAGAGCAGGGGCAGGTAGCCCCTGCAACCGGTTTGAACTGGCATATGCACAGGGACACCAAATGTGCCCCCAGTGCAGGACTTCAAAGCACCAGAGGGTGCGCCCGCCCAGCCCCAATACACATTATCCTGTCTGGGGAGGTGGTTACACCTCCCTTCGACAGGAAACCTATTGTCCAGGCCTCCCCTGCCGGAGTTTCAGTCAGCAGCAGGAGGCCAGACCCGTGTCTGTGGCAGCGGCATCCATTTTGTGATGCCAAGGCTCTGGAAAGAAGTTACCGGGTAGCCTGGTGTGTACATGTCTCTCCCTCTAGAAGGGTGGAATGCTACCCCCGCCGCCAGGACTGGCGGGGGGGTAGTATTCCAAGATGTTTGACACCAAACACGACATGTTTTGGTGCAGCCAGTCCAAAGTTAGCATTGTACCGCGAGGATATAATGCACTTAAGAGTATATGGTCAGGCTGCACTACAAACAGCATCAGAGAAGGGTCTCCGAACGCTGCAGAGGGGCTCTGCTCATGCAGGGGCACCCTCTCACATAAGAACCAAGCACTCTGCCTTCAGGATTGATAAGGCCTGCCATAGGAGTGGAGAGGTGTGGTGCAGCGGCCAGGGCAGCTGACTTCAGAGCACAGGGTTCATGGTTCGATCCCCGGCTCCGGCGGCAGCGCAGCTCAGCACCATGTGACTCTGGGCAATAGCTCACTTAATTTCCACGATGGCCCCCAGCGCTTTGAGACCCGTAAGGGTGAGTAGTTCGCGCTTTACAAATACGGATAGGAGTGACTTATAGGTTTATATGTGTGTATATATGTAGTGATATAGGTAACCTATATCACAGTAAGGGGTGCATGCACCACCTTGCCCAGGCTGCAGTAGCAGACCTGTGGTGTCATTTTGGATGGCCTTCCAGGGGTGGCACAATACATGCTGCAGCCCCTGGTAGGCCTCTGAGGCACCTATGCCCTGGGTACATAGTGTACCATATACTAGGGACTTATAAGGGCACTCCAGATTCCAATCAGAGATGTGCCTAAGGCAAATGGACACCATTTTAGAGAGGAAGCAGCTAGGCTGGGGTTCTGATTAGCAGGGCCCCAGCCAGACTAAAGTCGAAAAACAGTGAAGCATCAGCAAAAAGTGGGGGTACCTATGTGAAGCAGATCCTACTCTCCTACACACATGTCCATCCCCCACAAACCACATCATCTGAACTCTTATTTGGCCACGTCAAACCAATTGGACATATGGGAGACATGAAACACAACCCTCGGAACCTGAGCACCTCACAATCTGCTGTGAATGGGAAACAGCTGCCTGGACTTCACATTCGCATACCCCAGTCTGCACAGTCAAGTGATCAAACACCTATATGTCACATAAGTATCGTCTCATATGGTCACATCTCCGGTGGCGTGCTGAGCCCTAACCGATAAACACCCCAGTAGTCCTGACAACGAAGCCACAGCACAATGACACAGAAGCAGACACCTGAGGGAACATTTCACTGGGTACAACGTGTCAGCTGATACACGGGAGTGGGAGTACAGAGTGTATTGTATGGCCTGGAGTAGGCATGACTGTCCTGCTCCATGTGAAAGAGGGATGAGCCCTGGACAGTAGGCAGGTGGCTAAGTATGTGTGACACACTTGATATACATACTCCTGAGGCCCAAACATTGTTCCCACCTGCAGCATGGGTGTGTGCCAAATACCCGAGGCACATGTGGTGAATCAGATCAGCAATTGGACCACATATCAAAGTTACACGCAGATTACATGTCAGAACTCAGGCATTGTGTAAGCAATGGACCCACCCATGAAGCCCACAACAAAGTTACGGGAAGAAATGCTGACCCCCACCTTGAGCTAAGCAAAATGCAAGGACACAGTACCCAAGTGACACAACTTCCTGACTGTAAGGGCCACACCTGGGTATCAGATGAGGAGTGGGCATGTCACAATTGAGGGACATGGGTCCTGGACCACAAGACTGATGTACTGTGGAAGGTTAACCAGGCCAGAGGAGGGCACATAGCATGTCAGACAAAGTTCACAGTGCAGTCATGGACTCACCCCCTCCTTGCTGCTGTCTGGCCTTCAGCTGCCCATCCAGATCAGGGAAGACCACCGCCAGGATCCTGAGCATGTGGGGGTCAGGGTCCGGTGTCCGCCCCTCCTGCGAGGAGGCGACAGCTTCAGCTGGACCCTTGCGATCCTCCGGGTCCAGCCCCGAAGGTCCTGCCACCTCTTCTGGCAGTTGCGGATCCGGCGCTTGTAGACCCCCACGGATCTCACTGCCCGGGCGATGTCCAGCCAGATTTCCTGCTTCTGGTGGGCATCAACCTGTGAGGATGACAAAGTGTAAAGGACATCACTACACATGCAACATATCCATGCATCACACATTTGGATATACATGTCTCAATCACAGGGGCACATGATGTACACAGGCAGTGCAGCGATGGCTATGAACAGTTTTCCAGCAGTTACTACATGGTATCATTGCCTGGGAAGTAAAACCTTGTTGGAATGCACTGTTACTGCACTATACCTGTTCAGTGCATTTAACTACACACTATGGGGGGTGACAACTACTCAGTGAGCATGCTAGCCAGTGGCGTGCACACTGTAAGTCTTGCTAGTCAGACAACATGCACATTCAGTAAGGCAGTGGACAGCACTCTCACCTGCTCCCCTGCTTTCCCATACAGCTTGCTGTACTGTGGAAGGAGGCTGTCCAGCAGGGCTGGTTCTCCTCAGTGCTGAAGGCTGGGGCTCTCTCCACAGTACGTGCCATTGCAGGATCCAGAGGATGCAGAGACAGCAGCAGTGGTGGTGGCAGATGTCGTCCTGGAGCATGTAGTGCAGGCAAGTGAGCTCTCAGGGGTACAGCCAGCATTATATGTGTGCTGCTGAGGCAGTTACTGTCCCATGTGTCCAAAGTGATAGGTCCAAGTCGTTTGCATCTTCTGAATCTGGCCAATCCATGGAATTGCACCACTTACACACGCCCACAGCATCCTTCAAAAGTTCAACTTCATGAGACCCATGATTTTGCAACATTGTTGTGGGTGGCCAACTGAATTCACAGCATCAGACTCGTTAAAGGATCGAAAACGCGTCCGTTGCCATGCCAGGCCATAGCCAATGCGTGCGCACCGATCGGTCCATTGCTGTACAACGCGTATTTCGAAAAACAACGCGTACCCGCTCACATCATATGCAATGGCCAAGCCGTACGCACCGATCGGTCCATTGCTGTACAACGCGTACACGCTCACATCATATGCAATGGCCAAGGCGTGCGCACCGATCGGTCCATTGCTGTACAACGCGTATTTCGAAAAACAACGCGTACCCGCTCACGTCATATGCAATGGCCAAGGCGTGCACACCGATCAGTCCATTGCTGTACAACGCGTACCCGCTCACATCATATGCAATGGCCAAGCCTTGCTCACCGATCGGTCCATTGCTGTACAACACGTACCCGCTCACATCATATGCAATGGCCAAGGCGTGCGCACCGATCCGTCCATTGCTGTACAACGCGTATTTCGAAAAACAGCGCGTACCCGCTCACATCATATGCAATGGCCAAGCCGTGTGCACCGATCGGTCCATTGCTGTACAACGCGTACCCGCTCACATCATATGCAATGGCCAAGGCGTGCGCACCGATCGGTCCATTGCTGTACAACGCGTATTTCGAAAAACAACGCGTACCCGCTCACGTCATATGCAATGGCCAAGGCGTGCGCACCGATCGGTCCATTGCTGTACAACGCGTACCCGCTCACATCATATGCAATGGCCAAGCCGTGCGCACCGATTGGTCCATTGCTGTACAACGCGTACCCGCTCACATCATATGCAATGGCCAAGGCGTGCGCACCGATCGGTCCATTGCTGTACAACGCATATTTCGAAAAACAACACGTACCCGCTCACGTCATATGCAATGGCCAAGGCGTGCACACCGATCGGTCCATTGCTGTACAACGCGTATTTCGAAAAACAACGCGTACCCGCTCACATCATATGCAATGGCCAAGCCGTGCGCACCGATCGGTCCATTGCTGTACAACGCGTCCCTGTACAAGTCACTCGCATATGTCACCATGCCTGTCACAGGTGAATGTATGCCAGCCACATTTACTTTCCAGGGACTCAGGGGCACACCTACAACACCACAGCCTGTCCACGCTGTATCCTAAGGCATGTAAGGCTGCATTACCTTTTCTGTGTATGGGGGTCAACATGTGGTTTTTGGGGTGGCACTTGGGGGCAGCCACTCCCAGGCTGTGCACGTGTTCATGGGGACAGAATCCTTGGTGTGTTGTGCACAATACCACTGTGATGTGCAACTGTTCATTTCAGAGCATGTGGCATGGTCACATTTCCAGGTTGTGTATGTGTATGTCATGTCACATACCCCCTGAGTCCCATGTTGGACGGTATGTACGTCACAGGGTGGCCCATTGCCACGATAGTGATGGCCCTCCACAGTCTGTGTGCATGTTGTGTTTCAGATGTCTCTGATTCCATGTGCACAATGGGAGACAGTCTCCACATCCACGTTGTTTGTGCACGGACTTTGATGTTGTGCGTGTGTGTGTGTCACAGACGTCCATGTCTGTCGTGCAGCGGCAACAGGGACCACTACCTGTGGGGGTCATGGTTGTTTTGCTGTGGTGTATTCATGATACGCCATGTCATGCCAGTGTCCATGTGGCAATACAGGGTCCCTGGGACTCTACCTGTCAATGAGCTGTGATGCCTGGGGCACATCTGTCCTCACATGTCACTGTGGTGTGTGTTTGGAAAGTGACAGCAGTACATGGGTACTATGACACAGCCTAATGATATCCCATAGTACAACCTGGGACTTGTTGACAACACATGTTGAACTGTGATGTTAGATGTCGGCCATGTAGGTGCCATACATGTCCTTACTGAACGCCACACACATCATGTACTTGTGTCTCGTAATGATGTATCATGTGATATTGAGTAGGGTCTATGCCACATATGTGGGGTGACTGACAATCTTTCTTTGTTCACCTATGCACTGCAGGGCACCAGCTGTCCATAGACCATTCCCTGACCTTGCAACCATGGTTGAACGGGACTGCATCCGACGGTACTGCTTCACCAGGCCGCTGATTGAGGAATTGACGGTGCGGTTGGCCCCACATTTGCAACCTGGCCGGCCATACCCTACAGCGCTGACCCCCAAGGTGAAGGTGATGGCAGCCCTACACTTCTTTGCCACCGGTACCTTTCAACACACTGTGGCGTCTGCTGGAGGGATGTCACAGACCATGTTCAGCCGTGTGCTACGCGATGTTTTGGAGGCTATGTTGAGATACCTGAACCAGTACATCTATTTCCCTAAATGTCAACAACTCACTGACGTCAAGAGTGACTTCTATACCCTGGGGAGGATGCCGCATGTCATTGGCTCCATTGATGGGACACATGTGGCTTTGGTACCACCACAGGCACATGAGCAGGCATACAGGAACCGAAAACATTACCATTCGGTCAATGCTCTGGTGGTATGTCTTGCAGATATGTGCATCTCACACGTGTGTGCCCGTTACCCCGGTTCTGCACACAATGCCTACGTGATGAGGAGTAGTCGCATCCCGAGGATGATGTCACAGATGCGGAACCAGCGTGCCTGGCTTGTCGGTGTGTACTGACTTTGTACCATTGTGTGTGTTCTGCAATGTAGTATTCCACCCTCTTTTCCAACTCAGCTAATGTGCAATTGTCTGTATGTAGGTGACTCCGAATACCCCAACATGCTGTGGTTGCTGACACCCCTCAGGAACCCTGTGACACCAGCCTAGATGCGCTACAATGAGGCACATGGTCGGACCAGGAGAGTGATCGAGCGGACATTTGGTCTCCTGAAGAGCCGCTTTCGCTGCCTGGACAAGACAGGAGGGGCCCTCCCATATGCCCCATCAAAAGTGTGCAAGATTGTCATCGTCTGCTGCATGCTACACAACCTGGCAGTGCGGAAGGAGTTGCCTCTCATCCTGGATGACGATGACCAACATCCACCACCTGTGGAGGATCCTGGCCTGGGCCATGATGCCAGTGATGGTGATGATGATGAGGATGATGTCCGCACACAGCTCATCACCAACTTCTTCAGCTGAATGTGAGTATCCAGAGATGTCATGTCAATGATGTGGGTTTGCGTGATATATGTTGGTGGTGCTCTGGTGCTGTTTGAGTGTGGCCATGTACTACTTGACTGTATGCATGCAGCGATGTGTCCTTACAGGTAGTCTGTACTCCCCAACAGTGTTGACATGCTAACTTGGTTTTGTGTAGGTATCTTGTGACATGTATTGGGCATGAGTTTGCAGTTCTGTCCTGTTCTTCAGTGCTTTTGACTGTGTGTCATGTCTGTCCTTCAAAGGGTACTTTCAGAGTTGTTTGGTCAACTGTGATCCCCCGACACCGTGATTCAACTTCCAGGGTGGAAGCTGTCGTTTCCCTACAGGTGATGTGCCACACACCCCTGGACCTTCTTTCTTCTACACTTGTTGACTGTGTGGCCACTGCCACGTGGGCTTACCTTGCATCTGTGGTGGAAACAACATGTTGCAAATGTGTAATAAACCTGTGCTTCACTTTGGGATGTGCGTTGTCTGTGGTCACACATCTGACTGACATTTGCTCACTGCACCTGTGGGCTAGTTGACACTGACTGTGAATAGGTGTGGTGTCTGTGCATTGCACTGTATTTCCTGGCAACATCAGTGTAGGCGATGAGTCAGATGTCCCTGGTGTGTATGTGTTGTGTAGCCCTAGTGGTGTGTCTCCCTCATATGTGTCACATCGCCATGACTCACATGACGGTGTTGTTCTTGCTGTTGCAGTTAGCATGCACAGTGTCATTTAGCAGATCATCATCTCCATGACAGAAACCACGTTGGAATGACAAGAGAGGCAAGTATGGTGTATTGGTGAGTTTATTTACATACATGTGTGAGTATAGTGCACAGGATGGTGGGTGCTGTACATTGGGATTGTAATCCAAAGTTCCCAGATGAGTTGGAAGTCTTGGTAGCAGAAATGTCCTGAGTAAAGTCAACAGTCATGTGATACATTGGTCCAACTTAAACTCCCCATGTAATGTGGGAGATTTGGGTTGCATTCAACAGGGTGAACAGTTTGCACACAAAGGAGAATATCCAGAACAGGTGTTGGGTTCCTGGGGGATGTGCGTGGCCATTGGCCTCTCAGTTTTCCTTCCTCGGACGACCCCTCTTCTTTGGTGGGGGACCCTCACGTGCAGGCTGCTGCGGTGCACAGGACTCTCCGCCAGAGTCATCCTCCCTCCCTGTGGCAGTGTCAGTTGTTGCAGCACCAGATGTTGTGGGCACACAGGGAGGTTTGGCCATGTTGGTGCTCATCTGGCGGAGGCATGTCAATATGTCCCTATGCACCGCTGTCAGTTCTTGCAATGTGTCCCACTTGGACTCCATGCCAGACATGTGTGTCTCCACATGGGACATGTGTGTCTCCACATGGGACATGTGTGTCTCCACACGGGACATGTGGGAGTCCAAGCGGGCATGATGGGCAGCCTGCTGCTGTTGTATGTCCTTGAGGATCCCCACTACCTGGCTGACCTCTCCGGTGCTAGTCTGGTACGCATCAGCAATGCGTGCCAGTTGTGGGTCATCATGCAGTCCAGACCCCTCTGCAAACAGCGACCTATGTCTACCACCCCTCCCACCACCCCTGGTGACATGTGCAAGACCTGCGGTGGCACGCACAGGTGACCCTAGGCCCCCTTGGCGGTTGTTACTGGTGTTGTTGTCTGTTGCTCCGCGGTGGGCCTGGGTCCCTGTGCTGTTGTCATCGGTGCACCTTGGTCTGTCCGTGTGGGCGGGGGTGGTCTGTGTGTTGGCAGTTGTTGGAGGGGTGGGTACAGGGGGTGCAGATGTTGGTCCTGCTGGTGCTGCATGATGACTCTCACCGGAGGGGCCAGGTAGTTCTTCCCCATCCGAGGTGGGCAGAGGCTGTTCCACACCAGTGAGCTCAGTGTCCCCTGGAGCCTGGGACAGGGACTCCTCCTCGTATGCTGCTGTGTCCCCATCATCACCTGTTTTTGGAAGAGACACACAATGTATGTTATGTTTCTACAGGCATCAATTTTTCACACACCTGACAGATGTGACTGTACCTCTGGATGCAGGCCTGTACATTGCATTGTCCTAAGTTGTCAGAGTCAGAGGTTGATATTGGGGTTGCACATTGTCCTGCCAACCTGAAGCATTTCAATGTGAATGTTGAGGTGTGTGCATGGCCAGCATTGGTTGTATTTGGTGGACATCCGGCCCTCCTTCTCCCCCCAGCCCAGTTATCCCACCATGAAGCATGCCACCCTTGCAGTGTGTGCAGGTTGACTCTCAGGATGTCAGTCAGTGGTGTCCTGCTGTTGGTTGGTGCACAGTTTCCAGCAGGGCCTTGTGCTCCCCACAGCAGTACCCAGTGTCAGCCATCTTGTCAGTTGTTTTCCACTCCCTGTGATGTGAGCATGGTTCAGAGTGGTGTTGATGGGCCAATTGTGAGGGTGAGCAATATCTGTGCCTACAACTCCTATCATGCCATTGCCTACACCCCCCTTCCCAGCATGCCCATACTTCCTTCCTTTTGACTCTGCTTCCCTGTGGGGTAGTGTGCCTGTGCTGACAGGATGGCTGACAGTGTTGTCCTGGCGTTAGTTTGGCTACATGTCCCAAAAGTGTCCCTGTGCTTCACACAGCATAACCCAGGGTGGTGGTTCTTTGTGGGATATTTAATTAGAGTGTGAGGCATTGCATTCTCCCAGGTGAGTTGTGTGGAGTTTGTGTTGAGGGTGTGTGTGAGACAAGCTGCTTGTAACTATGGTCAGAGCTGTCAGTCCTCCTTCCCACCCAGCCAGATATCCCACCATGGAACATGCTCCCATTGCAGGGAGTGCAAGCTGTCTTTCAGGATGTCAGTCAGTGGTGTCCTGCTGTTGGTTGGTGCACAGTTCCCAGGAGGGCCTTGTGCTCCCCACAGCAGTACCCAGTGTCAGCCATCTTGTCAGTTGTTTTCCACTCCCTGTGATGTGGGCATGGTTCAGAGTGGTGTTGATGGGCCAATTGTGAGGGTGAGCAAAATCTGTGACTACAACTCCCATCATGCTATTGGCTACACTGACTTCATCAGCATACACAGAATTCCTTCCTTTCAGTGTGCTTCCCTGTGAGGTGGTGTTCTGGTGGTGGCTACATATCTGACTGTGTTTGTTGGTTAGATTTGTGCCACTGCCTAGCTGTATTTGTTGTTAGGTTTGTACATGTCATGACACAGTTACATATCACTATGAGATGGCATGTATTGTGTTTATCTGACTGACATACACATCTTGGGATGATTATCTTTTGGTTGGTGTGGATTTGCTAAGGGTGCATGGTTTGACTATCCCCTTGACAGTGATGTGTGTGTATTGTCACACAATATTGTGTATATTTGTTGTGTACTCACCAGGCTCTGGGATGTTTGATAGTCCATATACGCTCACTGGTGGTAGGATGGCCGTCACCTTCTCCTCCCAGGGCCTGAGGTATATTGGTTTGGCAGGAGGGCCACTGCCGGTGTATTGGCTCAAGGCGTAGTCCTTCTTGAGTAGGTCCTTGACCCTCCTGCGCACATCATACCACCTGTTCTGGATGTCTTCCTTTGTGCGCAAACATGGTGATTGTGCGTTCACCCTGTCGACGATCCTCTCCCACATCTTGGTTTTCTGCGACATGTGGGTCTGTTGGACCAATGTACCAAACAACTGTGGCTCTACCCTGAGGATCTCATCTACCAGGACTTCCAATTCACTGTCTAGGAACTTTGGATTCTTCTTTGGGGGCATGGTGATGGGTGGTGGTGTTGATTGATGTATGTGTGGGTGTGCAAGTGAGGGTGTGTGAGTGTCAGTTTTGCTGGGTGTATGTGAGGGTGCTATTTGTTGAGGTGCTGATGGTGTGTGGCTTGTGTGATGGATGAGCTGTGAGTGTGTCTGTGGTCGCTGTCTGATGGTGTTCTGTGCTGGCAGGTCAGTTGAATTTGCAAAGGATCATGGTCAGGATTTGTGGGCTTTATATGGGTGGAGTTGTGGGTGTGTCTTTGTTACATGTTCCCCCCCCCAGTATTTATTGGCTTTGTAATTGCTTGTTTGGTCCTTTTTTTTGTATTTTTCCTTTGTAGTTTTTGTGCATGTAGGAGACGTTCTTCTGACCGAGTAGGACGCTGCAGTTGTCTCGTGCGAGCTTCGCCGAGTCGTTCACGCTGTGTTTCTGCTGTGTTTCATGTGCGGCGTACGCGTCGGTCACGGGGTATTGGGTTGCTTCGGCTCGATTTTGTATGTGTGTCGGTCGTACGGCTTGGGCTCCGTGCGACTCGGTCTGGTTTTCCACGCATTGCATCGTACTGCGCGGGTCGAAGTTCGCGGGTACGTTTCGTTCAGGTTCATTCCTGGTGCGTGTCGGTCGGTTCGATTCGCGTGGTTTCCCGTCCAGATAGCTGTTTTCCGTGCGGTTGGGTCGTTCGGCTTGTGTTCCGTACGAGTCGGTCGTGATTCACATGCATTGCATCGTACTACGCAGGTCAGGCAGCGCCGGTACGTGTCGGTCGGACTAAATTCCCGTACCGAGTCGGTCGGTACGTTTTCCGGCCCGTATCGGAATCGGCCCCTATGTCTGAGCTAATTGTTCTCATGTTCAAGGGTGAAGTTCACCTGCTCACAATAAACATTTTAACAAAACATTTGGCTTTGAGTGGCTGAATTGCGCAGTGTGAAACAGTCAAATAAGGTTGGGTCAGGGCTCTTAAATAAAGTAAGAGAAATATTTAAAAACTGACCAGCGTTGTCTGTGGGAACAAAAACACAAGAGAAAATTCAACACCAATATTTAAAAAAATGTGTATATTTTCCCGGCACATTCTTGCATCTAAATTTGGATATAGAGATATAGGAAGGCTGAGTGCTGTGTGGAATGTTGTAAAAATAGTTTTCTACTTAAATATATATTTTGAAAATTATTAAGATTGATTAATCGCTGTGAAATTATTTTATTGTGAAATACTACGGTAATTAAAGTCATGGGTAATAGTCACTCGACAATCAAACATTAACTCCTTAAGGGCATTGTCACTAAAGCACAGATAAAATCAGTCAACTAAGTGCAAAGCCTGGTCTGTGTGTACAATGCACAAAAACAGGTCTTAACCTTACTTTCTGAATGTATCCGCTAAAAGTGCAATATGGTCCAACACTATCACCTGTCAATATGAGAAAGAGAAAGACATCAGAATTTCGTAAGACAGAGATACTATTGTACTTACATAACATTATCCACCGGTAGATATGAACCGCAATGCTCAGGAAGTGGTATGGGGAATCACTAGATCTCACACTTGCTGCTGATAACTTTGCAATTTAAGTAGCACATGCACACACTTTTCCCATGTGCAGGAGTGTATATCATGTAATATCATGATGCAGTATCGGGGGTGTGTGGGTGTGTGTGTGTGTGTGTGTGTGTGCATGCGTGCGGGTGTGTGTGTGTGCGCGCTCTTCTAAGGAATAATAGTGATAAACAATAGGGTGCAATATTCCCTCAGCATATTGATATTAAAGCACAACTCACAGATAAAGCTCCCATGACTTATATCTATGTTTCTATTCATGTAGTGAAAAATGATGGATGAGTTAATTCTAAGTTTCCTATGGCATGTTTATGTTTCATTACCATCTGGATACTTCCTTTATGTCTGGAGTCATTCGCTTGTCATATTCAGTTTTCTATTGATGTAGTCTTCCTTCTCTTCCCTGTGTATGAACTGGAGTGAAGGATATGGTGACCATTTGGAGCTGGCGGGCATTGCAAGCAGTATATACGGTAGTAAACACCCAGTTCAGACATGAGGTGGTGTATAGAACATCTAAATAATCCAGATAAGGCCATGTACTAGGTTTGGAAGTGGTGCTCTGCAATTTCCAGCACCTTAATTAGAGTATACATAAAGCACCCGGCCTCACCACTTGTCTATGACCAGCACATGTTATTTTGCAATGTCTGATAACCAACCACTTCAGTTGTCCCTGAAATTCTGTCACTGAAAGGAAATACCCTTGTAAATCATCATGATGTGTTCCATTAGTCATTATGTGACGTACATTTTCAAGTTTAAAAATCACAGTGCCAGTAGTCATGGTGTGCTCTGTAAACCAGATAACTAACTACAAAGTTCAAAATATAATGGGAAACCATAAAAAGAGGAACAGCTGTTAAAGCTAAGAAGCACTCCTGAATCACAACAATGCTGGTTTATTAGAGTGAGCCAAACTGTCATAATCAAGACCGTAGATCCTTTTTGTGAACTTCTCTTCATGCTTTCATATGAAAGCAGCCATTATAACATAAAGGCTACATATTCCATGAAAACAAAGGACACAGAAACTACATATGAAGGTAGGGTCACCGCTGAGGAGGGCTGGATGCAGTCAGCAATCAACAAACTACCTCTCTCCCGAGGCAAGATGGCCGCTGACCAGTCGCAGTGAGAGGTCGCATTTCACTCCCTCTCCCTGAAGAATGTAATGAAAGGCGAGGATGCTGATGACCCCTGTCGGGCTGGAACAAACTTCGTGCTGGGTAAAGGAATGGTTTTGGCTCTGGTATTCGTTATACAAAGGGGTCTCTATCTTTGCAGTTGAAAAGATTACTGAGACACTAAGGTTACCCTTTTGCTGGGCTACGAAGCACACGATTATGGCGCCTAGATTGCCGAAGCAGCAGAAGGAGAAAGAGAAGGACGCGGCGCTGCCTCCTCCGGGGAACCAGACGATACGGACGCAGCCTCGCAGAGTTGGAGCAGGACTAGCGGCGAAAAAACCAGAGGATGTTGAAGAGGTGCTGGGTGCAACTAACCTTACTAGCGGCGGCGGTGGTGGTGGCGGCAGGCTGGCCAGCTCAAGCACCGTCTCTGATGTTAATCAGGAAGGTAATAAGGATCCCGGAATGAAAGCGGCGAAAACTGGGCAAGAAGGGAGCAGCAAAAGTAAAGAGAGCGCCCTACGGCAGCCTACCTTGATGGAGTCTTTCGCAGTAATCGGTCCAAGTTCTTCGAAGGCGCCGATAAGTGAGGACGTGGCAAACGTTGGCAGACTGCAGAATGCAGCCCAGAAGGAGATTGACCTAACCTGTCAGGATGAGGATACAGACAGGCATGGGGAGCAGAGCAGCGGAAACAATGATGAGTCAGGTAGGCTGCCAGTGCATGTCGGGGACGCTGATGAATCTAGATGCGATAGTACTAGACCTGATAGCACGGATGCGAACAATGAAGTTGCGCAAAGCAGGACTGTCGGAGGAAATATCGATAGTAAAAGAGAGGGGAAGCATGCTAGTAACCCAGGAAAGCTGAAGGAGACAGTACATGCGATAGCCCCTCACACAGAAGGGGCTTTGGAGATAACAGGCATCAATTTGAAGCACAGACAGGGAGCTCCTCAACAGAATGTCCTTAATCGATCATTGGAAGGAGATTGTTTCTTCTCCCTCAACGATGAGTCAGACTCTTCTTGCATGTCTGATGGTACTACTGCGAGTGATACAGACTCGGCAGATGAATTATCGGCATTAAGAGCATCAGGTGCCTATAGGTCAGCGCAACTTAAGCGCAGATCTAAATCAAGGTCTAAATCAAGGTCTAAATCAAATTTAAGCCCTCCTCGTGTGGAAGCTACAAAAAAATTATTATGGGATTACTCGGCTACTTCACAACTTTACCAAGAAGAGACCTCAGCAGCTGGACCAGAGGGGGACATAACAGCAGATAAAGCGCCTCAGTCTCCTTCATTGGATTTGCTCTATATCACCCTTAAGCAGATGCAGGCAGAAGCCAGGACAGAAAGCCGCAGAGCAAAACAAGCTACTAAAAAAATACAAGGCTCACTCAGGAAAATGAATAAACTCTATGAGGACATGGCAGACAGAGTTACTCAGGTGGAAGAGAGGACTGGGAGATTGGAGGATGACGTTAATAAATGGCAGGCATTTAAAGAAATGCATGAAAAAACGTCGGAGGATGTTCGATGGAAACTTGAGGACTATGAGAACCGTCAGAGACGGAATAACATTAGACTCCTGGGAGTTGCTGAAGGGGCTGAAGGGCAGGATGTTAGGGCATTTGTTGTCTCTCTTCTGCGGGGGCTTTTCCCGAACTTAGCTCCTGGAAATGGGAAGAGGAAGTGCAGAGAGCACACCGTTATCCTCTGACTCTGAAAAAGGGCTATCAGGCATCCCAATCTAACAATCCTAGGGCGATCCTTGTCTACGTTGGTAATTTTTTGCTTAGGCAGGAAATAATGGATAAGGCTAGGCCACAGGCTAAGCGATCATTTGAAGGCACATCATTTTTTGCGCGTCCTGATTTCTGCCATGTTACTGTGGAAAGGAGATGGAGATTAAGGCAGATGATTTCATCTTTCCAGGGGCTAGGCTGTGAGGCATATTTGTTGTACCCAGCTCGTTTGAAAGTAATTGTAAAGGGGCAAGTTAGAATTTTTTTTCTGAAATTAAGGCTCAATCATTCTTAAATGAATTAAAAGAACAGAAGGGTGGGAGAGGGGGTGAGGTGACCTAGCTGCGGGTAAGCTGTCACACATAGGTCATGAATGACCTAATTGCCTGTAAGGGGGGGTGGTTCCAGGGGAGGGACCTGAGGGAGGGAGTTGGAGGGGTACACGGGGGAGTAGCAGACAGCACAGCACAGCATATTGAGTGTTTTTTTTAGATGCACGGAAGGCACCATTTGGATGGAAATAAAGATAGAGGGAGGTTACCAGTTAGACTTGATGAATTTGTATATAAATATGGAACATTATTGGTGGGGAAATCTTAGCTCAAAGTATTAATGAGTATAAGAATAGCAACAATTAACGTGTGCGGATTGAATGACCCGGCTAAAAGACAACGGTTAGCAATAATATTGAGGGCAATGAAATTAGATTTTGTGTGCCTACAAGAGACCCATCTAGAGGGATCTAGGGGGGGTATAATGGAGCAGATGGAGTTTCACCTATTAGCATATACAAAACAAGGGGTAAGAACTAGGGGGGTCGCTATATTGGCTAAAAGAAACAATATTAATGTTATAAGGAAGATGGAAGATCAGTGGGGAAGGTGGGTGTTGGTACAATGTATGATAAATAATGAACTGATCACCCTATGCTCTGTGTATGGATCCACGGAGGACGATCCCGATATATTTGAGTACTTGGATCTAGAAATGACTACATGGCCCACGCCTATAATTTTGTGCGGGGACCTTAATATAAATGGTATGGGGGTTTGTGGACCAAAAATGGGGCGCAATATCAGGGTCGGAAAAAGAAAACATTTCGTGCGCTTACCAATCTAGTTTTTAATAATGGACTAACCGTTGTTTGGGCACATTTAAAGCCACTTGATTCTGGTAGCACATATTATTCAGCACCACACAGAGTTTCGGTTAGGCTTGATTATTTTTTAGCAACACATGGTTTAGTGTCAAGATGCAAGATTGAGAAACTACCTAGGATTATTTCAGATCATAACCCTATAATCTTAACAGTAGAAATGACGGGTGTTGCTAGATGTCAACGTGAATGGACTTTTGAGAGAGGATTATTAAAAGATATAGAATATATTCAACACATGAAGGTTTGGATAATAGACTTTTGGGACATTAATAGGGGTAGTACCACTTCAGGTATGGTTTGGGATGCCTTCAAAGCGGGTGTCCGTGGGGAAACCTTGAGCTTTAGCCTCTATAGACAAACGCAGGAAGCTTTAAGATCAGAGAAATTGACTAAAGCAGTTTTGGAGGCAGAAGAGGAATTAAACAGTGCTATTGCTACGGGAGGAAGTTTGGATCAAGCTCTCTTTAAAGTTGCATTAGCAAAGGCAGAAGCAGAGGAGGCTATTGCATTAAAGGCAGCAGCTACATTTTTAGCAAAGAAGGAACAATGCTATGAGTTGAGTGAACGTGTAGGGCGCACTCTGGCGGCTCGTACAAGACGGAGAGAGGCCATAGGGGAAATTAAAGGGATCTTGGATGGCAAGGGTGGGACAGTTAGTGATTCAGCAGGGATACGGGAGGTTTTTAGGCAATTTTATGACTCTCTATATAAGGAAGAACAAGTTAGAGATCCGCTAGAAATCCGAAGGTATCTGGGGGATATTCCTGTATCACCTCTTAGTGAGCAAGAGCGAGAGGCTCTAGATGAGCTCTTGGTTGAGGAAGAAGTTGTAACTGCCATGAATAGCCTTCCAACAGGTAAAGCGGCTGGCCCGGACCAAATACCAATCGAATTCTATAAAATTTTCCAGGAAGTAATAAAATTGGATTTGGTCGAAACAATTAAACAGGCTCAGATGAGATTATCAGTACCTGATTCTTGGGCAGCGGCCGACATAGTGGTTATTTTAAAAAAGGAAATCATCTGTAGAGCCGGGATCATATAGACCAATTACCCTGATGAATTCAGATGCAAAGATATTTTCTAAAGCTATGGCCCTTAGGCTTTGTAAGGTTATTGATAGAATAGTTAGCCCAGTTCAGCATGGCTTTATCCCAGGCAGAGGTACCACACAGCATGTCCGAAGGGTAGTTACTTTGTTTGACCTTACTGAAGTCTCAGGAGACCCTATGGCGGTTATATTATTGGATGCTGAGAAAGCGTTTGACCGGGTCTCCTGGGACTACCTTTGGCAGACATGTGAGAGGTGTGGTATAGGGGGAGGGTTTTCTCAAGCAATACAGGCTTTGTATCAGGCACCTACTGCCCGTCTCAGAATTAATGGGGGATACACAGCACCCTTGAAAATTAGGCGAGGGACGCGCCAGGGATGTCCATGCTCCCCCTTGCTATTCGCAATATATATCGATCCATTTATTCGTAGGCTGGAAATAAATGGGGCGATCTCTCCAATAAGGGTTTACGGAACAGAATATAAGACTCTGGCATATGCAGATGACATTGCCTTAGTGACATCATTACCAGGAATTGCTATCCCTATAGTTGAACAAGAGGCTTTGGTTTTCGGGCAGGTGTCAGGGTATGTGTTAAATAAATCAAAAACGCAGATAATTAAGAATGAAGGAGCTGTCTGTAATGATATCCGAGTGGTTGAAGCAGCAACTTATCTCGGGATTAATATCTCGCCAAACTTAGATAATATAGTGGAAAGTAATAATAACCCGATAATATTAAAAGTTAAGAAAGACCTCGATAGAATGCATAATCTCCACCTCTCTCTTGTAGGACGTTGTAACGTGATAAAAATGATAGTATTGCCAAAAATTCTTTACCTCTTCCGGGCAATCCCATTGGAATTCGAGGCAAAATGGTTTACAATATTAGAACAGTTGGTAAATAGATTTATATGGGCCCACGGGAAAACTAGGAGGGCTCTCCGCTTTATGGCTCTACCTAGGGCAAAGGGTGGTTGGGCGGTCCCTGATTTTAAATTATATTATTGGGCGGCAGTTTTTCAACACATACGAGGTCTCCTGGGAGGGGATCCATCGGATCCACAGGTTCAATTAGGATCTATAGATATGTATTCTATGTTGATTGGAGTGGAGGCGGAGAACTGCTTTTTGAAATACACTGACTCTTCATATTATAAAAGAACTAGGTTTAAGACTCTATCAGCGGCTTTTAAGGTCTGGGCATCTTTTCGAAAGAAAACTGGATTGGGTAGACTGAATGCTTATACTCGACTGTCTAGAAATCCAACTCTCCCTAAGGAAATATTTGCAGATTCTGTATTGATAGAGTGGGGTTGTCGTGGAATTCGGAAAATAGGAGATTTGTTTGGAGTAAATGGTGTTAAGCAATTTGTGGAAATACAGTCTATTTTTGGTATTGATAAAAGGAATTTTTATAAGTATTTGCAAATTAGGAGTTTTTTAGGAAATAAGAAAGGGGGTCCAACAGGTTTTGATAAAAATAAAATATTGGATATCATAGAGGGTGGTGAAGATTGCACTATACGTAGATTTTATGCAGAGCTGTTAGCATTAAAAAGTGATGATCTTGAAAAATATGGAGAGAAGTGGGCAGCTAAATTAGGGATTGATCAAGAGTGTTTCCACCTCTCTTTAGAACTAGGACAAACTGCTCTGTGTTCTGCTGGGCTTCAAGCCCAGCATTATAAAACAATCTACTCTTTGTATTATCCCCCGCAAGGATAGCTCAATGGGGTGGTGGTGCAGATATAAGATGCCCGCGATGTGACAGTACAGAGGCTGAAATAATACACATATTTGCATCTTGTCCCTGTCTACAGGGTCTCCGGAGTGCTATAGAACTCTTTTTAGATAGAACATTGGGGGTTAAGATTGCTCTGACACCATCATTAATAATATTAGGGATAGATAACAGTGATAGGCAATCCCCCTTTCAGTTGTTTATATTTATGGCTATGTCAGTTTTACGTATTTGTGTAGCATCAGCATGGCGGGACAATCTACCACCAACGTTCCAACAATGGTTGGCTAGGTTACTCTCTGCTTATAATCTCGAAAAAGGGATTTACGGGAGGAAGGGGAAAAGGGGAGAAAACTTGGGGAACGGATTTGGGAACCCATCTCGAGGTGGAAATTGGGTAGCAAAGATGGTTGAAATATATGGTTTAGAAATGTATTGCTATGAAATGCTTTTTGGTTTGATATATTTTCTTTCTTTTTTCTCTCTTAAGTTGTTAAAAAATTGCAGTATGACTTTCTATGGTGGGCTATCCTCTGTCGGTATATTATTCTTTTTTTCTTCCTCTTCTCTTCCTTTATTTTCTTATTTAACGGTCATGTTTATTCATAATTATAATTATTATGATTGTTGCTCTGCTGTGCTGTAACAATAAATTGGAAAAATCTTTTAAATAAAATAAAAAAACAAAAAACAAACAAACTACCTCTCTCCCTTTGTCCTGGAAGTGCAGACTGCAGGCAGCGGTGGCATGGCGCTGAGGAGGAGGTGTGAAGAAATTCCTGGAGCTTAATTTCAGAACAACAAAAGAGAAGGTCACAGGTCAAGTACAGGGCCATTGGAACCTCAAAGCACTAGTGCTTTGATTTGCCAATAGGGAGGGAAAATTCTTTTGTTCCTTCGTCCCCCCCACCCTCGTCCCCCCCAGGTCCCCCCAACTACAAAATCTGGGGGGATATATCCCCCGCGTCCCCAACACTTCGTACGCCCATCCGCCCCTTCCTCCCACCTGCCCCGCAACCCCTCTGCCGCTTTGCAACATGCGAGTGGGACTAAGGCATTACATGCCAAAAGAGATGGATATCCGGCAATGTCTAGATCCCTGGTGGGCGGGTCGGTGGCTGGGATTTTGGGGGGGGGGGGAGGAGAATAGCTTGTACAACTACATTTGATAGAAAGTGCAGAGGAGTAACGCACTCGCTTCATTAGTTAGTTTCCACAAAGTTAAAAGGGTTACAAGTTGGCTATGATCAAGTCACGAGAATGGACAAAACTGAAATATACAAATGAGGGACATGAGAGTTATAACAGCTGCAGAGCAGATTGATAAGTAAAGGGACTATGTTGTTGGAAGAAAACATGTACACAGATACATTAGACGGTGGACATATATGTTTGCTCAATGTTGTAGCTGTTGACATCGAGATAAAAAAAAACGATAAAAAGCCACACGAAAAGAAAAAATCAGGCCCTGGCGACATTTTCATTACACCAGCATAATGTTATATAATTTCTGGCATTTCATGTTTGGCTTGTTATTTCAAATTCATTATCTTATGCCATTACGCCACGTTACATAACTCCAACCAAGTACGTTCAGGTAAAAATCCTATCAAAGGAGTACGGGAGAAATAAGAACAGTTACATTTTAGCCTATTTTTTTTTTAGCGTGAAGAGCGTCCTTGCATTCAAAATGGACATCAGGATGAACTTCTTTCTAAAATATAACGCTAAATGCCAGATTTGTATTTTATGTAATTTTCCGCAATTTTGCATAATTTTTCTAACATTTCACGTAATTATGGAAAAGGAAATGATGTGAATTTTGCACACTTCCAGTCTATATGTAGACCAGTTCTTATATCCTGGGAATATAAACGTGCAGTTTATCACAGTTAACTTATTTGCACACACACACACACACACACACACACTATAATATTGATATATAAATCCCCAGCATTATGCTAAAGATAAAAAACCTTTCAAGTCATCTTGCCTTTCTAGTCTACTCACAACGTTAACCTTTGTGGTTATCACAAAGGGAAGATGAGCAAGGAATGAGAAATTCACCAGAAGAATTTTTCATTATTAATGATGCTCTATGACTAAATTGGAAATGTGCTACTCTACCCTAAGGGGTTGATTAATTTAGAGGGCTGCACATTTTGATTAAAAGGGAATGTGAGGTCTGTCATGTAGACTATTTATCAGTCATTACAATATTAAAGCCATCACAGTGGCTCCAAATCAAGATTTCCGCAGCTAAATGCCACTCAAGTCTATTCATTGTGATCGTGTGGTCTATTAGTTGAAGTAGGTGTGTTGTCACATAATGCACTTTGAGAGCAAATGTTTATATTAATATCAACATATATTTTAAAACAGCTACCACTGATCTTACACTCAAATTGTTGAAAGGAAAACGGCGTACAGGCTTTGAGAACAAAGTTTTGTTCTATTGTTTCTTTTTATGTGAAAACATGATTTCAGGAACACGTGCGTTCTGATTCGACTGTTTCAGTTGCAAACACCTGATTTTAGGAGAGTCATTGTAAAATAAGCTATTTTTAAGGAAAACTATGAACTAGAAGTTCATTTCAAATTGTGCTCATTTCAAGTAATAAATCCAATCAAAATGTATCACTATAGAGAGCCGGACACTTGGGGGTCGATTCACAAAAGGCCTAGCAGGTGACCCCACACTAGCAGTGGGACTTCCACCATGAGTAACTGCAAGGCAGAGGTCCAATTAAGAGTGTGCGTTCCCCGCCATGACTGTGGGGCCTCTGCCATGAGTGCAGAAACCCTTTGTGAATCAGGCCCTAAGTGACATTTGCTCGTATGGAATAATGCATCATTGCCATTTTTAATAAGTAAAGATATAAGAGTTCTGAATATGCTGTGCTTGGAAGCCAACATTTTAAACCAACTTCTTTTTCACTTATGGTGCGGCATGTAAAGTCCATGCTGTGCAGGAACTGGTGTGCATGCACACAGGGGGGCACATGTTATGCCCCCCCTGTGAGAATCCATATGGTGTGAGGCACTAGGGGGCCCTGTAGGGCCCCCTTTGTTTTCTCTCCACCACAGTTTTCATGGTAGTGGAACCGTCATAAAAACTGTGGAGAGGAAATTTATAACATGCTTGGTGGGACCACGGCCATCCCGCCAAGAATATTGCAGGCTCAGGACTGCATGCCACAGCCAGGGAATGGTGGTACCCTCGCGATGTCAGCGGTTCAAGAGCGGTCCGACCACCCTACTCATAATGGTGCAGTCAGACCGCCGGTGCAGCGGTGGCAGGACCGCCACAGCCGTGCCACCATGAGCCTGGTGGTCCTCGGACCTCCAGGCTCGTAATTTAGCCCTTAGGCTTAATAATTAGTATTTAGTTCAATTACATTTACTTTGGTGGTTAAAAAAATGACCAGTCATTTAAAAAACACAATTTTGTTTATTATTAAAACATATTTATACAAAACGATCTATTAGAGAAAAAAACATCACATTAACAGGCATATTACAATGAGACTTACACTATATGAATCGTGGAATCATTCACCCCAGAAGAGCTTTGTGCAACTAAGTACTGGGGGCCTTATTTAGTGTGAAGTTATTCCGTCAGGGCAATGGAGTATTTTACCCTGACGGAGTAATCGCACTCCACATTTAGAGATGTCTGGTGCCTCAGCGGACAGCTCTTACTGTGGCAGGAACCGCTGCCACAGCATTCCTGTCAGTGCATTGAAAGTGTGCTGTATGGCTCCGTCAACATGACGGAGCTGTACGGTAAAAGTTTAATTTCTTTTTTTTATTTTCAAAAAAGAAATCCAAAAGCAGGAATTTTTTTTAAATAAAAAAAAGCAACGAGCCTTTAGCCATGGGAATCTTCTCCCATTGTGTGGGGGTCATTGAAATGATTTTACTTTCACCTTCTGGCATGTTTTGGGTGGCAATAAGTGAAAGTAAAAACTTGCCATTTGTTTACCTATTCTAAATAGGGTGGGTGGACAGGTGGCAAAACCTCTGACAGCCATTATTCCGATGGCCCGACGGAGTAGTCTCTGCCCCTGACATATTCAAGGTCCATCCAACTCTAAATGAGGGGGGCTGACTTTCAGAGTGGCGGAAAGGATATTCCTTTGAGAAGGGGTACTCTTTTCATCATACTCTAAATCCCAGTCTAGGTTGGTAATTTGTTGAATTGCAGCAAGTTCAGATTATTCCAAGTTTACACAAAAAATACTATCCAGCAGAAGCCCTATTAGCTTACTGCAGTCTTACCTGGGTTCTACTTTCGACTTTCTTGTTAAAGATTCTACTTGATGATTGGGGTTAAAAATACAAATGCAATGCGCGATTCACAAAGGGACTTACAACTCATAAAGTTACAACTGTGAAGTTTCTGCACTCAGGGCAGAGTCTCCAAGCTGAGGGTGGAGTATTCGCACTCGGGGCAGAGTTAGTTTCCACTCTCTGGGTGTAATCTCCGTAGGGCCCACTGCAGAGAGTGTGCCAAAGGGAGATTCCACCCTGAGTGTGGAGATTCCGCTAAAACGGTGAAGACGGTGCCCCGAGTGCGGAGACTCCGCACTCATAACTTTATGAGTCGTAAGCCCCTTTGTGACTTGGGCCCGCAGTCTTTTTGATTGATTCTTTATATAGGTGACCTTATCACTTCAGATAGTTGACTTGAACCAATAAAAAAGGTAGTAGCCCCCAATTCACAGTATTTAGGTCTTCATTCAGACTTTGGCAGGAGGCCCACCCATCTACCAGTGTGGCAGAGGTAATGACATCCACCACCCTGGCAGACTTTAGCCCATCATATTGAGAGATATCCGTTGGCCTGATAAAGAGCTCTGTACCTTCAAAGGAGCTGCTACCAAGGCACTACTCTGAATGCACTGACAACTTGCTGCTTGACCACTAGGTTCCATGCTGCCGCTCACCAAACCTTTTTGTTTTACAAAAACAAATTTAGTAGTGTCTTTTTGTAAAACAAAGTAATAATGGCCATGACACACTGGGAGTTTTCGTGCAGTGTATGTGTTTGTCATTTTTCTTTTTTTCTGTTTGCAACTTCTCAGCTTTACCTGGTGGCCCCCAACAGGGGTTTCTGTCCCCAATCTCCTCTCAGGGCAGCACAAAGCCCACTAGACACTAGAGACAAAAAAGAAGGGAGGGCGCGGCCTGCCCAGGCATCGGGCCATACCTGTACCCCAGAGCATACCCAGCAGTATTTTGCCCCCACTGGAGGGCAGATTTGGGGGGTTTACCTCAATATGACCCCTGGAGAAGAAAGCCCACAACACACCAAGTAAATATTCTTTTGGGGGTGGCACCCCCAAGCATGAGCAAGCCTTCTCCCCACCAAGAGAACAACAGTATTTCTGACTGGGGGGGGCAGATAAAAGCATTTACCACCAAACCGCCCCCACATAGGGATGGTTGGGGAAGGCCTGCCCAGGCATCAGTTCATGCCCTTACCTCATAATGGGCCCAACAGACGTTCTGCCCCACCAAGGGCACAGATTGGGGATTTTACCTGTAATGTGCCCTCCTGGGGGGAGAAAGCCCACTAAACGCCAGAGAAACTTTTTTTGCAGAGAGTGCCCCCCTTGGGCATGGGCAAGTTTTCCTCCCATAGGGAAACAGTCTTTCCACCCCCTGAGAGCAGACAGCAGGAGTTTACTCCCATCTGCCACCTTGTGTGGGTCAGAAAGGCCACTAGACACCAGGGAATCAATAGTTAGAAAAAAACAAAAGGTGTGGGGTAGCCAGCCCAGGCATCGGGCCATGTCTCCATCCCAGAAGGGGCCCAGCAGACTTTCTGCATCACCTAGGGGGCAGATTGCATGCTCTGCCTTCAATTTCCCTCCACGGGGGAGGCAAAAAGATGACTAAATAGCTGGGATATGCTTTTTCATTGGGTGAGTGCCCCCTATACATGGGCAAAGGTTCCTCCATGGCACCTCAGTCTTACCACACCCAGGGTCAAATAGGAAGTGTTTATCCCTATATACCCACGTGGAGTTCAGAAAGTCAACTAGACACAAGGGAATCAATATTTTTTAAAGCAGAAGGAGTGGGGATGGCCTGCCCATGTATCAGGCCATGCCTCCATCCAAGAAGAAGCTAACTGGGGTGCAGATAAGAACTGTGTCCCCAATAGTCTTACGGGAGGGGGCAGAAAGCACAATGGACACAATGGAAGTGTTTTGGGAGGAATGGGACCCCATGGGAATGTGCAAGTGTTCCCCCAGTACACAACAGTCATGCTGCACCTTATGGGAGGATTCATCCCAATATGCCCCTTGCTGGGGCATAAAGCCCACTAGACACTAGGGAAAATGGTCAAAAAAGGAATGGGTAGGGGTGGGCCTGCCCAGGCTTTGGATGTTGCCTCCACCACAGAAAAGGCCCAACAGAGTTTCTGTCCCCTTTGAGGTTGATTAGGAGATGAATCCCAATCTACTAGATAACAAGGGTATTTTGTTTTTAGAAAAATATATTCTGGTTGGGCGGCTCACCCAGGCATCAGTTCTGACCCCCATCCCTCAAGAGTACCACTGTTTTTTGCCACTTTGAATGGGAGATTAGGGGCTTACTCTCAGGCTGACAGAGAGGGGGTACATTTCAATTTCTTCCCACTTGTCACGGTGAATGGGCACATTATTTTAGTTCTTATCCCTGGGTCAGCTGGCAACCAGGGACCCTAATAAACCTGGGCATTTCTGAAACCTAGGGACCCAAGAATCCAGGGTGGTTTAGCCTGCATGGATCCCTCTATGTTTTCTTTCCCAAAATGTCAGACAAATGTTAAACTTTGACTAAAATGATGTATTTTCTTCACATTGCTTTGTGGGATCATTCCAGAATCCAGGATTCCAGCAACAGGAACAGATGAACACTGTGACCATAGTAAATCAATGTGGTCTACTCATCAATCAGTCAATCAGGATTTATAAAGTGCAGCTAATCACCTGATAGGGCGTCCAGGCGCTTGCAGATCCCAAAGGCTTATTCGAACAGCCAGGTCCTGAGGGCCATTAGGAATTCTGGAAGTGAGGTGATGGTCTGCAGCTGCATGGGGAGGATGTTCCAGGTCTTTGCTGTGATGTGGGAGAAGGAGCATCCTCCACTGCTGCTTCGGTAGATGCGGGGAGTATGGGCAAGTGAAAGGGAGGTGGAGCATAGTCTTCTCAATGGTTGGTGGAAGTTCCGGCTGTGGTTAATGTATGCGTGTCCTTGGTTGTGTAGAGGCTTGAGTGCATGGGTCAGCATCTTAAATTGCCATCTCTTCTGCATGGAGAGTCAGTGGAGTTGTCTGAGGTGGGGTGCGATGTGATGCATGGTCATTAGTTTTGTCAGTTCCTGTGGTTGGCAAAAGACCCTCCTCTCTAACAAGTGTGGTACGGTTTTTATTAGGTGGAGTGTGAGAAGGTTGAGTGATTGGCATTTGTGACTCCCCACAGATTCCAGAATTTTCCTCACAGAAATGTAACAAATATTTGTGATTTAGCAAAATTTTGCAGAGCATTTTGGGTAAGAAATGTTAGTGAAAGTCACATAAGTCACACTACCCTGGACTGTCAGGGTTTCTAGATTGTAGAAATGTCAGGGTTTCACCAGCTTTCTCATCCAATCCCAGGCCCAAATCCCAGAGCTACCCACAAGCCAAAATGTTTCTTTTTTGTGGAGAAGATTTTATGTTTCGATGTCGCATTTTGGGGCCTTCCCTGGTGCCAGCAATAGGCCTACCCACACAAGTGGGGTACTGTTTTATCAGGAAAAGGTATATGAACACAGAAAAGTAAAATGTTTGTTATTAGAAATTGAATTTCTCTCCATTTTTTGGTTTCCAAATATAAGCCAATGTGCAAGGAAGAACACAATTTTGATAATGCCCTCCGAATCGCATGATAGTTTGGGTTAGCCTAAGTTCAGAGCTGTACCAATAACCACTATTACTAAACACAATATCTTGGGCACATTTAAAAACTGCATAGCTTTCCTTCTTAGCTATTTTTCATTAATTAGATTTTACAATATGATTTTCTGCATGGTTGGTACACAAAGAAAAATATTTATAAGCTGCAGCTCAGTTCTTGGCTCTGAGCACATGTTTTTGGACAACTAACCAATACTATATATACCTGCGAGTAGAAAGATCTGATGGAAGCAATGGTATATTACTTTTGTTAAGTAGCCACTGGGGCAAAAAATTACAGATGAAAATGTCGACAGATATTTCAAATTTTTCCTATTTTTCTTACTTTATTTTTGATTTTAACAATTAGTTTCTTTTGGAAAACCATAAACAATCGACAAAAATGGCTCCTTGTTAAATGTTTAATTTTGTCTACTTTTCAGAATTCTATAGCTTTTGTGATTCACCCATTTGTTTCTGAAGTGGCTCCATCAAAAACTGCGAATAGGTTGAAAACACAAAAAATAGGAAAAATGGACTACCACTTAGAAAAATGCAAAACAGCTAGTAAACAAATAGTTTGTTTACAATTTTGCTTATATTTGAAAGCATTTAAGATGGTGATATTAGTTCAACAAGCCTTTTGTTGATGTCATTTTTAGTTAAAAAAAACATAGACTTTCTTACACAGCACTTTTTTCTCATTATTCAAAAAAACAAAAAACAAATGTGAATATATTTCAGCAATGTTCTTGGTCGCCTCCAGGTGAGTCCACAAATCCTGGGTTCCCCTAGAATTCCTTACATTTGGGAAAAAAGGATGCAAAATTGACTTTAATACCATTTGTGGAAAGTTATGAAGGCTTAGGAGCGAAGTGCCCCAAGCATAAACAAAGGTCTCAGTAATGGGACGTGCAGGGGTTAAGCAGCTAAGGGGTCAATGTGGCAACACATACAAACAGCAGTATGTAAAAATCATGATTTCATGCAATATAACATTAAAGCCAGACCTTGGCATTGGAGGTAGTAGTGACATTGGTGGTTTGGTATTGGTTATGGTATTGTTTGTAGTTGTATTAGTGGTGGTGGCATTGGTGTTGGTATTGATGGTGGTAGAGTGTAATTGTTGGTGGTACTGGAAGAGGTATTGGTGATATAGGTGGAGTTTGCATTGGTGTTGGTGGCATTAGGGTACTGGTAGTAGTGGTAGTACTGATGGTTTTGCTGTGGAGGTATTTGTGGTAATGGTGGTGGTACTAGTGGTGGTGTCATTGTTAGTGTCAGAACAGTGGTATAGAGGGTGGCATTGTTGGTGGTATTATTGGTGGTACTAGGTGGTTGATGGTGTTGGTATTGACAGTATTAGTGTTGAGATTTGTGGTGGAACTGATGGAGGTAGCAGTAAATATGTTACAATTGATAATACTATGGTTGCCTGTACTGGTGGTAGTAATGGTGGTGGTATTGTGGTGGTAAAATGGTGGAGGCAATGTAGCTGGTTTCAGTGTTGGTGATGGTGGTATTAGTGGTACTGGTGTTGGTGGTGGCTTTGGTGGTATTGGTGCTAATGGTAGAGATGGTGGTATTGTTGGTGTTAGTATTGTGATATTGTTGGTGGCATTGGTGATGGTATTGGTGATGGTGTGTTGATGGTGATATAGTATTATTAATTGTTGTGGTACTGTTGGTTTTCATATTTGTGCAGGTGATATTGATGTTGGTATTGAAAGTGGTGGTACTGGTGGTATTGGTGGTAATGGTTTCAGCATTGGTGGTATTGATGGCATTAGTATTGGTATTGGTGATAGTGGTATTACTGGTGGTCTTAGTGGTATTGCTAGTTGTTTTATTGTTGGTGGTGATGATATTAGTGCTGGTGGTATTGGTGGGTCTCGCTGTGGTGGTTTTGGCAGTCGTATTGGTGGTTATGGTATATGTATTGATGATCATATGGTATTGCTGGGAATATGGAGTTATTGGTATTGGTGGTGCTGCAGTATTATTAATGGTGTGGTATCAGGGTGTTGGTGGCTGTAGTAATGGTGATGTGGTGGTGTGGTATTAGTGGTGTGATAAAAGCAATTACAATGCTATGTTATGGTCATGCTTGCACTTGAGGCATTACAAAAGCATTACAATGGTGGCTGTAGTCTTAAAAGAAGGATTGGGTGTCGTTTTTTTAGATGCTTAAATAGTACATCATTCATTGCATGAGGCATAATGATAACCCAAACAGCCAATCGTGTGAGTGGTGAGTGGGAAATACTCCTCTGGGCTGATGTAAAATGGCGATGACAATGTCTCAAGCCAGTGGTTGCGAGATTATGACCCAATTAAACCAATGATTGAAGGGAGATGACCCTAAGACCACTGGCGGATTTATTGTCATGAGCACTAAAATGTGGGCTTAATGTGCCCCACTTTAGGAGAAAAACTCATAATAGGTGCGTTTTATGTCACCCCATAAAAAAAGGTCCTGTGGTATTGTTAATTATCAGATGCAATGTATATTGCACCTAACACTGGGTACCTCCTAAATGGGGGTCTATATATTTGTTGCAAACAAGTATTGCGAGAGTTGTGATTTCAACCCATGTTTAAAAAACAAGTTGCATCTCTCCTGCGCTGGTGTCATGTTGAGACAGTACCACTTGGGCATGTTTCGATTTTGACTTAAAAAGCAAGGCCAACTGTAGGGTGAAAAATAGACACTTTAGAAAATGAGCTTAGCATCCTGTGGAGGTAAACGTTAACAGTTAATTTGCAAATGCTGAAATTATCAAAAAAGGTATATAATGCAAAGAGAGATGTGAAGGGAGTAATATGCAGTTTATTATCTTTGTTAAGGGTGGGGGTGAACCACGATTGATGACAGGCTGAGATTCAAGTGTGTCATGATGCCTCCCTCGGTCCTTAAACAATGAGAATGAATGCCAGATTACTCTCTGCAATTTTGTGTGCATGGTTTATACATGCTGCCTTTTGTGTCAATAGTTATAAACAAAGGTATTTAACTTAAACCAGACATTAGGGATTAAGACTATGCAGTGAGATACACTAACATTGAATAGATGCACACATTACTATTTTTTTCCTCTCTGCAATGTTTTTGTAATGTGCAGCCTCTCAGGCTAAGCAGGGCCTTTATTAGGGCAGCCGCACTATATTAATAACATCAGGGCTTATTCAAGAATGTAAATTCGGTAGTAAACATGTTTTTGGCTGAATTTACTTTTTTGTGTCTGCCAGAAATCCCCAAAGGGATTCCTGTAGGATCCAAATGGGTTTATGATTGTGGAGATCTCCACAAATGTGGAGGTGAAAGCACTTATAAATCCTATTCAAGGGATGTAAAGTCGGCGTGCTTTGCTAGTTTGGAAATGTCTATAAAAAGTGCATTTGTGAGCATTTACAAACAGCTCCATCCTATTTCCACCCAGAAAATGTTCAGAGGATTTACTCCAGTCAAAGGCAGGAGTGTCTCACCTTCCAAGATGGGTAGAGAATGATTTATCCCCAGATTTAGTGGAGTGTGGGGAGGGATTTCTCCATTTGGAAAAATGGAGAACTCCACACAGGCGGAATATTGGATGTTTTCAAAAGTCACATGACATTCCCTTTTGTACGCCTGGGAATTTGTGCCTGGTGCAGATTTACAGGCATACTACTGAGGATGTTTGTCAATAGAAAAATCATAAAAGTATGCTCCAACGAAGACGACCTTTGCACTGCAATGGTAAATGGGAGAATATACGTTTATTAATACACCGTTTATTAATACACATAGTCCAAATAACATATTTTATTAGATTACATTTATTTTCATTCAGATTGTATATACCACTTTAACGTAAGAAATAGGTAATAAAGTTATGTTTAATATGCAAAGGAATATGCCATGGAAAAAGTTACAAAGTGGTTAGCCCATTTAGATATGTTTTGGACTTTTATCTGGATTACCAAAGGATATGATGCTGAAATGTATTTAGCAGGATTGACATTAAGCTTGTATGACTTGATGTTCTGTCTAGTACACATGGGGCAGTTCTCTAAAATAAATACATCATCCATGCTTATTTGCCAAGTTAAGATTAGGCCTGGGCAGTAAATTCCGTTCCGCTCGTGGAATTTGGGTAATTTCGCGCTTTCAAAATGCGTGTTCGCGAGATATTTCTCCCCGAGCACGCAAACAGCGTTCGCGAACAGGAAAAAAGCATCGCGAACAGGCGGAACAAGCAATTCCGCGTGTTCGCGGAACTTTTGCGTGCTCGCAGAGATTTTTTACCATTTCGCGGAGCTTTGCGTAGCGCGACTACGCAAATTCCGCCCACCCCTAGTTAAGATCATTGTTCATACATAAAGTGTAATTGTAACAAGATAGGACACTTCATGTTATTGGTGACTGACCATATCCCAATCTACACAATTTTATCTTGATTCATTACATCAGGCTGATGCAGTTGCAGTTCCTAGTGGCCCCACACATACTCCACAGTACTTTGAGAATTAAAATCCAAGAAAGCAGAAAACGTTTTGGGGTCTAAGAATCTTCCTGCCACTTCCCTATTCCATCACATTCAACCAGTTGAGGCTGATCAGTCTGAAAGTAATTCAAGAACCTTTTGCCCACAGTATCCCAGGGTACCATACTGGGAAATGGAGAAAGTGTGTCTACCAGTTACATCCTCCTGAGAGGAATTAATTGTGATCAGTTTCATTAAATCACAAACCTTCAGGATTCACCTTCATATGAACTCTCCTCCCTTTCCTGGACTATTATGTGTATTCTCTTTGAATCACAAGGGAGCAGATGTCTTTCAGGAAAATCATCAGGAGGTATTAGAGGAAACTAGGCCTTCCAGCTTCAGGTATAAAAAGAGGGCATCAGATACACATAAGCATCTCAGTCTATTGTAATTTAATTAGACACACAATATCTGTCATGAACTGTGAGGGTAGTCTCGATTGTGTACCATTGTCTCTATTATTCTCCCTGCTCTCATGGGGCTTGGGGGGTCCCACATTCATAGCAAGATTCTGTTCCAGATACTCCCTTGTGTGTCCCAAGATTATATATATATATATACGTATAAATATATATATATATATACGTATAAATATATATGGTAGTGACTGCACAGGGAGGTGAGCGTGATTTCAGGTCACCTCTCGGCCCGGTTTGATTCTATCTGGAGGCTCGGACGTAGGGGACTGAAGGGAGCCCTTAAACACAAGCATTACATCATCACCAGCCGCTACACGGCCCCCCCTTTGCGAGGCAAACTTCAGCCCATACACGGGGAAGATTAAGATCCCTCTGCCGCACTTACCTCATCAGATGCACGCTGGGAACTGTAGTCTCATATTTGATTGCAGTGTCCTTTTGCAGCAGGGTCAGCTGATATCCTGCCAATGGGAGCGCCGGAGGAACTTCAAAGGAGGGAGGAGGTGATGATGTGGTAACAGCGGCGTCTGAGGAAGGCTGACACGCCGAAATGCATCATGCCAAGCTGTACCAGTGAATAAAGAGTTTCCCGACAAGTTCCCCGCTGTGTCCTTGGACTTGCTTTCTAGTGAAGTGGTCTTTCTGTGATGTTTGTCGCGCCTGCCAGAAGCGCGAAACAAGGACCCGTCCTGCAAGAGTCCTGGGCAATTCTGGCAAATGGACTGTGTAATCAAGGGAGTGATAGCACCAGGACCGCCTCGAGAGAATATCACGCCAGTGGCTGCTGCCAATGGCAGCCTGTGACTGCACAGGGAGGTGAGCGTGATTTTAGGTCACCTCTCGGCCCGGTTTGATTCTATCTGGAGGCTCGGACGTAGGGGACTGAAGGGAGCCCTTAAACACAAGCATTACATCATCACCAGCTGCTACACGGCCCCCCCTTTGCGAGGCAAACTTCAGCCCCATACACGGGGAAGATTAAGATCCTGCTGGTGCACTTACCTCATCAGATGCACGCTGGGAACTGTAGTCTCATATTTGATTGCGGTGTCCTTTTGCAGCAGGGTCAGCTGATATCCTGCCAATGGGAGCGCCGGAGGAACTTCAAAGGAGGGAGGAGGTGATGATGTGGTAACAGCGGCGTCTGAGGAAGGCTGACACACCGAAATGCATCATGCCAAGCTGTACCAGTGAATAAAGAGTTTCCCGACAAGTTCCCTGCTGTGTCCTTGGACTTGCTTTCTAGTGAAGTGGTCTTTCTGTGGTATAAATATATATATATACATATATATATATTATCTACTGGCGGTCGCCAGTAGATAGTTATAGTTAGGACCTATTTTCCATAGGAAATCCGCGACATTCTATTTGAAATAACTCTTGCGTCGGTTGACGAATCTTCGCGAAATTTTCAAACTTTATGGCCCGCTCCGGTCCACTCCTACCCTGAAAGTCTCAGGGTGATTCGTCAAGCGGGGGCCGAGAAAAAGGGGGTCCCAAAACGTGTTTTCCCCATTCATTTTCCCATAGGAAACTTTTGACACGGCTACAGCCCGAACTGCTGAACGGAATTACACCAAATTTGGCAAAGAGGTAGTTCTTGGTTCAAAAGAACCATTTTTGTTAAATGGTGTAAATCCGTTCAGTAGTTGCTGAGAAAATCAAAAGTAAAAACACATATATATCTGGGCGGAGCCTAACCACACATGTCATCGTGAGATCTGATTGGCTGTCAGCACTTCATCCTGGAATTGCTGGCAGCCATCTTGGGACCAATATAAAGGATAGTACCCCATTGAAATGCATTGTAGTGAATCGAAGATTTTGAGGGTTACCAAAAGGAGAACTATAAAGGGTGATAACAGACTTTAGTTACATTAGAATTCATTTGTTGATGGTACCATACTAATTTCAGGAATTGTGGTGTGTTCTAAGGTGATTTTACCCTGTGAAAAACCTTCTGCTGGGATATCATGAATCATGTTTGAGAGAAAACTATTTTCACATGCTTGTCCCATACAGTTTTGGAAGGTGCCCCAGAAGCTAAAATGAGAGCATATTTTCTGTAAATTCACATTATCTTTCTCAGTCATGTGAGAATGAAGTCTGACATTCTCAGTAAAACTCGTACATCCAACAAGGGCAGAGACTGTCAGTTGATTCCTTTGTGTTCTACTGCAGCTTCCCAGAGTGTTCTAAAGAACAACTAGAGTGCTAACAGCCTTACTTATGACAAAAGTATGGCACACCTGAAGCCATCTTGATTGGAATAAACTGGTAACACTTAAAACATTTAATTTAAAAAGGAACAAAATGATGGGGTTCATCTTGTCATAGGAATTATGGTTAGTGCTCTGGAAAGAAAAATTAGGACATGTTTCAAGTGTGATCTCAAATATCTTCCTGTTATATTTCAACAGGAGCATCCTGTCAGTTGATGCCTTTGTGTTCTACTGCAGCTTCCCAGAGTGTTCTAAAGAACAACTAGAGCGCTAACAGCCTTACTTATGACAAAAGTATGGCACACCTGAAGCCATCTTGATTGGAATAAACTGGTAACACTTAAAACATTTAATTTAAAAAGGAACAAAATGATGGGGTTCATTTTGTCATAGAAATTATGGTTAGTGCTGTAGAAAGAAAGATTAGGACATGTTTCAAGTGTGATCTCAAATATCTTCCTGTTATATTTCAACAGGAGCAGCCTGTCAGTTGATGCCTTTGTGTTCTACTGCAGCTTCCCAGAGTGTTCTAAAGAACAACTAGAGCGCTAACAGTCTTACTTATGACAAAAGAATGGCACACCTGAAGCCATCTTGATTGGAATAAACTGGTAACACTTAAAACATTTAATTTAAAAAGGAACAACATGAGGGGGTTCATTTTGCCATAGAAATTATGGTTAGTGCTGTAGAAAGAAAAATTAGGACATGTTTTAAGTGAGATCTCAAATATCTTCCTGTTATATTTCAACAGGAGCAGCCTGTCAGTTGATGCCTTTGTGTTCTACTGCAGCTTCCCAGAGTGTTCTAAAGAACAACTAGAGTGCTAACAGCCTTACTTATGACAAAAGTATGGCACACCTGAAGCCATCTTGATTGGAATAAACTGGTAACACTTAAAACATTTAATTTAAAAAGGAACAAAATGAGGGGTTCATTTTGCCATAGAAATTATGGTTAGTGCTGCAAAAAGAAAATTTAGTGCATGTTTTAAGTGAGATCTCAAATCCTCTTCTATTTCATTAGAAAATTCTGACATGCAGACTGAAACAATCACTTTCAATACCAGCAGTAGACTTCCAGTTAACTCCTTGGTGAGCAGTAGCTTTACTACAGTGATCTAATGAACAACTAGAGTAATAACATTCTGAATTTATGGCAAATGTGTGACACATCTGAATGCCTTCTTGATGGAATCAAAGTAAAAAACTGAAAGCATTTTCTACTGAGGAGACTGCAGTAAATGAGGAAATTAGGAAACTTCATAACAAAGAAGTCTTCCAAGATGGCCACCAGTGAAAAAGAGCCCAAATGTAGCACAAATATTACCCAGATGTAGCCCACATATAGCCCAATGACAAAAGTGTGCAAAACACTTTTTATTTTTAGTTTTTTTGCAGTTTTATATAGTGCAGACTGGTCAGGTATTGGAGTGCTTTACATGAGCATTGGTTACATCACACAAGGACAAATTCATGTTGGTTGACCCCTACACTACCCAAACACCACTGCACTACCCTAAACCCTAAAACACTACCCCCAGCACGACCCCCTTCACTACCCAAACACAACTGCACTACCCTAAACTCAAAAACACTACCCCCAGCACGACCCCTACACTACCCAAACACCACTGCACTACCCTAAACCCTAAATCTACCCCCTACACTACACAAATACCACTGCACTACCCTAAACCCTAAAACACTAGAACCCAGCACGAACCCCTACAGTACACCAACACTACTGCACTACCCTAAACCCTAAAACACTACCCCCTACTCTACACAAACACCATTGCACTACCCTAAACCCTAAAACACTACCCCCAGCATGACCCCCTACACTACACAAACACCACTGCACTACCCTAAACCCTAAAACACTACCCCAGCACGACCCCCTACACTACCCAAACACCACTGCACTACCCTAAACCCTAAAACACTACCCCCAGAACGACTCCCTACACTACACAAACACCACTGGACTACCCTAAACCCTAAAACACTACCCCCAGCACGACTCCCTACACTACCTAAACACCACTGCACTACACTAAACCCTAAATCTACCCCCAGCATGACCTCCCACACTACACAAACACCACTACACTACCCTAAACCCTAAAACACAACCCCCAGCACGACCCCCCACACTACCCAAACACCACTGCACTACCCTAAACCCTAAAACACTAACCCCAGCATGACCCCCTACACTACCCAAACACCACTGCACTACCCTATACCCTAAAACACGACCCCATACACTACACAAACACAACTGCACTACCCTAAACCCTAAAACACTACCCACAGCATGACCCCCTACACTACACAAACACCACTGCCCTACCCTAAACCCTAAAACACAACCCCCAGCATGACCCCCTACACTACACAAACACCACTGTACTACCCTAAACCCCCTACCTTATACAAACACCACTGCATTACTCTAAACCCTAAAACACTACCCCCAGCACGACCCCCTCACAACACAAACACCACTGCACTACCCTAAACCCTAAATCGACCCCCAGCACGACCCCTACACTACCCAAACACCACTGCCATACCCTAAACCCTAAAACACTACCCCCAGCATGAACCCCTACACTACCCAAACACCACTGCACTACCCTAAACCTTAAAACACTACCCCCAGCACTACCCCCTACACTACACAAACACCACTGCACTACCCTAAACCCTAAAACACTACCCCAGCACTACCCCCTACACTACCCAAACACCACTGCACTAACATAAACCCTAAAACACTACCCCCAGCACAACCCCCTACACTACACAAACACCACTGCACTACCCTAAACCCTAAAACACTACCCCCAGCACGACTCCCTACACTACCCAAACACCACTGCACTACCCTAAACCCTAAATCTACCCCCAGCACGACCCCCTACACTACCCAAACACCACTGCACTACCCTAAACCATAAAACACTACCCCCAGCATGACCCCCTACACTACAAAAACATCACAGCACTACCCTAAACCCTAAAACACTACCACCAGCATGACCCCCAACACTACTCAAACCCCACTGCACTACCCTAAACCCTAAAACACTAACCCAGCACGACCCCCTACACTACACATACACCACTGCACTACCCTAAAGCCTAAAACACTACCCCCAGCACGACCCCCTACACTAATGCACTACCCTAAACCCTAAAACACTACCCCCAGCACAACCCCCTACACTACACAAACACCACTGCACTACCCTAAACCCTAAATCTACCCCCAGCACGACCCCCTACACTACCCAAACATCACTGCACTAACCTAAACCATAAAACACTACCCCCAGCATGACCCCCTACACTACACAAACACCACTGCACTACCCTAAAGCCTAAAACACTACCCCCAGCACGACCCCCTACACTACTGCACTACCTAAACCCAAAAACACTACCCCCAGCACGACCCCCTACACTACCCAAACACCACTGCACTACCCTAAACCCTAAAACACTACCCCCAGCATGACCCCCTACACCACCCAAACACCACTGCACTACCCTAAACCCTAGAAAAGAAACCCCCACCCCATGCCCAATCCCCCTTACCTCTCACTCCTCGTGGTTCCTCTCTCCTGGTGGTTCCTGCTTCACGTCGTCTCTGAGGGGCGGTGCACGTCGTTGTGAGGAAACGGAACAGCCTCTGTTTCCTTACAACGACATGGATCATCTACATGTTTTTTAGAACGCATGGTCATTTACCATACATACCTTTACAACAAAATTTGTTGTAAAGGCATGTGTGGTAAATGACCATGCGTTCTAAAAAATGCGTAGTAATGACTTCGTGATGTACAACACATGCGTGGTAATGCATGCGTTGTAATGGTATCGCAAAGTAAAAAGTCGTTGTAACGGCTGTTTACCGATCGAAGCTGGCCCCTGTTCTTCAGTGAGACGTTTATTTGATTAATTAGGAGGAAGGAATGTGTTTTTTACCGAAAAGTGCATTCCCGGCTGTTGTATTGTGAAAGTGTCCGCGTGGCCTGGTTTCACTTCCGGTGAGAGAGTGGAAGAGTCTGTTTGGATCTAAAGGAGTTCTGTTGTTGGACGGGGCCAGCGCGACATGTCATCAGAAAACATAGCTAATGGAAAGCGTCCTCCCTGAAGTGTGGAGCAGTGCCATGAGAGGTCAACGAGTGTGCGTCCCACCGCAGTATGACCGTACCGCGTGACCCATGTGCCACCTCCAGGGTACGGGAGGCAGAAGCGGCATCGCAGGTCCTCTTGAAGACCGTTGTAGCACTAATTCTACATTTTGGTACTAGGGCATTTTAACTTCGTTGTTCCTGCCAGATACAATGAGAAGATCCTGTGTTATTCAGTGCCCTCGTTACCTTTTTTGTGGGTTGTGGTGCTTGTCACTTCGCTGCCCCGCCGGTGCACACGACTGGGCACCCCACCTCATGTGCCATCTGCAGGGCCTCTGCCCTCGGATCACTGGTTTCGGTTTCTGGAGTGGCAACATAAACAGTTGCTCCCAAAGTACTAGCCTGAACACTTAGGTGAATATCCCCTGCACCAGCATTCCATGGAAATTCTTTCCTAGCTCTCCCACGTCAACGAGGACGTCATAATAGCACGGCTCCGCTCGCGACACCGTATGACGTCATCGGAGCCATAAGAGAACCTCGTCGGCGTGCTGACGTCAGTTCCACCCATTTTTTCCGTGCCACCGAGGCAAACAGGGGACCGAGACATTTTCACATGTATACATAGTATAATAAATATATATATATTCACTTAAAAAACCATTGGTTTCAGGTACGTTATAGTTAGAAATTAGCATTTAAAAAACCTTAGAAATTCACTGAAAAAACCATAGGTTTCAGGTACGTTATAGTTAGAAATTAGCATTTAAAAAACCTTAGAAATTCACTGAAAAAACCATAGGTTTCAGGGGCGTTATAGTTAGTTGGACATTTCACTCGTACAAAACCATAGAAATTCCCCCGTTATAGTTAGTTCAGCTAACTATAACTTCGTGCATCCGCAATGCACTGCTGATGACGTCACATATTACATCACTCATGACATGGTCAGTGACATCACTCATGACATCACTGATGACATCTCAAATGACATCACTGATGATATCATCCAGTGAATGTGTGTTTTTCTGAAAATTAAATATGTTTTATATATGTATATCTCAAGGTCGATGGAAGAATAAATGGGTATATAAGTGTCTAAATGGATGATTTTTTTTTGTAAAATTGATTGTATAACTGACTAAGTGTATCGTAGTGAATACATGGGTTAGTGAGTAATGTTTAAATATGAAAATATCTGTATCAGTCTCTCACTTTGTGTATAAATGGCTGCATGGGTTGGTGAGTAGCTACATGAGTGTCTATATGGGTTATTAGTTGGTTTTTTGAGTATCAGTATGAGTGTCTGAGTATCTGTATGGTTCGGTGGGGGTATTACTTAGTGCATAGATGCATGAATGAGTGACTCACTGTTTGTATGTGTTGAAGACAGCATGTGTGCAGGACTGTATAGGTGGATGAGTATGTGTATGGGTGTGTTAGTGAGTGAATGACTGTCTCAATAGTGTCTTTATGAGTAACTACATATGTTTTAAACTAGTATATGTGAGTATTGGTGTATATAAGTGAGTATATGTGAGAGTGAGAGATTGGAAGAGTTCCTGTACAAATAAGTAGGTGTTTCTATAAGTGATTGTTTAAGAGAGTAAGTATGTGTAAGTTTCTGTAGAAGTAAGTGTGGTAGTGTGTGTATAACTGTATATGCAAGTAAATGGATGTTTGATACTTTGTTTGCATGTGTGACTATGTGTGTGAGTAACTCTATGGATGAGTGGCGGTATGTAATAGGATGTATAGGTGTATGAGTACATATGATGAGTGAGTACATGTATGAGTGACTGTATAGGGACTGTTGGTGAATGAGTGGATGCGTGTGTAGATCTTGGAATTACTGAATAGGTGTGTTGTAACTGGTATTGGTATGTCCATTGTTTTGAAAATGTTAGTTTGTATTTTTGAGTGTGTGTATCAAAGGTTATATTAGGGTGAGAGGAGGTCTGCCACTCTATCACAAGGATGATGTCATCAGTGATGTCATTTGAGATGTCATCAGTGATGTCATGAGTGATGTCACTGACCATGTCATGAGTGATGTAATATGTGACGTCATTGCCAGGTAGGTCGCTCCCCCATGTGTCCTTTTTTCCTTCTGTTTCCCTCGCTGCCCCCATTGAACTGTGCCCTTTTTTCCTTCTGTTTCCCTCGCTGCCCCCATTGAACTGTGCCCATTTTGCCTTCTGTACCCCTCACTGCCCCCATTGAACTGTGTCCTTTTTTCCTTCTGTTTCCCTCGCTGCCCCCATTGAACTGTGCCCATTTTGCCTTCTGTACCCCTCGCTGCCTCTCTCCATTCCCGCCGCTGCGTCCCCTGCGGCCCCGCCCCCCTGACAGCCCATTCGCTGCCCCTGCCACCCGCCTCCCAGCTGCTCCTCCCTCCCACCTCCCCATATATGGCGGCCGCTGCGCGGTGAGGAGAGCGACCCTTGACCTTGCCAGGTAGGTCGCTCCCCCGCCACACAGCTCCGCCTGTGGTGTCCTGCCCGCTGCTGCTGCTGGTAAGCTCGCCCCTCTGCTTGTGGCCTCGGTGCCCGTTTTCCTTCTGTTTCCCTCGCTGCCCCCATTGAACTTTGTCCTTTTTTCCTTCTGTTTCCCTCTCTGCCCCCATTGAACTGTGTCCTTTTTTCCTTCTGTTTCCCTTGCTGCCCCCATTGAACTGTGTCCTTTTTTCCTTCTGTTTCCCTCGCTGCCCCCATTGAACTGTGCCCTTTTTTCCTTCTGTTTCCCTCGCTGCCCCCATTGAACTGTGTCCTTTTTTCCTTCTGTTTCCCTCGCTGCCCCCATTTTCCTTGTGTCCATTTTTCCTTCTGTTTCCCTCGCTGCCCCCATTGAACTGTGTCCTTTTTTCCTTCTGTTTCCCTCGCTGCCCCCATTGAACTGTGTCCTTTTTTCCTTCTGTTTCCCTCGCTGCCCCCATTGAACTGTGTCCTTTTTTCCTTCAGTTTCCCTCGCTGCCCCATTAAACTGTGCCCATTTTGCCTTCTGTACCCCTCGCTGCCTCTCTCCACTCCTGCCGCTGCGTCCCCTGCGGCCCAACCCCCTGACTGCCCATTCGCTGCCCCTGCCTCCCACCTCCCAGCTGCTCCTCCCTCCCACCTCCCCATATATGGCGGCCGCTGCGTGCCTAAGGCAAGCCCGTCTGCGCCCGTCCGCGCCTGGACCGCGCCCAGCGCCAGAACCCCTGGGGCGTGCGCCCCCCGCACCAGCCTCGATGACCGACACCGATACGATGCCACCACACTCCACGCTCTCAACCCCGGACGGATGCACAACTGCTTCAAGGCCGCCCCAAAACGCACCCATGGTCCCTTCACCTGCCGGAACTGCAGCTACACCAGCCTCAGAGCCACCGAGGCGCCCGCCAAGAAGGACCTCAACCACCTCCGATGCATCCTACTGAACACCCGCTCCGCACGCAAACACGCCGTCGAGCTCTGGGACCTGCTCGACACATCATCACCAGACGTCGCCTTCCTGACAGAGACCTGGATGAACGACTCCTCCGCCCCTGACATCGCCATAGCCATCCCAGACGGCTATAAGATCACCCGCAGAGACCGCGTCAACGCAGTAGGAGGAGGAATCGCCATCGTCCACAAGAACACCATCAGGGTCTCGACCAGCACCGACGACACTCTCAGCACCGCCGAACACATGCACTTCCAGATCCACACGGACCCCAACACCACCCTTAGAGGCACCCTTGTCTACAGACCCCCTGGGCCCCGACCCCAGTTCAGCGACTCCATCGCCGACTTCATCAGCACGCACGCCCTGACCTCTACCGACTACATCCTCCTCGGAGACCTGAACTTTCACCTGGAGAACAACAACGACAGCAACTCCACCACCCTGATCGCCAACCTCGCCAACCTCGGTCTGAGCCAGCTCGTCACAACACAGACCCATTCCGCCGGCCACACGCTTGACCCCATCTTCTCCTCAAGCTCCCACGTCTCCTTCAGCCACACCACGGAACTCCTCTGGACCGACCACCGCTGCATCCATTTCACCTTCCAGAAACCCACCACACACCACCGCACCCAACAGATCCCACGCCGCTGCTGGAGCAAAGTCACCGAAGACCAACTTCGGGCAACCCTCGCTCTCAGCCCTCCCTCCGACCCATCCAACACCGACGACGCTGCCTGCAACCTCAGACGATGGATGGACGACTGTGCCAACACCCTCACCCCGCTGAAAAAACTCACCTACAGTGACACCACCAAAAGAGCCAGCTGGTTCACCCCGGAACTCCTAGCTTCCAAGCGTACCTGCCGGAAACTAGAGAAGAAATGGCACAGTGATAAGACACCAGACAGCCACGCAGCCCACAAAGACGCCATCCGTAACCACCACCACCTCATCAAGTCCGCCAAGAGAATCTCCTTCAAAGACCGCCTCGACAACAACGCACACAACAGCAAGGAGCTTTTCAACATCGTGAAGGAACTCTCCAACCCCAGCTCCAACACCAACGACATCCCGCCGTCGCAACCCCTGTGCGATTCCCGCGCCACCTTCTTCCACCGCAAGATCGCCGACATCCACGACAGCTTCAACACCCAGACAGCCCCAACTAAGATCGATGTACCAGACCAGCCGCACACCATCGACCACGACCCCCTGCCAGCCTGGGCCAGTGTGAACATCGAGGACACCATCAAGACCATGAGCACAATACACTCCGGCTCCCCGTCAGACCCTTTCCCGCACCACATCTTCAACAAAGCCAGCAGCTCCATCGCACCCCACCTGTGCAACGTCATCAATCTCTCCTTCGAGACCGCAACCTTCCCCGAGAGCTGGAAACATGCAGAGATCAACGCCCTACTCAAAAAACCCAAGGCGGACCCGAGAGACCTCAAGAACTTCCGGCCCATCTCCCTGCTTCCGTTCCCAGCCAAGGTCATCGAGAAGATCGTCAACAAACAGCTAACCCGATACCTCGAAGAAAACAGCATCCTGGACCCATCCCAATCGGGGTTCCGCAGCAACCACAGCACTGAGACTGCCCTCATCGCCGCCACCGACGACATCAGGATCCTGCTGGACAATGGTGAGACCGCAGCCCTCATCCTGCTGGACCTCTCTGCCGCCTTCGACACTGTCTGCCACCGCACTCTACGCGCACGCCTCCACGACGCAGGGATCCGAGACAAGGCCCTGGAATGGGCCACCTCCTTCCTTGCCGGCAGAACCCAGAGAGTCCGCCTCCCACCATTCCGATCCGAAGCCTCCGAGATCATCTGCGGCGTACCCCAGGGATCGTCCCTCAGCCCAACACTGTTCAACATCTACATGGCCCCGCTCGCACGCATCGCCAGACAGCACGACCTCAACATAATCTCCTACGCCGACGACACTCAACTGATCCTCTCCCTCACCAAGGACCCCCTCGCCGCCAAATCCAACCTCCATGAAGGAATGAAGGCCGTCGCCGATTGGATGAAGATCAGCCGACTAAAAGTGAACACGGAGAAGACAGAGGTCCTCATCCTCGGCTCCAACCCCTCAGCCTGGGACGACTCCTGGTGGCCAACGATGCTGGGAGCACCCCCGACACCCACCGACCACGCACGCAACCTGGGAGTCATCCTCGACTCAACGCTCTCCATGGCCAAGCAAGTCAATGCAGTCTCATCCTCCTGCTTCAACACCCTCCGCATGCTTCGCAAGATCTACAGGTGGATCCCGACAGACACAAGAAGAACAGTCACCCAGGCCCTCGTCAGTAGCAGACTTGACTATGGGAACGCCCTCTACGCGGGAGCCACGGCCAAGCTCATCAAGCGACTGCAACGCATACAAAACGCCTCTGCACGCCTGATCCTCGATGTACCACGCCACAGCCACATCACCCCCACCTGAGGAACCTGCACTGGCTCCCCGTCGACAGGAGAATCTCCTTCAAACTCCTCATCCACGCACACAAGGCACTCCACAAGACTGGCCCAGCCTACCTCAACAGACGACTCCTCTTCTACATTCCCAACCGCCAACTCCGCTCCGCCGACCTCTCCTCGCCACCGTCCCTCGCATTCGAAGAACTACCACCGGCGGCAGATCCTTCTCCCACCTCGCCGCCAGGACCTGGAACACCCTTCCACTAAGCCTACGACAGACCCAAGACCTGCTGACCTTCAGGAGGCTACTCAAGACCTGGTTGTTCGACCAGTAGCAGCACCCCCCCCTTTTTTTCCTTAGCGCCTTGAGACCCTCGCGGGTAAGTAGTGCGCTTTACAAATTCTGTGATTGATTGATTGAGTGCATTGCGGGCGCGCGAGTTATAGTTAGCTGAACTAACTATAACGGGGGAATTTCTATGGTTTTGTACGAGTGAAATGTCAACAAAAAGGTAGCACTCTGTGGAGACGCCACTCACGGGGAGTTAAAACCTCTTTCATGAGGACAGCAGTTGGGCCAGCCTCCACCTCCGATCAAAATCAAGAAAGCCAAACATGTTTCGGACATCGCCGTCCTTGTTCACTGGCAAAAGAAGGGAGAACAACAGCTTCTTAGTGGAACGCCTGCTCACTTTATTATTAAGGTCCCGCCCCAGTGGGCATTAAGTCCCGCCCTAATAGGCATGTGCAACATTGCACGCTGGTATTCGCAGTTCCACCATCTATCAATCCCCAGTGGGTGCTGCTGGGCCCCTCATATTACAACGATATCATACCCCAGTGGGTTGATTTGAAGTGTAGGATACTGAATCCACTGCCCATTCAAATGTCACTCACAAATGGGCCCCCCGTTCCAACAGCATCCTGTTTGTTCAAGTGGCCCTGGATCCGCTGTGTTGGCGGCGGGGCGTCTCCGCGGCCGGACTGGCCGCTAAACATCATCAACAAAAAGGTAGCCCTCTGTGGAGACACCACTCACGTGGAGTTAAAACTTCTTTCATGAGGACAGCAGTTGGGCCAGCCTCCACCTCCGATCAAAATCAAGAAAGCCAAACATGTTTCGGACATCGCCATCCTTGTTCACTGGCAAAAGAAGGGAGAACAACAGCTTCTTAGTGGAACGCCTGCTCACTTTATTATTAAGGTCCCGCCCCAGTGGGTGTTAAGTCCCGCCCTAATAGGCATGTGCAACATTGCACGCTGGTATTAGCAGTTCCACCAGCTATCAATCCCCAGTGGGTGCTGCTGGGCCCCTCATATTACAACGATATCATATCACAGTGGGTTGATTTGAAGTGTAGGATACTGAATCCACTGCCCATTCAAATGTCACTCACAACTGGGCCCCCCATTCCAACAGCATCACGTTTGTTCAAGTGGCCCTGGATCCACTGTGTTGGCGGCGGGGCGTCTCCGCGGCCGGACTGGCCGCTAAACATCATCAACAAAAAGGTAGCCCTCTGTGGAGATGCCACTCACGGGGAGTTAAAACCTCTTTCATGAGTACAGCAGTTGGGCCAGCCTCCTTTTTGTTGATGATGTTTAGCGGCCAGTCTGGCCGCAGAGACGCCCCGCCGCCAATACAGCGGATCCAGGGCCACTTGAACAAACGTGATGCTGTTGGAAAGGGGGGCTCATTTGTGAGTGACATTTGAATGGGCAGTGGATTCAGTATCCTACACTTCAAATCAACCCACTGGGGTATGATATCGTTTTAATATGAGGGGCCCAGCAGTACCCACTGGGGATTGATAGATGGTGGAACTGCTAATACCAGCATGCAATGTTGCACATGCCTATTAGGGCGGGACTTAACGCCCACTGGGGCGGGACCTTAATAATAAAGTGAGCAGGTGTTCCACTAAGAAGCTGTTGTTCTCCCTTCTTTTGCCAGTGAACAAGGACGGCGATGTCCGAAACATGTTTGGCTTTCCTGATTTTGATCGGAGGTGGAGGCTGGCCCAACTGCTGTCCTCATGAAAGAGGTTTTAACTCCCCGTGAGTGGCGTCTCCACAGAGGGCTACCTTTTTGTTGATGATATATATATATTTATTTATTTTTTTCACTGAAAAAAACAAAGGTTACAAGAACGCTATAGTTAGGCTCAAGTTTCGTCCAAACCAGAGAAATTCAGCAGTTATAGTTAGCTGAGCTAACTATATCGCGCCCTCGCAATGCACTGCTCATGACCTCACATATTACATCACTCATGACATGGTCAGTGACATCACTGATGACATCTCAAATGACATCACTGATGACATCACCCACAGAATCTCTGACGCAGCCATTCACACCCCCATGTAACCATTTATACACCCACTCCAACTTTCACTCTACCATTCTTGAAACACCCATACCAGTACTTACATACCCACTCTCTGATTCGTAGGTCTACACACACATCCACTCACTCACCCATATAGCCACTCATACACCCAGTCACTCACTAATACAGACACTGACATATCCACTCATACACCCACAGAGCTACTCACACACCTACTCAGACACTCATAGAGCTACTCACATACCTACTCACTCACCCATAGAGTCAATCACACTGCCACTTACTCACCTATTCAGTTATACACACACCAACTCACTTATTCATACAGATACTAATACATACTTACTCACCTATACAGTCACTGACACAAGCACACACTCACCCATACAGCCACTCTCACAATCACTCACACACACACTTACAGTCAATTATATACTCCAACACTCACATATACTGCCTTTCACATATGCGGTTACTCACCCATACACCACTGAGACGTCCATTCACGCACCGACACAGCCATACGCATACTCACTCACCCATACAGCCCCTCTCAGAGACACTCATGAACCCATACAGCCAGTGATTAACCCACTCACTCATCCATGCAGGGAGTCACCCACCCCCTCACTCACCCACACAGGCACTCATGCACCCATACAGGTACTAAGAGAAATTCAGCCGTTATAGTGAGCTGAGCTAACTATAACTCGCGCCCCCGCAATGCACTGCTGATGACGTCACATATTACATCACTCATGACATGGTCAGTGACATCACTGATGACATCACTGATGACATCTCAAATGACATCACTGATGACATCATCCAGTGACTGAGTGTTTCTAAAAAGTTTAAGAATGTTATATATATATATATTCACTGAAAAAACCATAGGTTTCAGGGACGTTATAGTTACAAATTAGCATTTAAAAAACCTTTGAAATTCACTGAAAAAACCATAGGTTTTAGGGACAGTTATAGTTATTTGGACATTGCACTCATACAAAACCCGTGAAATTCCCCGTTATAGTTAGTCCAGCTAACTATAACTCGCGCCCAGCAATGCACTGCTGATGACGTCACATATTACATCACTCATGACATGGTCAGTGACATCACTGATGACATCACTGATGACATCTCAAATGACATCACTGATGACATCACTGATGACATCATCCAGTGACTTTGTGTTTCTGTAAAGTTTAAATATTTTTAATATATATAGGAAAAGACGTATTGAAGAATGAGTGGGTGTGTAAGTGTCTGTATGGATGATTTAGTAGGTGCGTGACTGACTCTATAAGTGAGTGATTTAACGTATCTTACTGAATGCATGGGTTAGTGACTAAACTGGGTGAATGTCTGTATCCGTCTGTCTGTTGCTGTGTAAGTGGCTGCATGTGTTTGTGAATAGCTACATGAGTGTCTATATGAGTTATTGAATGCTTGTGTGAGTATCTGTATGGGTGCCTGAGTGATTGTGTGGGAGGGGTGTGTGCGACTCTGTGCATAGATGTGTGAGTGGGTGATTCACTGGGTGGATGGTTTAAAGAGTGCATCTGTGATAGACTGTATGGGTGGGTAAGTGTGTGTAAGAGTGTGTTAGTGAGTGAATGTATGTCCCAGTGGTACATGTGTGAGTAACTACATATGTGAAAGGCAGTATATATGTGTGTTGGAGTATATAAATAGCTATAAGCAAGAGTGAGTGATTGTGATAGTGGCTGTATGGATGAGTGTGTGCTTGTATCAGTGATTGTATAAGAGCGTAAGAATGTGCTAGTATTTGTATGAGTAAGTGAGCTGGTGTGTGTATAACTGTATAGGTGAGTAAATGGTAGTGTGTTTAATTATTTGCATGACTGACTAGGTGTGTGAGTACCTCTATGGATGAGTGGCGGTGTTTGAGTGTCTATATAGGAGTATGAGTGCATATGATAGTCCTGTACTGAGTGACCGTAAGTGTGAGTGAGTGGATGTGTGCGTAGACCTAAGAATCAGTGAGTGGGTATGTAGTTATTGGTGTTGGAGTGTCTATGGTTTTGCGAATGGCAGTCTGTAATTTAGAGTGGGTGTATCAAAGGTTATATTAGGGTGTGAGAAGATGCATGAAATTATCACGTGGATGATGTCATCAGTGATGTCATTTGAGATGTCATCAGTGATGTCATCAGTGATGTCACTGACCATGTCATGAGTGATGTAATATGTGACGTCATCAGCAGTGCATTGCGGGCGCGAGTTATAGTTAGCTGGACTAACTATAACGGGGGAATTTCACGGGTTTTGTACGAGTGCAATGTCCAAATAACTATAACTGTCCCTAAAACCTATGGTTTTTTCAGTGAATTTCAAAGGTTTTTTAAATGCTAATTTGTAACTATAACGTCCCTGAAACCTATGGTTTTTTCAGTGAATTTCAAAGGTTTTTAAATGCTAATTTGTAACTATAACATGTCTGAAACCTACGGTTTTTTCAGTGAATTTCAAAGGTTTTGTAAATGACAATTTTTAAATGTATTAATTGTTATATAAATTTTTTTCATACTGATTTCCAAACTGTTTAGAAACAATTTTTTTTTACATATTTTATTTTTTAAATTACATTGTAATTACATTATACATTACATTACAAAAAATACTTTCTCAGAATGAATTACTTTAGTTTAAATACTTTGCACATAGGCAATAGACTTTTAAGTACAGTAGTTACAGTTGTTGCAATGGGCAACACATTTTCAAACACAATGCAACATTCAGCTCAATGTGAATTTCTAGTTAAATGCAATTAGTTACTTTATGGATTACTTTTCTAACCACAGGACTGGATCCTAGATTCAGTCCTGGTACATCTCCTGTAAACAGTTGAGTAAAAGCGTTTTGGTTACAGTAGTGATTTTTAAGGAATATTATTGTATTTTAAAAGTTGACACTTAGAAACTTTTCTCATAGACTCACCAATGTTATCCTATGGAAGGAAATTCACTTAGCAGGTAAAAACTGTTATCGTTACTTTTTCTTACTCAGTGTTGGATCCTGGATCCAGCACTGGTGCATCTCCTGTAAACAGTTGAAAGAATGCGTTTAAGTCATACAGGCGATTTTTAAGGAATATTTGTAGTTTGTGAAAATCGACACTTTGAAAGTTTTCTGCTGAAAACCAGACAATGGATTCCTATGGAAGAAAATATAAGTTACTGGTAAGTACGGTTAAAATTACTTTTCAGGGTCAGTGCTGGGCTAAAAGATGCAGCACTGGGTTCTCTCCTGATAACAGGTGAGTAAATTGGAATTCGTACTTTGGTTGATTTTAGAGGAATATTATAAAGTTCCAAAACTCCACACTTAGAAGAATTTCCAAGTGAAACCAGTCAATGTTAGCCTATGAAGGAAATTCAAGTTACCGGTAAGTACGGTTAAAATTACTTTTGAGGATCAGTACTGGGCTGAAAGATGCAGCACTGAGGTCTCTCCTGATAACAGGTGAGTAAATCGGAATTCGTATTTCGGCTGATTTTAGAGGAATATTTTAAAGTTCCAAAACTCCACACAGAAGAATTTCCAAGTGAAACCAGTCAATGTTAGCCTATGAAGAAAATTCAAGTTACCGGTAAGTACGGATAAAATTACTTTTCAGGACCAGTACTGGGCTGAAAGATGCAGCACTGAGGTCTCTCCTGATAACAGGTGAGTAAATCGGAATTCGTATTTCGGCTGATTTTAGAGGAATATTTTAAAGTTCCAAAACTCCACACTTAGAAGAATTTCCAAGTGAAACCAGTCAATGTTAGCCTATGAAGGAAAAGCAAGTTACCGGTAAGTACGGTTAAAATTACTTTTCAGGACCAGTACTGGGCTGAAAGATGCAGCACTGAGGTCTCTCCTGATAACAGGTGAGTAAATCGGAATTCGTATTTCGGCTGATTTTAGAGGAATATTTTAAAGTTCCAAAACTCCACACTTAGAAGAATTTCCAAGTGAAACCAGTCTATGTTAGCCTATGGAAGGAAATTCAAGTTACTGGTAAGTACGGTTAAAATTACTTTTCAGGATCAGTACTGGGCTGAAAGATGCAGCACTGAGGTCTCTCCTGATAACAGGTGAGTAAATCAGAATTCGGATTTCGGCTGATTTTAGAGGAATATTTTAAAGTTCCGAAACTCCACACTTAGAAGAATTTCCAAGTGAAACCAGTCAATGTTAGCCTATGAAGGAAATTCAAGTTACCGGTAAGTACGGTTAAAATTACTTTTCTGGACCAGTACTGGGCTGAAAGATGCAGCACTGAGGTCTCTCCTGATAACAGGTGAGTAAATCAGAATTCGGATTTCGGCTGATTTTAGAGGAATATTTGTATGTTTCAAAAATCAACACTTAGAAACTTTTTCAGCAAAAAGCAGGCAATGATATCCTATGGAAGGAAATTCAAGTTACTGGTAAGTACGGTTAAAATTACTTTTGAGGAGCAGCACTGAGGTCTCTCCTGATAACAGGTGAGTAAATCGGAATTCGTATTTCGGCTGATTTTAGAGGAATATTTTAAAGTTCCAAAACTCCACACTTAGAAGAATTTCCAAGTGAAACCAGTCAATGTTAGCCTATGAAGGAAATTCAAGTTACCGGTAAGTACGGTTAAAATTACTTTTCAGGACCAGTACTGGGCTGAAAGATGCAGCACTGAGGTCTCTCCTGATAACAGGTGAGTAAATCGGAATTCGTATTTCGGCTGATTTTAGAGGAATATTTTAAAGTTCCAAAACTCCACACTTAGAAGAATTTCCAAGTGAAACCAGTCAATGTTAGCCTATGGAAGGAAATTCAAGTTACTGGTAAGTACGGTTAAAATTACTTTTCAGGACCAGTACTGGGCTGAAAGATGCAGCACTGAGGTCTCTCCTGATAACAGGTGAGTAAATCAGAATTCGGATTTCGGCTGATTTTAGAGGAATATTTTAAAGTTCCAAAACTCCACACTTAGAAGAATTTCCAAGTGAAACCAGTCAATGTTAGCCTATGAAGGAAATTCAAGTTACCGGTAAGTACGGTTAAAATTACTTTTCTGGACCAGTACTGGGCTGAAAGATGCAGCACTGAGGTCTCTCCTGATAACAGGTGAGTAAATCAGAATTCGGATTTCGGCTGATTTTAGAGGAATATTTGTATGTTTCAAAAATCAACACTTAGAAACTTTTTCAGCAAAAAGCAGGCAATGATATCCTATGGAAGGAAATTCAAGTTACTGGTAAGTACGGTTAAAATTACTTTTGAGGAGCAGCACTGAGGTCTCTCCTGATAACAGGTGAGTAAATCGGAATTCGTATTTTGGCTGATTTTAGAGGAATATTTTAAAGTTCCAAAACTCCACACTTAGAAGAATTTCCAAGTGAAACCAGTCAATGTTAGCCTATGAAGGAAATTCAAGTTACCGGTAAGTACGGTTAAAATTACTTTTGAGGATCAGTACTGGGCTGAAAGATGCAGCACTGAGGTCTCTCCTGATAACAGGTGAGTAAATCGGAATTCGGATTTCGGCTGATTTTAGAGGAATATTTGCACAATGGTGAAGGGAGGGGCGGGGCCTGAGGTGACATCTGTGCAAACGCGCCCCGTGGTGCGTTTTAAGTTGGGGGATTAAGTCCCCCTGAATCATGAGGGTCCCTACGGGCCAACTAGCCCACCAGGAACCTCCAGTATGCGCCAGGGGGCTGCGTTGCAGAGACATGTACAGAGGCCTCACCCCGTTTTACACCTCTCTGCAACGCAGCTCTGTGGCGCTTTCTGGACGTACCTGTTGGGCTAGTTGGCCCCCAGGGACCCTCAGGATTGAAGAGGATTTAATTCCCCATCTTAAAACGCGCCACGGGGCCTGTTTGCACACATGTCACCTGAAGCCCGCCCCCTCCCTTCACCACTGTGCAAACGCGCCCCGTGGCGCGTTTTAAGTCGGGGGATTAACTCCCTTGAATCCTGAGGGTCCCTGGGGTGCAACTAGCCCACCATATACCTCCAAAGCGCCATAGAGCTGCGTTGCAGAGAGGTGTAAAAAGTGGCGTGGCCTCTGTACACCTCTCTGCAAGGCAGCCCCTGGCGCATACTGGAGGTTCCTGGTGAGCTAGTTGGCCCCCAGGGACCCCCAGTATTCAAGGGGATTCGTTCCCCTCTGCAAACGCGCCAGGGCGCGTTTGCAGAGTGGTGAAGGAAGGGGCGGGGCCTGCGGGCCCGATCGTTTTTTTTGTTGTTTTTTTGTTTTCCCCCTGAAGGGGGCTGTGTAGCCCCCTTCCTTTTTCCTATTTTAGGCCCTGGGGACCCCATCCCCCAGGGCCTTACCACCCATTTTAATTAAAATTAAAAAAAAAAAACGGGAAGGGGCCGCGTGGCCCCCTTCCCTGGGCCTGTATTGGCCCCGGGGACCCCATCCCCGGGGCATGGCCTGTTTTTTTTATTTGGAGGGGGCAGCGTGGCCCCCTCCTCAGGCCATTTAAGGCCCCGGGGACCCCATCCCCGGGGCCGGCCTTACACTTTTTTAAATTATTTTCTTTTTTTACTTTGTGGAGGGGGCTGCGTGGCCCCCTCCGTGGCCACTTATGGCCCTGGGGACCCCATCCCCCGGGGCCTGGCCTCTCGTTGGGGACTGTGGGGGTCCCCAATCCCCCACAGTCCCGCCGGCTCCCCGTGTCCTACGGGAGCCGGCATTGCTTACACATGGGGAGCAGCTAACATGCTGCTCCCCATGTGGAAAAGCAATCTGCTTGGATATTGGAAGAGAGAGCAGGTTTCCTGCTCTCTCTTCCAATATCCAAAGCAGTTTGCTATGGCAGGACGGGAGCCGCGAGGCTCCGTCCTGCCATAGCAAACTACAGTGTCCCGGGGGTAGGCACCCGGGACACTGCAGGAGCTGGCCCTGGGGGTGGCGGTCCCCAGGGCCATCAAGGGCTCCAGGAGGGGGCCGCGCGGCCCCCCTCCCTACATTTTGAAAGCCCCGGGGAGGTGGTGGTCCCCGGGGCTTGGAGGTCCAAAACGGACCCCCATTGTAATTTTCTTAGTGCCCCGGGGAGGTGGTGGTCCCGGGTCGTGTGAGGGGCTGGAGCCCCCACACAGGTTTTAATTAAAAAAGAAGCCCCGGGGAGGTGGTGGTCCCCAGGGCTGCGGGAGGGCTCAGAGCCCTCCCGCACCATTCTACATAAAGCCCCGGGGGTGGTGGTCCCCGGGGCTTGGGGAGCCCTTAGAGGCCCCCACACATAAAATTAACCCCCCAGCATGCCCCCGGGACTTGGCCCACCCGGGGGCAATTAACTATCGAGCGCGGGAGACCGCGCTTCGATTTTTTTGGCAGGGTTCGCGCTCTTTGAGCGCATCCTGCCGATTTAAAAAAAAAAAATTTTTTGCCCAGGGGGTCCTTGTGGGACCCCTGAGCAGACCTAGGGGGTCAGGGTGTTTCTACCCTGCCCCCTTTGTGCGCTTTGCGCACTTGTTTCTGTCCCTCGGTTCTACCGAGGGACAAAATGGCTGCCAACACTTCCTGATTTGGAGTGTTGACAGCCAATTAACATAAAGCTCGTGCTCGGGAGGATCCGCGGCCCTAGATATATCTATCTTTTTTACTTTTCATTTTCTCAGCAACTACTGAACGGATTTACACCATTTAACAAAAGGGTTCTTTCTGAACCAAGAACTACCTCTTTGCCAAATTTGGTGTAATTCCGTTCAGCAGTTCGGGCTGTAGCCGTGTCTAAAGTTTCCTATGGAAAATTGCATGGGGAAAACGCGTTTTGGGACCCCCCTTTTTCTCGGCCCCCGCTTACGAATCCCCCGAGACTTTCAGGGTAGGAGCGGACCGGAGCGGGCCACAAAGTTTGAAAATTTTGCGAAGATACGTCAACCGGCAAGAGAGTTATTTCAAATAGAATGTCGCGGATTTCCTATGGATAATAGGTTGTAACTATAACTATCTACTGGCGACCGCCAGTAGATAATATATATATATATATATATATAAAAATCAAACCAACTTTATTCGTTTTTCACATATAAAACCATAAAAGTACTCTGATATAAAACAATACATGGTATTAAAAGAATTCATAAAATAATTACACATTCGTCACATGATGGACCAAACTACCCTGAGAATCTCATATAATGCATAACCTGAAATATATTATAAAGTGCATATACCCTAGATCATAAAAATAAAATGAAAACCCTTAAAAGGATGAGTCCCGAGGCCTCATCTGATCTATATATATCATCTGGGTAACTAAAATAAAGACAAGCCCTAACTGCTACTGACATTTAGTCAAGGCAGGCTCTAAGCTTCACTGCTGATTTTAGGAAATTAGGAACAAATAAAATAGAATCTCCATGCAACAGTTGTAAATAGACAAGAGCTGGATGCACCTGCTTAAATTCCAACCTCCTTAAAATAGGGGTAATAAAAACTTTCCGGGGGGTCGCATAATACTTACACAATAATAGAATGTGAAGCAAATCCTGTGGAGACTCACCGTTGCAGCCACAGGATGCTAGAACATGGCCTCTACTACTCCCCCGTGGTGAGGCCAACAAGAGGTGAAAAAGATCTAAGCGAAAACTGGTCAATAAGAAGCGTTCGTAAGTGCTTAAAGGTCCCAGGAGATATGGCTCAGTCAATAGTGTTGTTTTCAATATTAAAAATTTACGAACACTGGGTTTCCTCAATTCCAGCTCTTCCCTCTCTAGTTTCCTTAGACTGCAAAAGGACTCCCTAGCCCACGCCAGAACCCTCTTAGGTGCAGATTCAGGGTTTGTATATAATTCTACTCTTCCTAATCTTTCAAAACTACTCTTTATGTATCTGAGCCAGGGAATGTGATGGGCATAGTTAAGGGGCATACACTCCTTCAATATCAATTGAGTCAAAGACGATCCTTCATTCAGCCAGATTTTAAGCCAAAATATTAGTGGGCGAAGAGCCAATATGTCACACAGATAGGGCACCCCCAGTTCTTCATGTACCACCATATTAGACATTCCACGGGCCACACCTAACAAACACTTTAAGAATGTGTTCTCAGCCACTTGTAACTCGTCCATAGTGAAGTACCCCCATATTTCGCTGCCATAAGAGGCTTTCACGACACACTTAGCCTGATATATCTTTAAAAGTGCCGCAATCAGTCTCTTACCTAATTTAGAAGCAGAAATTAAAAATGGCCATATTTGCCCGCACTAGGTCTCCCCTCTTTCTCTGTTTTAGTGGGCCCCATTTCATTTTCTCATCCATATGACCCCCAGGTACGAAAAGACATCAGTGCGGGGGAACCTGAGTGGATCCTACCCTAAATTGAAAAGTCTTTTTCGTGCGAAGACCCACCTGCATCACATAAGATTTGGAGTCGTTTATTGATAAGTCCAGGCCCACCATAAAGGTGGAGAAGTAGTTAAGCAGTGTTTGTAACAAGATATAAGGACCGCGTCATCCGCGTATAGTAAAACCGGCAGACCACGTCGACCTACCTGCAGATAATCAACCCTTGTCGTTGTTAAAACTTTGCCCAAATCATTAATATACAAATTAAACAGGAAGGGGGCTAAAATACACCTTTGGCTTACTCCTCTCTTTATGGCAAAATTACAGGAAACTCTTAAATCTTGTGAAAATCTAACCTGTGCCTTTGTTGCTTGGTGGAGGTTTTCCAGAAAATAAACAATGTTGCCATCTACCCCGATAGCCAGCATGGTCTGCCAAAGTTTATCCCTGTTCACGCGATCAAACGCAGAGGACAGATAAATAGTACCAGGGCGGGCAACCGTGTATTTATTGAGAATCATAGCTAGGTTAAGGCACTGGCCCACGGTGGACTACCCTGGGCGGAACCCGTACTGGACGTCCGATAAGATAGCGTGTTCCTCTGCCCAGCTAGTCAACCTATCTAAAAGTACTTGACCCACCACCTTAACCACCAAGTCCAGCAATGAAATTGGTCTATAGCAGTGAGTGCTGTCTTGATTGCCTTTTTTAAAAACAGGCACTATAGTGGAAGTAGCCCATGACTCAGGACAGCCGGATTTTGCTGCTGCATTCATGACTGCCGTAGGAATTGGCACCCAAAAAGTTGGGTCTGATTTAAAAAGGCCTGACGGAATGCCATCAGGGCCCGGGGCTTTATTGCTTGACAACCTGACGATACCATCCTCAACCTCTTCTATATTAAAAACGAGATCAGGGGTACCTGCCTCATGATCAGAGGGGCAGTTTAGTTCTGGAGGACAGTGGAACATGGGTTCAAAATGGAGTATCCACTCCTCCTCAGTAATATGGGCACCCAGTGCACTTCCTTCCTCGTGATTTAAAAAGGGGCTATTAATTATGCTCCAAAACCTGGAACTGTCCCTCAGCGTGCTGCCTCAATTAACTCCTTCCAGGCTTCCTCCTTTAACGTGGACTTACGTCTTGCCAGTTCCGTTTTATACCTCCTTCGGTAGGTTCTGAATAATGTGGAATCTCTTGGGCTCCTATTTAAGGCTTCCCGCAATTTCCTAGCAGCCCGAGAGCAATGGGAATCAAACCATCTGGGTATCTGAGTAGCAGGTTGCCGACCCGGGGCACATAGAAAGTCACTTATTTTAACAGAAATGGTTTTAAAAGCACTAATAACCTCCCCTGGAGCCGTAGACGGGGTGGTGCATAGGGATAACTCGTTAGCACACAAGACAGATATTGACTCATAAAATATATCTGGGGATATCTGGGCCCATTTTAACTGTCTTCCACCATCTGTTGGTCTCACCACCCCACACTGCCTGCCCCCCCCTCTGTGCGGCAGTAGGGGCCCACTAAAATGAACACACAAAGGGTTGTGGTCACTATATACACTGGCTTGAATAACAAATCCTGCGAATAATTCAAATAGAGGCGATGATACCAGTATGAAATCAATAAATGAGCCACCACCCGTCCCATTTAAGGATTGAATAACGGCCTTTATACGCGCGTCGGTTGAACACATAAGGGACAATAAGTCAAATTCATGAAGGAAACCGTTCAATGTATCCCCTTGTAAAGAGTGTTCAAAATTAATTCCCCTCACACATGGGCAACCCAAATCGGCCAAACTAAAGACCCTGGGGTCACCACATGGGTGGATATTAAAATCCCCGGCAATCACAAAATTTTGGAAAGCAACATTAAGATGTTGCCTTAAAAAGGAGCCCAACATGGTAATATTACACGCGCCCTTGGCGCAGGATGTTGAATAATAAAAATTATTAAGACCCAATTTGTGGGACCCCTTGCGAAGTACCAGGGACTGTATACACGGACTCTCTATAGGCAGAGCCGATATCTTATATTCTACTGCCAGAGAAATATAAATTGCAAGGCCACCTCTTGATCTTCCTGCAGGTGAGGGGGTAGCCGGAACAAAGAACGACTTATAGCCCTCCAATGGTAAACTACTTTCAGACAACCATGTTTCCTGCAGGCAAATCACACTGAACTGTTTTATAAATACAATCCACGAAGGGTCAGAAAACTTGTTAGCTAAGCCGGCAATATTCCATGATAGAAAATTGCGATCAATTTCACCCAAGGTCCAATTGCTTTGCCGTGTTGTTTCCTACTGAGTAGTAGATGTCACTGGATCCATGAGAGCAGGCCCACTAAGTCAATCGCAGGCATCCATAGCGTCCAAGGGTGCAAAACAGCTTGTTAACTCCATAAGGGGTAGAACTGACTGCTGCCCGCCTTGTGCTGGCCAATACATATGATTTGGATTAGGATTTAAATTTGGATTTGTATTCCTGAGAGGTGGATATGGTGGTGTCTGCCTGTTAAATGGAGCCCTGGTGGTATTAGTCATGTAATTCCGCCCAAATGTCTCAGGTTTGTAAAAAAAAACAAGAGGTAGAGCCATGATGGATGACTTGGGGCAAAGAGGAGCGTTATTCAGAGTTGTAACCAAAATCCTTTCCGCAATGTGAGGTCTATTGAAATTGATGATAACACAATCACCCTTGCAGGACTTATGAGAACTGCCTACCCAATTGACCCTTCGCACCATGTTAATGTTTTTCTCTACCTTTGTGCCTAGAGCAGTATTACAGGATAACCAATATAAGACTTTATTCTTCAATTGAGAGTAATCCTCCATGGCACCCTGAGGGAGAGTTGGCACATTCTCCAGGATCATAACATACGGTGTTGATTCTGCTGGCAGATGTATGACAGGCAGATTCTGCGTAAAGCCCTCCCCTCTCCCCTGGGATGGCTCTCCAGCTTTGTTACTCTCAGGGATGGGTTGATCCGTGTAGAAAACCTTTCCGCTGGGCCAATGTCTGAGCAGGGATTTGAAACTGTGTGGATCAAAGAAGAGGGCGAAAGCTGTCGGGAGTGTGCTTGGCCCCTTGTTGTCTTTAAAGGTGAAAGTGGATACTCACTAATGTTTGAGTGTGGGGCTACCAAGGTGGGGCAATCCGTTGCTGGGGGAACCATTAGGGGCCTTGATTCCAGGTTGACGGCTTCACCCCTTAGGGGTACACAGCATTTGAGGTCAGAAAGTCCCTTTTCAATAAAGGACAAACGTTGGAGTAATGAACCCAGTTTGGAGTCCATTATAGCCTTCAAAGAGTCCTGGAAGGATTCTAATATGCACATCATATCTACCTTTGTCAATACTTGATCGATTTGGAACTTGTGGGATGTCAATTCGGCTCTTGGTCTTTTGGCCTTTCCCCCAGGCATTTGGCCCTTTCTTTTTGTGCCCGACCCTTGACTAACCAACTCTACACCTCCCGGTCTCCCTCGCGTAGCAAATTTGGCAGCTATTGGTTCAACCGGAAGCTTGATAGGAGTGTCCACCACATGCCCCTGGCTTGAAGGTACTTTGTCCCCCCTAGAATTATTAACCACAATTGTGGGTATAAGGGGTGAATGCTGGCCAATTGTACAACTGTTCAGTCTGTCGGGTTCTTGCACCCCAGAATTATTTGATGATCCATCAGCACTATCCGCAGACATTTGACCCCCTGTGGGCATGTGTGGGGGACCATTTACCGGGGACCTAGAGAGACTCCTTATCGAGCACTCCTGTGGCCCGCTGTAAGAAAGAGTCGATAGTCACTACAGAGCCTGTTGTGGCCCTCCCGGGATCCGTAGTCATCTTACATTTCCCCATGGTGTACCCAAGACTATGAGCTGTGTGACGGGCTTCAACACAAAAATAACCAAACTCAGGGACTACTGGTGCATACACAGCCTTGGTGCTTGGTTACCTAATACTACAGCCCTGTAACCAGATAAACAATTTACAAATGTCAGTAATAATGAATATAAGGGGAGCTGCCTCCCTACCTGCTCCTCTGCCACTGGAGCTGGAACTGGAGCTGGAAGATGGTCAATCTTGCCGTAACAAGCGAAATGGTTGAAAGGCCGCACTTTGAACCCTAGCCCATGGTATAATCTCACTTTGGCTGCACTTCGGAAAGCATGCAAGAAATTAGAACGCGCATGGAGAAAAGACTATGACTCTGTGGGAAAGAAATGCTATCTGTCCGCCATAAAAAACTATCATAGAACCATTTGTACGGTCCGAGCAGCTTTCTATGCCAATGAAATAAAGCTTAGCTCTAATCCGGCCAAATGTATTTTTAAAATTCTTAAGGACCTCGGAGTAACTCTTCTGTTTCTATGATTACCTCTGAGCAACAGTGTGAAGACTTGGCAAAGTTTTTTGTTGATAAAGTGAATACCATCTATCGGTCCTTTGCGCAAGGGTCTTCTCCTCTAGCCGTTCGTCATGAGCCCCCTCCTTTACATTCTTTGGCAGCTATTCCCAGTATAACGCTGGAAGAGTTTTCTTTACTGAGCAGGAAAATTAAGTCTGGCTCTCCGGCCGATCCTTTAAAACCTGCCCAGTTCAGGGATTCACTGTCTCTCTTCCTGGCCATGTTGTTAATACTTCTTTTACTACGGCCTGGTCCCTGTGCTGTGGAAACAGGCGAGGGTATCCCCTATTCTTAAAAAACCCTCACTTGACCCAGCAAAGCTGGAAAACTTTCGGCCTATATCGCTCCTTCCTTGGGTAGCTAAGATTGCTGAGGCCCATGTAAACAATATCTTAATGAAACATCTCACTACCAATAACATCTTGGATCCTTCTCAAAATGGTTTCCGCCCTGGTCACAGTACAGAGACGGCTCTTCTGGCTGTGACAGAACATCTGCGGACCATTCTTGATTCCGGTCATACAGCGGCACTGATTCTACTTGATCTGAGTGCCGCATTTGACACGGTTTCACATAAAATTCTGTTACAGCGTTTGGAGGAGGCTGGGGTGGTGGGCCTAGCACTAGAGTGGTTCAGATCATTCCTGACAGAGAGATCTTTTCGAGTTTCGGCCCCCCCGTTTCTTTCTCAGGTTCATTCCATCGGGCAGGGGGTACCACAGGGCTCTGCATTGAGCCCCATATTGTTTAATCTTTATGTTCAGCCTCTTGCTAAGGTGGCTAGGAACTTGGGCCTCACCATGGTCTCGTATGCAGATGATACACAGCTGATGGTGGCCCTGTCCTATGGTTCCACTCAGGATGCCTCAAGGTTTCGGAGCGGCCTGGCCGCTGTGGCAGACTGGATGACTTCAAACTGTCTCCAGTTGAATGCGACGAAAACAGAGCTACTGTTGGTGGGGAGGGACAAGAGCCTCTGGAGTGAACAATGGTGGCCTAACATACTTGGTTGTACCCCCACCCCTAAATTGGTGGTAAAAAACTTGGGGGTATGGATGGATGCTACCCTTAGCTTTCAAGAACATACCAAAAGAGTTGCGGGTACCTGTTTTGGCCTCCTGCGGGGACTGAGGCCCCTGTTGAAGTTTTTTGATTCTTCTACGCGCCAATTGATTGTGCAATCAGCCATTCTATCCAGACTGGATTATGCTAATTCGCTCCTGTTGGGAGCTAATCAGGCTGAGATATTGCGATTGCAGCGTGTTCAAAACGCTGCCGCCAGGGTCCTGCTAGGGCTCCCAAGTAACTGTCCTTCTACTAGGGCCATCCGGAGGTTACATTGGCTTCCGGTGGCCAAGCGGATCCAATTCAAGGCTCTTTGCCTATCTTTTAAGATTCTGAAACTTGCCTCGCCCAGTCTCCTGGCTAATTTGCTAGTCCTGTATGTCCCCACTCGCCAGCTGCGCTCCTTGGGACAGCATTTGGTAATCGTCCCCCGTGTGAAGCGCCTTCGGGTCGGAGGTCGATCTTTCCGCTATTTAGCTGCCAAGTTATGGAATTCCCTGCCTCCTCAGATTCGTAGCTTGGATCGTATTGTGGACTTCAGGAAAGCAATTAAAACTTTTCTTTTTCCTTCTGCTTAGTCCTGTTGTCCTCTGTATACTCCTTACGCCTACTTGTTGTGTTCTTAGCCCTGTTCCTTCTGACGCTGGCAGCTCCGGGACGCCTCTTTGCTGGGGCAGCTGTGCGCTATATAAACTCAGGTAACATAACATAACATAACTGGGGGTTGAGGAAAGTTAAGAAGAATGAAACCAAGAGGGTAGGCCCAGCCCAGCCTCCTCCGGTCTCGGACGGGCGCAGATGGGCCTGCCCTTGGCCTGGGCTTTGCAAGGACGTGGTCTGGGCAGGCCCGCACGCGTCCCGCGCTGCGGGGGCCCTGCGGGCTTCTTAAGCGCCTCCAGGCACGTCACAGAGACGTTGGCAGCATAGTGGCCGCTTTGCAGGCTGGGACTTGTGGTCTTTGCTGGCAGAACTCCGTGTGGCGGTAACTGCTCCCTTGAGAAGTTAAAAAACGGCTCCCGCACTTTGGGGGCCCTGCGGGCTTCTTAACCCCTTCGATGCTCATGACGAGCTCAGCTCGTCATGCTGCGCGGTGGGCGTGTGCGCATGACGAGCTGAGCTCGTCACGACCGCACCCGCGATCGGAATGTCCAGCACCTGGGCGGAATTCCGATCGCGGTGAAGCGGTTAAGCGCCTCCAGGCGCATCACAGAGACGTTGGCAGCGTAGCAGCTGCTTTGCGGGCTGGGACTTGTGGTCCTTGCTGGCAGAACTCTGTGTGGCAGTAACTGCTCCCTTAAGAAGTTAAAAAACAACTCCTGCACAGTGGGGGCCCTGCGGGCTTCTTAAGCACCTCCAGGCGTGTCACAGAGACGTTGGGGGTATAGCGTCCACTTTGCGGGCTGGGACTTGTGGTCCTTGCTGGCAGAACTCTGTGTGTCGGTAACTGCTCCCTTGAGAAGTTAAAAAATGGCTCCTGCACTGCGGGGGCTCTGCGGGGGCCCTACAGGCTTCTTAAGCGCCTCCATGTGCGTCACAGAGACGTTGGCAGTGTAGCGGCAGCTTTGCGGGCTGGGACTTGTGGTCCTTGCTGGCAGAACTCTGTGTGGCGGTAACTGTTCCCTTGAGAAGTTAAAAAACATCTCCCAAGGTGTATTGAAGAATGAGTGGGTGTATGAGTGTCTGAATGGATGATTTAGTGGGTGCGTGACTAATTAAACGTGTCTTAGTGATGCATGGATGAACGACTAATCTGTGTGAATGTCTGTATCAGTCCGTCAGTTGGTGTGTAAGTGGCTGAATGGGTTGGTGAGTAGGTACATGATTGCCTATATTGGTTATTGATTAGTTGTCTGAGTACCTGTATGAGTGCCTGAGTGCCTGTGTGGTTGGGTGAGGGTGTGTGTGACTCCCTGCATGGATGTATGAGTGGGTGAATCCCTGGGTGTATGGGTTCCTGAGCGCATCTGCGAGGGGCTGTATGGGTGAGTGAGTGTGCGTATGGCTGTGTTGGTATGTGAATGGATGTCTCAGTGGTATATGTGTGAGTAACTACATATGTGAAAGGCAGTATATGTGAGTGTTGGAGTATATAAGTGACTATATGTGAGAGTGAGTGATTGTGAGAGTGGCTGTATGGATGAGTGTGTTTGTGTCAGTGATTGTAGAAGAGAGTAAGTATGTGTTAGTAACTATGAATATGTGAGGTAGTGTGTGTATAACTGTATAGGTGAGTAAATGGGAGTGTGATGGATTCTTTGGGTGACTGACTAGGTGTGTGAGTAACTCTATGGGTGAGTGGCGGTGTGTGAGTGTCTGTATGGGTGTATGAGTGCATATATCAGTGGCTGTATTGATGAGTGACTGTGTGTATGAGGGACTGTATGGGTTAGTGAGTGGATGTGTGTATAGACCAATGAATCAGTGACTGGGTATGTACTAACTGGTATTGGTGTGTCTATGGTTTTGGGAATGGCAGTCTGTATTTTAGAGTGGGTATATGAAAGGTTATATTAGGGTGTGAGGAGGTACATCAGATATTAAGTGGATGATGCCATCAGTGATGTCATTTGAGATGTCATCAGTGATGTCACTGACCATGTCATGAGTGATGTAATATGTCATCAGCAGTGCATTGTGGGGGCGCGAGTTATAGTTAGCTTACCTATCTATAACAGCTGAATTTCTCTGGTTTTGTACGAGTGAAATGTCAGCCTAATTATAACGTCCCTGAAACCTGTGGTTTCTTCAGTGAATATCCAAGGTTTTATTAAATGCTAATTCCTAACTATAATGTCCCTGAAACCTGTAGTTTTTTCAGTGAATTTCTAAGGTTTTTTAAATGCTAATTTTCAACTATGACTACATAGGTAGGACATGTACAGAAAGAGGAAGAAAGGCACAGAAAGAAGCAAGAGAGGTGCAGAAAGATGCAAGAGAGGTGCAGAAAGAGGAAGAAAGGTGCATAAAGAAGCAAGAAAAATGCAGAACGAGGCAACAGAAGTCCAGAAAGAAGAAGAAAAGTGCAGAAAGAAGCAAGAGAAGGGCAGAAAGAAGCAACAGAGGTGCAGAAAGAGGCCTACTTCGACTGTACCTTTCCATAGACTCATACAAAGTAGCCTAATCACTAATTCTCCCCCCAAGATGTCTTAAACCTCACTTTTCTCTTGAAGGTTCACTATTCATCGACTGCTCAGAATGTTAGGCCTACCAAATGTAAAACAGTAATCCTAACCACATCGCTGTTGTAAGACTGACCAAGTTTGTGAATGCATGCGTGTATCTCTACTTTTACCTAGTGACATGGTACATAAAAATAAACATACAAATACTTGAATACCTGTGTTTCAAACAGCATGCTCTGTAAATTTGTGTACAAAAAGGTGTATGTATTTCTTTCTGCTCATAATACAGGGTATATGGGTATTCAAAAGTATATTTGAGGGGCTCTATAACACCTATATACATAAGACATGTCTGCCTGTGCAACCGAATGACAGAGCAGAACTGAGAAGATTTAACCACCTTTAGGAGAAGCTACCCGCTTTTAAGCTACCATCTTCAGATGCATAACACATGTGAGACTACATATACAATTAGACATATACATCAGTCACAAGAGCACGCAGACCTTTAAACTTGACAGCTTGCACTTCCCATTTGAGTACAGAAAAAGGCGATGAGGTCCAGAAAGAAGCAAGAGAAGTGCAGAAAAAGACAAGAGAGGTGCAAAAAGAGTAACAAATGTGCAGAAAGAGGCAAGAGAAGTGCAGAAAGAGGCAGGAGGGAGACAGAAAGAGGCAGGAGAAGTACAGAAAGAAGCAAAAGAGGTGCAGAAAGAGGCACGAGAACAGCAGAAAGAGGCAAGAGAGGTGCAGAAAGAGGCAAGAGAGGTACAGTAAAAGGGTAGAAGGGTGCAGAAAGAGGCAAGAGGGGTGTAGAAAGATGCAAGAGAGGTGCAGAAAGAAGCAAGAGAAGTGCAGAAAGAAGCAACCGAGGTGCAGAGAGAGGCAAGAGTGGTGCAGAAATAGGCAAGAGAGGGGCAGAAAGAGGGAAGACAAGTGCAAAAAGAGGCAACAGGGGTGTAGAAAGAAGCAAGAGAGGTGCAGAAAGAAGCAAAAGAGGTGCAGAAATAGGCAAGAGAAGTGCAGAAAGTGGCAAGAGAGGTGCAGAAAGAGGCAAAAGAGGTGCAGAAAGAGGGAAGAGGGGTGCAGAAAGAGGCAAGAGGGGTGCAGAAAGAAGAAAGAGAGGTACAGAAAGAAGCAAGAGAAGTGCAGAAAGAAGCAACAGGGTTGCAGAAAGAGGCTAGAGGGGTGTAGAAAGAGGCAAGAGAAGTGCAGAAAGAAGCAACAGAGGTGCTGAAGGAGGCAAGATAACTGCTGAAAGAGGCAAGCGAGTTGAAGAAACAGGCAAAAGAGGTGCAGAACGAGGGAGGAGGGGAGCAGAAAGAGGCAAGAGGGGTACAGAAATTTGCAAGAGAGGTGCAGAAAGAGGCAAGAACAGTGCAGAAAGAAAGAACCACCAGAGGTGCAGAAAGAGGCAAGAGGATACAGAAAGAGGCAAGACAAGCGCAGAAAGAAGCAAAAGAGGTGCAGAAAGAGGCAAGAGAGGTGCACAAAGAGGGAAGAAGGGTACAGAAAGAAGCAAGAGAGGTGCAGAAAAAAGCAAAAGAAGTGCAGAAAGAAGCAACAGGGGTGCAGAAAGAGGCAAGAGAAGTGCAAAAAGAGGCAAGAGAGGTACAGAAACAGGCAAGAGAGGTGCAGAAAGAGGCAAGAGAAGTGCTGAAAGACTCAACAGAGGTGTAGACAGAAGCAAAATAAGTGATGAATGAGACAAGAGAGTTGCAGAAAGAAACAAGAGAAGTGCTGAAAAAAGCAAAAGAAATGCAGAAAGAAGCAAGTGAGGTGCAGAAAGAGGCAAGAGACATGCAGAAAGAGGCAAGAGAGGTGCAGAAAGAGGCAAGTGAGGTACAGAAAGACGCAAGAGAGTTGCAGAAACAGGCAAGAGAGGTGCTGAAATAGGAAAGAGGGGTGCAGAAAGCGGCTAGAGTGTACTCAAAGAAGCAAGAGAGGTGCAGAAAAAAGCGAGAAGTGCAGAAAGAACCAACGGAGGTGCAGAAAGAGTCAAGAGGGGTGCAGAAATTTGCAAGAGAGGTGCAGAAAGAAGCAAGAGCAGTGCAGAAAGAACCAACAGAGGTGCAGAAAGAGGCAAGAGGGGTATAGAAAGAGGCAAGAGAAGTGCAAAAAGAAGCAAAAGAGGTGCAGAAAGAGGCAACAGAACTGCAGAAAGAGGCAAGAGAGATGCACAAAGAGGAAAACAGGGTGCAGAAAGAGGCAAGAGAGGTGCAGAAAGAAGCAAGAGAGGTGCAGAAAGAAGCAAGAGGAGTGCAGAAAGAAGCAAGAGGAGTGCAGAAAGAAGCAACAGAGGTGCAGAAAAAGGCAAGAGAAGTGCAGAAAGGGGTAAGAGAAGTGCAGAAAGAGGCAAGAGAGGTGCAGAAAGAAGGAAGAGGGTACAGAAAGAGGTAAGAGAAGTGCAGAAAGAAGCAACAGAGGTGCAAAAAGAGGCAAGAAAGGTCCAGAAGAAAGAAGCAAGAGAGGTGCAGAAAGAAGCAAGAGAGGTGCAGAAAGAAGCAAGAGAGGTGCAGAAAGAAGGTAGGTGCAGAAAGCGGAAGAGATGTGCACAAAGAGGCAAGAGAAGTGCAGAAAAAGGAAGAAGGGTACAGAAAGAAACAAGAGACATGCAGAAAGAGGCAAGAGAGGCACAGAAAGAAGCAAGAGTGGTTTACGCACCATTAGTACCAATTTAACACCCACATTTAGCTATAAGTAACAGATGACCATTTCAAGTTTGCAAAGGGCCTTCCATCATGCTGTAACACTTGTCGCTGCATTTTTGGTAACGTTTGAGCTAGAAACAAATTTTTTTTGTTCAAATCTGCAGATTATGCAGCAGATGATGGATTATGTGGCAAATGCGGAAAAAGTATAATTATGCGAAAATCAGTGCAAATGAACAGTCGCATAATTCCAGTGGCCCTGCTCATACCTCTGACTAGGTCCAGAAGTGCTCCTCAGTGGTTCCTTCTTTTTTTGTCTCATTGAGTTTATAGTTTAGCTTCCATGTTAACGAGGAAGACTAAACCTGAGGTTACCACTCCACAACACAGACTAACCATACCACATAATTACTCTCCATAACACATAATCCCACTTACATAATTCCTATACACTAAATACCACATACTTTCTATCCACATTATTTCACTACACAACATACCACATAATTCCACTACACACAACGTACATCCACTCCACTCCACTCCAAAAACCATTAGTAAAAAACTTTTACATTTACAACGCCAATAGCCCTAACTTTTGCAAATGCGAGACCTATTACATTGCAAATGCTTCTTTAACTAGTAGTCGCGTTTGCAGAGTGGTGGAGAAAGGGGGCTGGGCCTCTGACCAGCGTTCAGGAATTCCACTGCATAGGACTTACAGGAGGTACCAGGAGGGCTTCTTGGCCCCCAAAGACCCTCAGGAGTAAAGTGGACTTAATCCCCCAACCAGTAGTGTGCCAGGAGGCACGTTTGTAGAGTGGTGGAGAAAGGGGGGCGTGGCCTCTGAAGACCTCTTAGCAATCCCACTGTGTGGGATTTACTGGAGGTAACAGGAGGGGTAGTTGGCCCCCAAGGACATTCTTGGGGGCCAAATACCCCTCCTATTACCTCCAGAAAGTCCCACACAGCAGAATTGCTAAGTTCTCATAGCAGCCCACCACTCTGCAAACGCGCTTCCTGGTGCGCTCTTGGATTGGGATTGAAGTCCCCTTTGCTGCTGGGGGTCCTTAGGGGCCAACTAGCCTACCTGTTACTTCCAGTAAGCCCCACACTGTGGGATTGCTGAGAGGTGGACACAGGCCACACCCCCTTTATCCACCACTTTGCAAACGCACCTCCTGGCACGCTCTTGGTTGGGGATGAAGTCCCCTTGCCTCCTGAGGGTCCCTGGGGGCCAACTACCCCTCCTGTTACCTCCATTAAGACACACACAACTGGATTACTGAGAGGTTGCTAGAGGCCATGCCCCCTTTCTCCACCACTCTGCAAACACGCCTCCTGGCGCAGCAGAGAGAGCAGTCTCTGTTAGCACACCCTACTACCCACACCTGACATGTGAGACAGAGGTCTCAGTGGAGAAGGACAGTGACTCTGCTCACACCCTACTATGCACACCTGTCATCTGAGATAGAGGCCAGTCCATCCACACACCCTACTCCACACACCCAGCATCTGAGAGAGAGGTGTGACAGGAGACGGCAGTCCCTCACCACACACTACTATGTACACCTGTTATGTGAGAGAGTAGCTTGACAGGAGAGGCGAGTCCATCCACACACCCCACTATGCACACCTGTCATCTGGGAGAGACGTATGACAGGAGAGGGCAGTCCCTACCCACACACCAGAACACACATCCGTCATCTGATAGAGAGGTCTGAAAGGGAAGCCAGTCCCTTCCCACACTCTACTATACATAGCTGTTATCTGAGAGAGATGTCTGAGAACAGAGGCCAGTCCCTTCCCACAGGCTACTACACACACCTGTTCTCTGAGAGAGAGGTATGAAAGAACAGGACTGGTATTCTCCACTCACTACTATGCACACCCGTCATCTGAGACAGAGGTCTGAAAGAAAAGGCCAGTCCATCCACACACCCTACCATGCACACCTGTCATCTGAGAGAGAGGTCTCAAAGGAGAGGCCAGTCTCTCTCTGTCTCTACACACCCTACCACGCACATTCGTTATCTGAGTTAGAGGTCTTAAAGAAGAGGTCAGTCCCTTCCCAAACCCTACTATGCAGACCAGTCATCTGAGAGAAAAGCCTGGAAGGCGAGGGTAGTCCATGTTCATGCCCTACTACGCACACCCATCATCTGAGCGAGAGATCTGTCAGGAGAGGCCAGTCCATGTACACACCCTAATACGCACACAAGCCATCTGATAGAAAGGTCTGACAGGAGAGGCCGGACCATGTACACATTCTAATACACATACCTGAGGTGTCTCAGCAGAGAGAGCAGTCTTTGCTAGTACAACCAGCTATGCACACTCATCATCTGAGACAGAAGTCTCAGTGGAGATGCCAGTCTCTCTCCCTACACCCTACTACATGCATCCATTATTTGAGAGGTCTGGAAGGAGAGGCCACTCCATGAACACACTCTACTACAGAGACTCGCCATCTGAGAGAGAGGTCTGAGAGGAAAGGGTAGTCCCTTTCAATTCACTACAACATACACCCATCATTTGAGAGAGATGTGTCAGCAGGGAGATCAGTCTTTTTCCATGCACCCTACTATGTACACCCATCATCTGAGACAGAGGTCTTAGTGGAAAGTCTAGTCGCTCCCCATTCACCTACTATTAACACCCGTCATCCGAGAGAGACGTCTCAAAGGAGAGGCCAGTCTCTCTCCACACACACTACTATGCACACCCGTCATCTGACACAGAGGTCTTAGTGGAGAGGTCAGTCTTTCTCTGCACACCCTACTCTGCACACCTGTCATCTGAGAGAGAGGTCTCATTGGAGAGGGCAGTCCCTCAACACTCACTACTATGCACACCTTTCATCTATGAAAGAGGTCAGCATGGAGAGCCCAGTCTCTACCCTCACTTTACTACACACACCTGTCATGTAAGAGTTGGGTCTCAGTGGAGAAGATACTCCATCCTACATACTACTATTTCCCTACAATTTTGTCACAAAGTCGTGGTTTTCCCCATCATGTTATAGCGAAGGCAGGAGGCAGTCGCCAGGTTGCATTAGTTGCGTACAAGCCAGGGGTGCTCTGACACCACAGTACTCCTATCATGTGTGGTAAGCAGCAAGGAGGCAGGGCTGTCATTTTGTGTCCTTGGGGGGACCCAACGGAGGGGTGGCAACCATTGCGTGGAACTCAGACCTGGGCTCTCTCAGCCTGGGTCTCCTGTGCCTCGACCGAGGCGATGCATGTCAGTCCATGCATATTGGGGGATGTAAAAGTTGGGGGTATGGGTAGGAAGACAGGCCAATCCAGGTTGCCCACACAGCGGCGTGGAGAAGCATCATGGCGTAGGATGGCACAGTGCCCAGTGAGATGCCTCATAGGGGCGAGGGTCTAGGTGGTGTGCCCTCCAGAGGTTACCAGACAATAAGTGCCACTGCATCAGGGAGCATGCAGGAGAGCAGATCACCACCGCCCTCAACAAGGCTCAGTATACAGGCAATGTCCAGACCTTGGTGGAATGCAGGCCGCAATGCCCTACAAGAGGTGATATGGCTCATTCCCTCATGTGCACAAAGTCACAGTGCGGTCCTCATTTGCACATGCAGCTCGGGAGGGCAAAGGTGATGGCAATAGTACATCCATATTCTGGACCGCTGGGCCCAAGTGTTCAGGGGGGCACTCAGGGGCCACTGGCTATCATGGGGCGCTTGCAGTGGGTGCGTCCTCACCCTCCTGGAGTACCTGATAGTACTGTCATCAGTGTCAATATAGCAGGGGCCCAGCACTTCAGGCAGTTTCTTCCGTGTGGGTTTATGCAGTCCTCCACAGTTGCTCCACATGCCACACTCCACAGGGAAAGCAGGCACGCAGCTCCCACTGCGCACAGGATAGTGTGGTGTCACATCCTCATGGCTTAGCGACAACCACCGGGGCACTCAGAAGGTGATCATGGCCTCACCTTAAGTGGCATGGGGCCGCAGTGGATCTTGAGCGCACCCACCCAGGTGAGAGGTGCATGGTCATTGATGATGGCAATTTTCAGGCCCCTAGGTCAGCACGCTGCAGTCGGGGGGGTCCACAACAACATCACATACACCAATAACTCAGAGTCAGCATCCAATGCATGCCATCAGATTCATCATTACCTGTTCTCATCTTAAGGGGCAGTCCCTCGGCTCGGAAAGGAGGATAGCTATTGTCATGTTCTTTTGGAGGGACTCGACGAGGCAGGCACACATTTCTTGTACTATTCTCCATCCAATGTCTGGCTTGAGGGAAATGGATTTAGGGCGAGTCAGGATGGATGGAGCAGGACTCGGAGGAGTGGACTTCTTTAATAAATGCACACAGTTGCAACTGCAATACGGCAATAAAAAGACAAGACGGTGGTGATGGATTTGTTGTGATTCAAACCAGAAAAACAGAGACATACTCAAATAATAAAAGTAAATAAGGAATAAAGAAAGTAACAAGTTGAAAGCCTAGTTGCCAGGGAAGTAGAGCTCGTCCTCAAACTCTGGTGGTTCACCCAAAAGTAGGTCATCTACCACACTACTTTCGTCACCTAAGTTCCTGTCCTCCTGTTCCTGCTGTGCTGCAGGTATGGTGTAATCCGGTGGTATAAAGTGCTGATTCATTTTGATCATGGTTAACCTCTCCACATTTTGGGGCGAGAGACTGGTCCTTTTCACTGTTACAATGGCACCAGCAGCACTGAAAACACGCTCAGAAGAGACACTTGCAACAGGGCAAGCCAGATAGTTTATCGCCAGCCTGCTGAGCACTGGCCAATGGCGACTTTTCCCATACCAATACAGCAATGGGTTTTGATCAATGTAGACCTCTGTTGGGTCATCTAGATAGGCCTTTACCATCTGCTCAATGCCCACGGGTGCTCCGCTTTGCCCGGCCTCTTTTGCCTTTGCATTTGCATCAGAACTGGACCTAACAACCCCTTGCTGTAGATACCATTCTTGTGCCGATTTTACTGGGGCTGGTGATGATCCTGTTCTTGCTGTTGTTGATGTTGGTGGTTTTGACTGCTGTGAGCCAACCGCACTGCCCTCAGGCTCTGAAGTTGAACTTGACGCAGGCTGCCCTGCAGTACTTGTTGTGGGCTGGAGTAGCGGGCCTCTAATTTCCAGCCGGTCTTTTTCAAAGTCACTGGCTGCCGCAGCTATCTAAGTTTTGTACTTGGCAACATCCACTTGTAAAAAAGGAATTAATGTGTCAGTGTTAAGTACTGATTTGTACCGTGTATCCAGAATTGTGGCAGAAATGTAATGGTTGGATGACACAATCTCAGTTTGCACCCTTGTATTTTCAGCTAAGCGAAGGGATAAGCTCTCCACCAACTCATATGCTTCATTTTTTTCCTCCACACCTGTGTACGTTTCAGACACCTCCTTCAGCTGTTGCTCTAGCATGTGCAACAATGGGATAGCTTGGCCCATAGTACAGTCCTCCTTGCTGACTTCACGTGTGAAGAGCTCGAAAGGAAGTAGCATCTCTGTCAGGCATTTAACTAGGCCTCATTGGTCCATCTCAACGGTCATGCCTTTCACACTAGCATCCCCTAGTCTTCGCATGACATATTCATTGGTTGGTGTGTACTGCTCAAACAGACGGTAGAGCATGTAATAAGTTGAGTTCCAATGTGTTCGTACCTCCTGGATGAGTGCTTTAACTGGCACTCTATACTCACGTTGAATGAGCCTCAGCTGCTACCAGGCTTTAAAAGAATGGCTGAAATGTGTGCATATTCTTCTGCAGGTGGTCAGTAAGTTGCTGACTCAGTATTCTTTTTTCAGAAAGTCTTGAACAATGGTGTTAATGCAGTGCGCCAAACACAGGACCCTGAAATAGCCACCATCACCCATGGCCTTAACTATATTACTGCTATTGTCCGTGGCAACAAAACCAATGTTAAGCCCTCTTGGGTGCAGCCATTCAAAGACCTTGCTGTTAAACTCTTCCAAAATGTTTGCAGCAGTATGATATTTCTCCATGGTGAACATGGCTACAGTTGCATGTTTCTGAGTGGCATCAAAATTCTCAGTAGTGTCAACACCTGCAGATATATTTTCTCTAGCCCCCACAAAAGAGATCCAGTGTGCAGTGATGCACATGTAATCAGTGGCTTGGCAACTGGTCCACATGTCTGTTGTCATGTGGATACTGTGAACAGCACTCTGCCGCAAAGCTAGTCCAAGCAATTCCAGCATGTCGTGATGTAGTGCTGGAACAGCAACTCTGGCAAAATAGGACTGGCTGGGAACCTTCCATTTTGGGCAGATGGCTGTCACAAATTCAAGAAAATCCACCCCTTCCACAAAAGAAAAAGGGAGAAGGTCCAACGCTAACATTTTAGCCAGCTTCGCATTGTACAAACGTGCCGTTGGGTGGTTGCGTTCGTACTGCCCCTCCGACCTAAACATGCTGAGAATGGTAGGCTGGATTTTTTTCCTTTCTGGTGCCACTGATGCAGGTGACTTCTTGATGCCAGATGTTGTTAGGCTCAACGCCGCACTTTGTTTCGTTGCAGTACTCTGTTGCCTTGGTGTCTCACTCTCAGCCTGACTCTTACTCTTGTGCCACTGAGATGTTGCTGAGGATGTGGGCGGTACCACTGCACTGCTGGGGACAGGGCTACTTTGTGTTCCAGAGAAAATGTCTCCCTCTTGTTCACCTTCCATCGCAATCGTATCTTCTACTTCTTCATCACCACCAACAGCAATGGGTGCAGTTTTACTTTTTTGGCCTTTAAGGTGTTCCTCCCACTTGATCAAGTGGTGTGTTTTCAGATGGGTTGTTTGGCCTCCGGTACCATAGTTTGTACCAAGCTTACCCCGACTAACACCTTGTTTGCAAATGGAGCATATAGCAACGTTCTCCTCCTTACTGCTAACCGAAAAGCAGTCCCAAACTGGGGAGGTACACTTTCTGAAGCTGCTGGAGGTGCCACTTGCAATGCCGGATGAACTGGAGGGTGGGCGTGGAATTGGACTCTGTGTACTACCACTACCTACTTCTACTGAGGTGGTTGTGCTGGATGTAGGTCGCTGCCGGGCCTTTGCAAATGCAAATATGGAAGCTGGAGGTGGTGTTGGTGTTACCTGTGTTGGTGGTATCCGTGCCACATCCCTCACAGCAATTTGGGATGGGGTAATGTCGGTCTCCACTGGGGCAGGACTGATGTCCATGATGATGACTGGCTCGTCATCATCCTCCTCTTCTACATCTACCTCCATAACTCTGAGGCTTTCTGGAACCTTCCTTTTCCCTAGCCTTGTCTCGTGGGGTCTCTCACTCTCAGACTGAGGTGGTGGCTTCCAACTAGCATCTAGATCATCAGAAGGGGGGCTTGCAGAAGAACTGGATGGACTAACCCCCCTTTTCCTTGCTGGGGATCTGGAAGACAATAGATTTTCTGAAAGAGTGGGTTGCTCTTCTTCCTCTGCAGGAAGCTCGATTTCCTGAACTGCCCCTACTTCGGGAGGAACAACTATTATTGTGGGCAGTGTTTGCGGCTGTTGTTGTCCACTTATCTGAGTTTCCTGCGTTGATTGGGTACTACTTTGCGATAACGATAAGTCAATTTCAACATCGCTGCTCGTTGGCTGCCTCTACGACAGACATGGGCTTTGGCCTTGGTTGGTGAGGTGGGTCCACTGATGCGGGGGTGCTGCTCCCAGCTTGATCCCCAGACACCGCTGCTGCAGGCGTCCATCATCCCCTTTGGTTTTGCAATGTTCGCCCTAAGTTGGCAGGGTATGCCCAGACGTGGGTCCCTTGCTCACTTTGCCACTGGATTCAAGATAGCCTGGCTGATGACGGCTATAAGCCAGAAACCGGTCCCAGGATGCTTGTTTCCGGTCCAGGGAAGACATGGCTTGGCAGTTCGGGCTGGACGGTTCCCATGAGGCATAGGGTCAGACTGATTTGCATATGGCCATGTCTGAAATGGGGTGGCGGAGTGAGCTAAAGAATGATGATGGATTAAACCCAGATCAGTTGACTGGGGGTGAGTGCTTGCAATGTTCAACACTCCGTCCATCATCCCCTTTGGTTTTGCAATGTTCGCCCTAAGTTGGCAGGGTATGCCCAGACGTGGGTCCCTTGCTCACTTTGCCACTGGATTCAAGATAGCCTGGCTGATGACGGCTATAAGCCAGAAACCGGCCCCAGGATGCTTGTTTCGGTCCAGGGAAGACATGGCTTGGCAGTTCGGGCTGGACTGTTCCCATGAGGCACAGGGTCAGACTGATTTGCATATGGCCATGTCTGAAATGGGGTGGCGGAGTGAGCTAAAGAATGATGATGGATTAAACCCAGATCAGTTGACTGGGGGTGAGTGCTTGCAATGTTCAACACTCCGTCCATCATCCCCTTTGGTTTTGCAATGTTCGCCCTAAGTTGGCAGGGTATGCCCAGACGTGGGTCCCTTGCTCACTTTGCCACTGGATTCAAGATAGCCTGGCTGATGACGGCTATGAGCCAGAAACCAGCCCCGGATGCTTGTTTCCGGTCCAGGGAAGACATGGCTTGGCAGTTCGGGCTGGACTGTTCCCATGAGGCACAGGGTCAGACTGATTTGCATATGGCCATGTCTGAACTGGGGTGGCGGAGTGAGCTAAAGAATGATGATGGATTAAACCCAGATCAGTTGACTGGGGGTGAGTGCTTGCAATGTTCAACACTAAATCCATCATCCCCTTTGGTTTTGCAATGTTCGCCCTAAGTTGGCAGGGTATGCCCAGACGTGGGTCCCTTGCTCACTTTGCCACTGGATTCAAGATAGCCTGGCTGATGACGGCTATAAGCCAGAAACCGGTCCCAGGATGCTTGTTTCCGGTCCAGGGAAGACATGGCTTGGCAGTTTGGGCTGGACTGTTCCCATGAGGCACAGGGTCAGACTGATTTGCATATGGCCATGTCTGAACTGGGGTGGCGGAGTGAGCTAAAGAATGATGATGGATTAAACCCAGATCAGTTGACTGGGGGTGAGTGCTTGCAATGTTCAACACTCCGTCCATCATCCCCTTTGGTTTTGCAATGTTCGCCCTAAGTTGCCAGGGTATGCCCAGACGTGGGTCCCTTGCTCACTTTGCCACTGGATTCAAGATAGCCTGGCTGATGACGGCTATACGCCAGAAACCGGTCCCAGGATGCTTGTTTCCGGTCCAGGGAAGACATGGCTTGGCAGTTCGGGCTGGACTGTTCCCATGAGGCACAGGGTCAGACTGATTTGCATATGGCCATGTCTGAACTGGGGTGGCAGAGTGAGCTAAAGAATGATGATGGATTAAACCCAGATCAGTTGACTGGGGGTGAGTGCTTGCAATGTTCAACACTCCGTCCATCATCCCCTTTGGTTTTGCAATTTTTGGTTTCCCAAAAAAGATCTGGGTCCGCGCACCAGAAGTGGTGGTAAGTGGCACTTCCTTCTTCTTCTCACTGGCAACTTTCTTGGTACTGGAGGACCTGGTACCTTTCTTTGGGGCCATCTTCTTCAGATGTCAGCAGCACGCAGTGGCACCAGTTGAAGAGATATCTGTGGTCACACGTCACGTGACGTCGTGCGCAGCAGGACTTCTGTCTGGCAGTACAATGGGTGATGACGCCTCCTCCTCTTTTGTGCACCTAAATGCAAAGAAGCAAGAAGAACATCAGTGAAACGTGTCATTTATTGTTGTGATTCAATTTACTACTAGTACAAACAAACAAATATAATATTTAACTTAGTGTGTGGTCACACTTGTTAGTGGTATTATTATTAATATTATTAAATTGTATTAACTCAGTTATTAAAAAAACATAACAGCAGTGTAGCCATTTGAAGACTTTGACAACAAGGGCTTTCATGGTGCACTGCGTACACTCAGGAAGGATAGGAAAGAAGAAGAACAAAAAAAAAATACAAATGTAATGGAACCTGTTTGGCATTGTGATTTGTGAATGTGATTGTGCATCACGTGGGATGCAGCATCATTCAGGAAGCTGCAGCTGGCAATAGGGATGGAAGCAGTAAGCCAAGAGGAACAAAGGAAAGACATGCAGGCCTATGGCAAAAGCAGCACACTAACTACCACCGCAAAATGGCCACCAGCCACATGGTCACTCAACAACAACAAGCAGGAGGCCTGTAAAACAATGAACTCAAGCAGGCTTATATGGCCAGACAAAGGAGGCATGCTAAACAACACAGCTTTAATGCAACAATGCAAAAACGAAACCCACCACAGGGCTAAAAAAGGTTTGCAAGTTACACAACAACCACACCACACACATCCAACAAAGGCATTTATTTAACACACACGAAAAAAGTGAAATACCCCCCAAAAAACACATTTTGCAATTTAATCCAATGCCATCCATGCCCTAAATGATGTTTAAATTCAAGATACACCACATAAACAGTTGTTTCATGCACACATGATTAGCTCTGGGCCTACTGGCTGAAAAAGGCCTATTGCCAGACCAGGCCACATAGTGAATCAATTCAAATCAATAATATTGCAAATGTATTAGAAAATGTAGTGAACTGTCCTGCATTTTTTTGCTGAGTAAAAAGAAAAGAATTGCATGCAAAACAACAACAAGGGCAAGGCATGGCCATCACAAAGAAAGCTTGCAGGCCCATGGCAAAAGCACACTGGCTGCCTGTACAAAATGGCCACCAGCCACATGGCCAGGCCACCACAACAACAAGAAAGGGAAGACAGACAATGCTAGTAAAATGCAGGCTTATGGCAAAGCACGCTGGCTGGCTTCACAAAATGGCCACCAGCCACATGGTCATGCCACCACAACAACAAGAAAGGGAAGACAGACAATGCAGGTCTATGGCAAAAGCACACTGGCTGGATTCACAAAATGTCCGCCAACCACACGGCCAGGCCACCACAACAACAAGAAAGGAAAGACAAACAATGCTAGACAATGCAGGCCTATGGCAAAGCACACTGGCTGGCTTCACAAAATGGCCGCCAGCCACATGGCCAGGCCACCACAACAACAAGAAAGGGAAGATAGACAATGCAGGCCTATGGAAAAAGCACACTGGCTGGCTTCACAAAATGGCTGCCAGCCACATGGCCAGGCCACAACAACAAGAAGCAGTAAGCCAAGAGGAACAAAGGAAAGACATGCAGGCCTATGGCAAAAGCAGCACACTAACTACCACCACAAAATGGCCACCAGCCACATGGTCACTCACACAACAACAAGCAGGAGACCTATAAAACAATGAACTCAAGCAGGCCTATATGGCCAGACAAAGGAGGCATGCTAAACAACACAGCTTTAATGCAACAATGCAAAAATGAAAAACCACAGGGCTAAAAAAGGTTTGCAACACAACAACCACACCACACACATCCAACAAAGGCATTTATTTAACACACACGAAAAAAGTGAAATACCCCCAAAAAAACACATTTTGCAATTCAATCCAATGCCATCCATGCCCTAAATGATGTATAAATTCAACAGACACTGTTAGAAACGGGGTAGCGTGGTGCGGAGCGGAAAGGCTAAACCAGAAGCATTGTGTAAAGCATCCGCGCAGCACACACAGGCGACCCACCAGGCACACTACAAAAAGGAGACCACACCAGTTGGAGTAAGAAAAACAGCATATGTATTATGCAATCAGTATAGCAGAATGTAACCACAGTGGTAACACGGCGCCAACCAGCACCCGGTAGACATAAACAGTGGGGACTATTTACAGAGCAGCGCCAATCGGGCCGCTGCCAGAATCATTATAAGCACAGAATGAATGCAAGTCACTAGTAATAATAGTTGTGATCAGTCCGTATCTGTGGGGTAAAAGACCATGAATAAAGCCTCACTGCAATAAGCAGCAAACATCAGGCCTAGACCTCTGCATTAGGCATCATATCAAAGAAAAACACAGGGCGTAGAATGCATGTAACATTATAGGGCATTAAAAACATTATGCAGGACATTAACACCCTTCTGGCATGAACCATTGGCATAGAAACCTTATCATGAAACAGGATCATAAATCACAGGCCTGTTAGGCATAAGAGCAGGTTAGGCACAACAGTAGGCGTAAACCTCATTGGCATGCAACATTAGCATGACACACAGGCCTGTCAGGCATAAACACAGGGGCATCCCAATAGGAGTAAATCCCAATAACATGAGCCCAGTAGGCATATACACATTAGGCCAGGCACCACATGCATTTAAGCACATGAGGCATCAGCTCAGCATACATTAGAGAAGGCACAAAACAGTACCCCCATATCCGGCATGCACCTTAGGCCTGAAAACCCCCACAGCCTGACGTGGGCATACAACCTCATTAACCTAAGGGCCGGGTCAGTAGGCATACATCATTAACATAGAGGCAACCCCAGCATAAACAACACCTAGGGCGTAGCGCCCAGTATGAGCCTCATTAGCAGTGGGCAGGGCAGTAGGATAGAGTCAGGTCAGCACCGTTACCTTGGAGCCCCCACAACAACACCGGGACGGTGGAGCCCCCTCCTCTGGGGCTCAGAAGTCAGAGCTACCCCCCCCACTGGGGTTCTTAACACAACATCACGCTCAGCGTTGCAGCGGCCACTGTCTGGCGGACCGCTGTGGAAATGGAGCTGGCCCTGAATGAGTTGGAGTCCCCTCGGGGACTCGGTAGTCCCAAGTATGGCCAAGTGCTCCCAAACCGTTGCAGCTGCCCGCTGTCAGTCGGGGCAGCTGTAAGGATCAGCACGGTACTGGGGGCGGGCACCGGCAATGTGCCCCGATACCTCCCCCACCAAGGCAAGGCTGAGCCCCACTCACCGGGCTCACTGGAGGACTCCTCTGGCCTCCCTCGATATGCGGCTGACTCCTTCTGGCAGGACTTCTCCCGGCCGCTCTCAGTATGCCAGGCTCTCTCCCCACACAGAGCCCTGCAGGCATCGCGCTGCTTCAGGCAGCACTCCACTCTTCACCCGGGGCCCCTCCTGGGACCTGGGACTTTGTCCTGGAGCCGGCGAGGCTCCAAACGACTCCGGCGGCGCCCGGGGCTCTCCTCCGCTCACGGAGAGCCCCCTCCTCCACCTCCCTTTCTGGAGCGAAGTCTCCGGCGGCGTTGGGGCCAGCGTGGGGTGGGCTCCCGCCTGGCTCCTGGGCAAACACGAGGCTCCCTCTTCACCCGGGGCCCCCTCCTGTGGGACCCGGGACTTTAAGGCAGATCCCGCTTCCTCTCGGGGCTCTCCTCTGGTCACGGGGAGCCCCCACCTACTTCCGGCCGGCTCGGCAGAGGTCCGTCTTCTTCCGGGTCGCCGCAGGCAGAGCGGCGGCCCTTCGCGGATCCCCGGGTTGCGGCAGTGACTTTTCCGGCAATCCCAGAGTGCGGGGTGGGCTCCCGCCCTGGGTTTCACAAGGCAGGAAGGCGCGGGGTAGGCTCCCGCGAAACTTCCAAATAAGCTGCTCTCCTTCACGGCCACACGCGCTTCCTCACTTCAGCGCGCAACAGCGCTCCTGAGGCCGCGGCGGTGATCTTGGCCACTTTCTTCGTCTAGCGGCAATACGGGGTAGGCTCCCGTTTAATGAGTATCGAGACCACGGGGTGGGCTCCCGCTTAATTTGTAATAGGCAGAGTGTCAATAACGCGGGGTGGGCACCCGCGAAGGCTGGCAATGCGGGGTAGGCACCCGCTCCTCCCCAAGCAGGCAGGCAATCAGACAATTAAAGTTCAGCGCTCCCAAGGCGCCAGGGACCTCACAGGTCCAGGGCCCACAGAGGAAGGTCTTGCCCACGCTCCTCACTTCCTTGGAATACAGGGAGACTCAGTACAGCGCTCACGAGGCGCTGGGGGCCAGGAGACAGGTAGTGCAGGGCGAGATCAGCGGGCAGCAGGGCGGCTCATCAGTCCTGAAGCAGCAGTTCCTAGGAACGGTCATCCTCCATTATGGTTGCAATCCTGCCAGCATAGCAGCCTCCACTTCGGCAGTGTCTCTTTATTGGCCCAGGGGGACAACAGAGGGGTGCAGATGGGCACAGGGGCCAGCATACAGGCCCAATGTGGCGGTACCTCCTGGCAGAGTTCCCCCTCAGTCACACTCTGTCTGCTCTGTCTGGACTGTCTGGACTGTCTCCCCACATGGCAGCACAGCCCCCCTTTATATACGCCCCTCACCCCACCTACCAGAAAAGGCTGGCAACTTCTGGAAGGTTCCCTGGGGAACCGGCCTTAAATGGTTTAGGGGGAGGTGTAGAGCACCCTGGCTGCCAGGTTTCTCTCCAAAAGCTGGGAGTGCTGGGAAACAACATCTAGACTGCCACTCAACTCAGTCAGGCAGCACAAGGGCAGGCAGGAATGGCGTCCATTTTAAAAGTGACAGTGACACCATTACACAGTATTACCCATTTACATTTTAGACACAACATGTAAATACTTAGGCCAGGGGGGAAAAGCGAAAAATTCTGGGAAAATAAGGGCCAAGTCCAACACAACCCCCTCCCAGCCAAAAGCCAGGGTATACCAATCAATGCCTTGATGGGCTTCCCTGCTTAGGGCGAGAAAACTTGGACGTGGGCCCACAACTGCAGGGGCACCTGCAGGTTCTTCGCCACTCCGGAACCCGCTGGTTCCCTCTCTCAACTCCTCCTGAACCAACTAGACCACCCCCTGGTGCTCCCTAGTTGGCTGCAGCCAGGACCGGCTCCTAGGCCATCCAGATGTCTCTGGCCCTGGCTGTCTCACAGAGTGGGGGGCAGTAGCCCCAGGCCCGTAGTGCCCGTTGACCACTCTCCTTCTCCTCCGTGCAGTCCCAAACTGCCACTGGTCTTCCCACCTGGGGACCACACTCTCACACTGTCCACAAGTCAGGGGCGAGGCTCTCCTCCCCCTACCTCTCCTCCTGGGGTTCCGCACGTTCCTCCTATGCAGGGCACCCTCAGAACACCACCCTCTCCCTCGTCCAGGGCCGTGGCCCTGCATCTGATCCACCAACCCATGGTCTAAACCCTTGGGTTGCCCCGGTGCCAGAGGCGAGTCCTCCCTCCCTCTGCACCCCCTTCCAGAGTTCCGCACCCTCCCAACTGGAGTGGTACCCCTGGAAGACAATTCCGAGGGGACACTGCTAACAGACGTCCCTTCCGCCAGGTCAGGCAGTACCTGTCCCTGGCCTCCCAACCAGGATCTAAGCCCTGTGGCTGAGCCGGTGCCAGAGGCGAGTCCTTCCTCCCTCTGCACCCCTTCCCAGAGTTCCGCACCCTCCCACCTGGAGAAGTACCCCTGGAAGTGAAACCGGTAGGGACCTTGATTACAAGTGCCCCTCCCTCCAGGTCAGGCAGCCCCTGAACCTGGCACCCCAGCCCAGGATCTAAACCCTGTGGCTGAGCAGACCCCAGAACCCATGGAGCTCGGATTATAGATGCCCGGGTTCTCCTGACACTGGGGGATCCCCTTCCATGGATGGCCCATCGGGACAGCCTAGTCTCCCAACCTGGGGTTCCCTTATGGAACTCTCCAGGCCCTGAGACTGCGGTTGGGGCACCTCGGGACACCTCCCCGTCTCACTCCTTCCTATAGATAGGATGTGAGGCCCTACAACCCTCTCACTATCCTGGGACCTACCTGGGCTATTCTCCACCTCTCCCACCTCGCTGGGTTGGAAGATCCCTGCACCACTCCCTTCAGGATCACTCCCCAATGCCCTCTCAGATTCTCTGGCACTCACCCAAAGGTCTGCCTCCCGTGCAAGCTCCCTGGGGTCAGAGAGCCCACACTGCAACAGGTGGTGGCGCAACCTGGGAAAACAACTCTTGAGCACATGCTCCCTGATGATCAGGCGGAACAGCCCTTCCCATCTGTCACCGCGCCACACACCATCCACTCCTCCAGTGCGGTCCAACACACGTCCACATACTCCCCCCAAGACTGATGGGACAGTTTCTTGCCACCCCTAAAATCCAACCTGCCCCCCTCCTTCTGGGGATCAGGCACCATCTTCCGGGTTCTGGGAGTGGGACTTCCTGCACTGGCTTCACTCTCGCTGCCACCACTGGATCCCACCCTCACTGGTGAATCCAGACCACAGAAACCACTCTCGGGGGACAACCTACCCCCCTGAACTAGTCTCTCCCTGGCAAAGGCCCTCTCTGCCTCAGCCATTCTCTCCTGTGCTAGGACCCTCTCGGTCTCTAGCCTCTTTCTTCAACTCTCAGCTGCGCTAGCTCCACTCTGAGCCTTTCCAGCGCCAGCTGATGCTCCCTTTCTTCCCTCCTATCTACCCACTCTTCTGGGGACAGGGAAAGGGGTGGGGCAGTGCCCCTGGGGCTGGACCCAGCACGGGACTCCCTCTCTATGGTGTCCTCATTCGCTACCGGTGTCTCTGCCCTAACATCTCCTTCCTCCTCAGAGTCACCACCCTCCAGGGTTATGGACTGGGACCCCTCACTCTCAGAGTCCCCCTCACGGTCTCTACCAGATCCAGCCCCTAAATATGCGGAGGGGTAATCAGAAAGGTCCCCACAGGGCTCTAAGGGTTCCCCCCTTCTCAGGGCCTCATAGAGGAACAACTTCCTGCGGGTGTTGCCTACTGTGGGTATCCCTCTCTCTCGGCAGAGGTCTATCACCTCCTGCTCAGTGTACTCCCACAGGCAATCCTCGTCGTAGGTTAACCCCATCCTGGTGAGATACCCTCGGGATACACCACCCACAGTGCAACAGGGAGACACAATCCCCAAAACAACACTTCCAGGAGGAAATACAGTCAGCAAAACAGTCCCCAAACCTGTGGTTACTCTCAAGTGCACCCTTTGTAGAGCAACCAGTTGCCGCTGTGTTACTGCGCAAACACAAGTCCTATTCCACCGCTGAACACCAATGTTAGAAACGGGGTAGCGTGGTGCGGAGCGGGAAGGCTAAACCAGGAGCATTGTGTAAAGCATCCGCGCAGCACACACAGGTGACCCACCAGGCACAGTACAAAAAGGAGACCACACCAGTTGGAGTAAGAAAAACAGCATATGTATTATGCAATCAGCATAGCAGAATGTAACTACAGTGGTAACACGGCGCCAACCGGCACCCGGTAGACCTAAACAGTGGGGACTATTTACAGGGCAGCACCAATCGGGCCGCTGCCAGAATCATTATAAGCACAGAATGAATGCAAGTCACTAGTAATAATAGTTGTGATCAGTCCGTACCTGTGGGGTAAAAGACCATGAATAAAGCCTCACTGCAATAAGCAGCAAACATCAGGCCTAGACCTCTGCATTAGGCATCATTAGCAAAGAAAAACACAGGCGTAGAATGCATTTAACATTATAGGGCATTAAAAACATTATGCAGGACATTAACACCCTTCTGGCATGAACCATTGGCATAGAAATCTTATCATGAAACAGGATCATAAATCACAGGCCTGTTAGGCATAAGAGCAGGTTAGGCACAACAGTAGGCGTAAACCTCATTGGCATGCAACATTAGCATGACACACAGGCCTGTCAGGCATAAACGCAGGGGCATCCCAATAGGAGTAAATCCCAATAACATGAGCCCAGTAGGCATATACACATTAGGCCAGGCACCACATGCATTTAAGCACATGAGCATCAGCTCAGCATACATTAGAGAAGGCACAAAACAGTACCCCCATATCTGGCATGCACCTTAGGCCTGAAAACCCCCACAGCCTGACGTGGGCATACAACCTCATTAACCTAAGGGCCGGGTCAGTAGGCTTACATCATTAACATAGAGGCAGCCCCAGCATAAACAACACGTAGGGCGTAGTGCCCGGTATGAGCCTCATTAGCAGTGGGCAGGGCAGTAGGATAGAGTCAGGTCAGCACCGTTACCTTGGAGCCCCCACAACAACACCGGGACGGTGGAGCCCCCTCCTCTGGGGCTCGGAAGTCAGAGCTGCCCCCCCCACTGGGGTTCTTAACACAACATCACGCTCAGTGTTGCAGTGGCCACTGTCCGGCGGACCGCTGTGGAAATGGAGCTGGCCCTGAATGAGTTGGAGTCCCCTCGGGGACTCGGTAGTCCCAAGTATGGCCAACTGCTCCCAAACCGATGCAGCTGCCCGCTGTCAGTCGGGGCAGCTGTAAGGATCAGCAAGGTACTGGGGGCGGGCACCAGCAATGTGCCCCGATACCTCCCCCACCAAGGCAAGGCTGAGCCCCACTCACCGGGCTCACTGGAGGACTCCTCTGGCCTCCCTCGATATGCGGCTGACTCCTTCTGGCAGGACTTCTCCCGGCCGCTCTCAGTATGCCGGGCTCCAAGGCGCTATGGACCTCACAGGTCCAGGGCCCACAGAGGAAGGTCTTGCCCACGCTCCTCACTTCCTTGGAATACGGGGAGACTCAGTACAGTGCTCACGAGGCGCTGGGGGGCCAGGAGACAGGTAGTGCAGGGCGAGATCAGCGGGCAGCAGGGCGGCTCACCAGTCCTGAAGCAGCAGTTCCTAGGAACGGTCATCCTCCATTATGGTTGCAATCCTGCCAGCACAGCAGCCTCCACTCCGGCAGTGTCTCTTTATTGGCCCAGGGGGACAACAGAGGGGTGCAGATGGGCACAGGGGCCAGCACACAGGCCCAATGTGGCGGTACCTCCTGGCAGCGTTCCCCCTCAGTCACACTCTGTCTGGACTGTCTGGACTGTCTGGACTGTCTCCCCACATGGCAGCACAGCCCCCCTTTATATACGCCCCTCACCCCACCTACCAGAAAAGGCTGGCAACTTCTGGAAGGTTCCCTGGGGAACCGGTCTTAACTGGTTTAGGGGGAGGTGTAGAGCACCCTGGCTGCCAGGTTTCCCTCCAAAAGCTGGGAGTGCTGGGAAACAACATCTAGACCGCCACTCAACTCAGTCAGGCGGCACAAGGGCAGGCAGGAATGGCGTCCATTTTAAAAGTGACAGTGACACCATTACACAGTATTACCCATTTACATTTTAGACACAACATGTAAATACATAGGCCAGGGGGGAAAAGCGAAAAATTCTGGGAAAATAAGGGCCAAGTCCAACAGACACCACATAAACAGTTGTTTCATGCACACATGAGTAGCTCTGGGCCTACTGGCTGAAAAAGGCCTATTGGCAGACTAGGCCACATAGTGAATCAATTCAAATCAATAATAATGCAAATGTATTAGAAAATGTAGTGAACTGTCCTGCATTTTCTTGCTGGGTAAAAAGAAAAAAATTGCATGCAAAACAACAACAAGGGCAAAGCATAGCCACCACAAAGAAAGCTTACAGGCCTATGGCAAAAGCACACTGGCTGCCTGTACAAAATGGCCGCCAGCCACATGGCCAGGCCACCACCACAACAACAACAAAGGGAAGACAGACAATGCTAGACAATGCAGGCCTATGGCAAAGCACGCTGGCTGACTTCACAAAATGGCCGCCAGCCACATGGCCAGGCTACCACAACAACAAGAAAGGGAAGACAGACAATGCAGGCCTATGGCAAAATCACACTGGCTGGCTTCACAAAATGGCCGCCAGCCACATGGCCAGGCCACCACAACAACAAGAAAGGGAAGACAGACAATGCTAGACAATGCAGGCCTATGGCAAAGCACTCTGGCTGGCTTCACAAAATGGCCGCCAGCCACATGGCCAGACCACCACAACAACAAGAAAGGGAAGACAGACAATGGAGGCCTATGGCAAAAGCACACTGGCTGGCTTCACAAAATGGCCACCAGCCACATGGCCAGGCCACAAAAACAAAAAGCAGTAAGCCAAGAGGAACAAAGGAAAGACATGCAGGCCTATGGCAAAAGCAGCACACTAACTACCACCACAAAATGGCACCAGCCACATGGTCACTCACACAACTACAAGCAGGAGGCCTATAAAACAATGGACTCAAGCAGGCCTATATGGCCAGACAAAGGAGGCATGCTAAACAACACAGCTTTAATGCAACAATGCAAAAACGAAAAACCACAGGGCTAAAAAGGTTTGCAAGTTACACAACAACCACACCACACACATCCAGCAAAGGCATTTATTTAACACACACGAAAAAAGTGAAATACCCCCAAAAAAACATTTTGCAATTCAATCCAATGCCATCCATGCCCTAAATGATGTTTAAATTCAACAGATGCCACAGAAACAGTTGTTTCATGCACACATGTGTAGCTCTGGGCCTACTGGCTGAAAAAGGCCTATCGGGAGACTACTGGGCTAGTGAATTAAATAAATGTTGCAAATTGAATGCAAAAGTTGGAGAAAATGTAGTGAACTTTGCAACATGTTTCCTTTATAAAAGAAAACTAGAAGAAAAATTACATACAAAGAAATAACTAGGTCCCTACTGAAACTACAGGCCACCCACCACAATACATTGAAAAAAACAATGAAAAGTACAAAAAAATGTAGGTGCAATGCCCCAATCAAACAAACAACACCAATTTTCCAACTTACTTGTGAAATCTCAAATCCAAAAGTCCTCAAATCCAATGATATATGATGCAGCAGACAAAAAGGGATCCTTCCAGCTCCAAATCCAAATGAAAAGTGAACAGGAGATGGACAAAGCACTGGGAGGAGCCTGCTGAGACAGGAACAGGAAGTTGGAGACACTGGGGCACTACCTTCCTTTTCAAAAAATAAGTAAAAAAAGAAAAAGGACTCCTTGCACAAAAAAGTACAGCCAAATGTCAATCTGAGGAGTTTTTTTCATCCAAATCATCATTTCGAGAAGGTTTTATGCTGCTCGAGAGATATTCTTCTCCAGCTTGCAAATTCTGCATGTTCGGCATCACGATCTTCACAAAACTTCTGCCGGAAGTCCGATGGCGCGTCCGAATAACGTGTTCGCGATCGGAGACTCTCGCGGGACCGTGCGGCCGGCTACCAAATCTCGTGGTGCACGCGAACGGATAGGAAATCTCGTCGGCGATGCAGGCATCCCGGTAAGTCGCTCCCGCGCGCGCGAAAAGGCATTTTGAACGCATGAACAAAAAAAACCTCCGCTCCGTTGCAGAGCGCAGACTTTTTGGTAACTCTGCGTTCTACGCGGTGCGCAAAGTTGCCAAAAATCCGCAAACTCCGCGAGCGGAGCGTATTTTTCCGCCCAGGGTTAGTATCACCCCATATCAGCCAGGCTAGCTTCAATCCAGTGGAAAAGCGAGCAAGGAACCCACATTTGGGCATACCCTTGGCCACTTATGGTGAACATAGCAAATACAACAAGATAATGGGCAGAGTGCTGATACTTTTCAACCAATTACCCCCAGTCAAGAGATCTGGGTTTAATCCATCATTCTTTTGCTCACTATGCCACCACAGTTTTGACCCACCATACGCAAATCAGTCACAACCCTGCTCCTCATAGGAAGAGTCCAGCCCAAACTGCCAGGCCAAGTCCTCCATGGACTGGAAACAAGCATCCTGGGACCAGTTTCAGAGTATCACCCCTCATCAGCCAGGCTAGCTTGAATCCAGTGGCAGAGCGAGCAAGGGACCCACATCTGGGCATACTCTTGACCACTTAGGGCGAACATAGTAAACACAGTAAGATGATGGAGGGAGTGCTGAAACTTTTCAACCAATCACCAACAGTCAAGAGTTCTGGGTTCAATCCATCGTTCTTTTGCTCATTATGCCACCCAGTTTTGACCGGGCCATATGCAAATCAGTCTTGACCCTACTACTAATGGGACCAGTCTAGCCTGAACTGCCAGGCCAGGTCTTCCCTGGACTAGAAAGAAGCATCCTGTGACTAGTTTTGGGGTATCACTCCTCATCATCCAGGCTAGCTTGAATCCAGTGGTACAGCAAGCAAGGGACCTACACCTGGGCATGCCCTTGGCCACTTAGGGCGAACAAAGCAAACACAGCAAGATGACGGAGGAAGTACTGACACTTTTCAAACACTCACCCCCAATCAAGAGATCTGGTCTAATCCATCATTCTTTTGCTCATTATACCACCCCAGTTTGGACCCACCCATATGCAAATCAGTCTTGACCCTGCTCCTCATGGGAACAGTCCAGCCCAAACTGCAAGGCCAGGTCCTCCCTGGATCTGAAGCAAGCATCCTGCGACCGGTTTTGGGGTATCACCCCTCATCAGCCCGGCTAGCTTGAACCCAGTGGCACAGCGAGCAAGGGACCTACATCTGGGCATACCATTGGCCACTCAGGGCGAACAAAGCAAACACAGCAAGATGATGAAGGGAGTGCTAAAACTTTTCAACCACTCACCCCCAATCAAGAGATCTTGGTTTAATCCATCGTTCTTTTGCTCACTTAACATAGTCAAGGCCATTTCAGGTGGTGGCTATTTCACGATCCTGTGTTTAGCCCATTGCATCAACCTGGTGGTGCTAGACTTTCTGAAAAAATAAGACATAGTCAGCACCATACTGACCACCTGCAGAAAAATCTGCACTCATTTCAGCCATTCTTTTAAAGTCTGGAAGCAGTTGCGGATTCTTCAGCATGCTAATAGAGCACCAGTTAAAGCCATGATACAGGAGGTGCCAACACATTGGAACTCAACCTGTTACATGTTACAATGTCTGTTTGAGCAGTACAAACAGATCAATGACTATGTCATTAAAAGAGGAGGGGATGCAGTCGGGAAAGCTATGACCATGGATGCAGACAAATGGGGCCTAGTCAAATGCCTGACACAGATGCTACTCCCTTTTGAGGTTTTCACATGGGAAGTTAGCTAGGAGGATAGTACAATGGGCCAAGCTATCCCGTTGTTCCATCTGCTACAGGACCAGTTAAAGAAGGTGTCTGGAAGGTTTGCCCCCACAGGTGTGAACAAAAACACAGAAGCGCATGCCTTGGTTGATAGCTTTATCCTTCACTTGGCTTGTAATACAAGGCTCCAACATGACATCTTGTCATCCAAACAGTACATCTGTGCCACACTACTTGATCCATGGTACAAAATAATTCTGCCCACTTGTATTCCTTTTTCTGAAGGGGATGTTTCAAAATACAATAGGTGGACTGTTGAGCAATCCGGAGACCTGGAAGAAGAATGGCTGGAACTTCCATTGGAAGCTTCAACTTCCAGAGAGGGCAGTCTTGTCTCACAGCAGCCAACAACATAATCAGCCCGAACACTGGCAACAACAGCAACAGAAGGACCGGAACTAACTGCTGCATTTTATTGGTTTAAATCAGCAGGGCTTAAGTCCAGTGCAGAGGCGATGACAAAAGAGGTTGAGCAAGTGGCAGCACCAATGACCATCCACAGGGTGTTCCAAGAGGACCTGGATGATCCAATAGAGGTCTATGTGGATAAAAACCTATTGATATATTGGTATGGAAAGATGTGCCAATTGCAGAGCTCAGTAGGCTAGCAATAAAGTATCAGGCTTGTACTGTTCCCATTGTGTCTGCTGAGCATGTGTTCAGTGCAGCTGGTGCAGTTGTTACAGTGAGAAGGACTAGTATTTCCCTTCTAAACGTGGAGAAATTGACTATGGTCAAAATGAACCAACATTTCATACCACACATTTACACCATTCCTAAAGCAGCAGAGGAGGATGAGGTTTGGTCAGATTCAAGTGTGTTAACTGACAAACTTCTGGGTGAACCACATGAGTTTGAGGACAAACTCTACCTCCCGGACTGAGTATACTAGGGTCCCCATAGAACTTTCTAATTATTTCTCGCTGAACTTCTTTCTTTGCCCCCAAAAAAAGTAGCTTGTGGAACATTATTATTTCTGTGTCAGATTTATGCTGTCCCACTATTTGTTAGTCACATATATATCGCTGTATTGCAGTTGCATTGAAGAAGCCTCCACAATTCCTTTATGACAATGAAGACAATGCCTGCCTAGCTCACATGCCTATCCTTTTTTGTATCACTTAGCAGGGATGCCCCAGAATGTTTTTGATTTACAAGAGTGCCAATACCAAATTCCAATGTGTTGCCCACGTCAAAGATAAATTGTGTACCTACTACCTAACCTACCTGTGCTTGGAAGAGATAATTACAACTTTTGCAATGGTGAGTCGGTGAATGAGTACTGATTGATGATTCATGTGGTAGCAGACAGTGAGGGAGGGTGTTGAACTGTAATTTGGGAACTTGCTTGAGATGATTTGCAATGTTTGGGGCCCGAATGACAGGCATTCATTTTTTCCTGTAGGTGATTGGCCTTTACAAACTTACTTAGCAAAAATTAACCTGTACGATCCACTCCTATGATCCTTCTGTTTTTTCATCACCTACGAGGGATGCCCCAGACAATCATTCGAATTACAAGACTGCCAAATTCTAAACTGTTGTTTGCATCAAAGGGGAGAGAGTGTACCTACCGCTGTGCTTGGATTGGAACAGGTAACCATTACACCAACAAGTGATTATTGAGTGATTGCGAGTGATGATTGATAATTCATATGGTGGCAGACAGTGTTGAAATGTAATTTAGATACTTACTTGATAAGATTTGTCATGTTTGGTGCCTGACTGATGGGGGATCATGTTTTACTGTAGGTGATTGGCCCTTTCACACTTAGCCAGATTTACTTGCCCGGTCCTTTCCTTTGTTCTGATTCTTCAGAGACCAGAACAGTCACTTTTGTTAAAAACAAAAAACTATACAAAATACTGCAAATCTGTTTCTATACTTCTTCTTCAACAGCAGTGCACTACACGTCTATGGGTCATGACTGGGATGGAGTTACTCGGAGTCAAGAGGAGGATGGAAGAATTCAGGGTGGGACTACCTCATCAACAGCTAAAATCAAGAAGTTATCAACTTCAAATGGAAACCATGACTCTAAGGCCTAGTATTCAGCTATGTGGAATGGAGAGAGGTGCGTTGATTTGTGAAATGCTGCTGAGTGTGTTGTGTGTGTGTGTTCCACTGGTGGGAAAAGTGAAACCCTGAGTCCCTCCTTGTTTATTTTGCCCTGCCTCTGAGCCTTCTTGGTACACTCCTCATTATGCTTACCTTCCTTCTGTCTTTCTCCTTAACCCTAAAGTACAGTTTCTGTTTTACAATCTGTAGATCTTCTAGTCTCCTGCATGAATGAAAGGCGAAAGCTGAGCTCAACACTCCTGCTTACCTACCGGACCAGTCCAGACAGGCACCCAATAGTGATCAACATTCCCAAGGAGAATGCAGATGCACCACCTAATTTTGCAATAGAGTAAAATTATCTTTTAAGAACCATATTTGGAGGGGGCGTGGCTTAGCCATCTAACATGGCGGACATGCATTAGCACAGCTCTGGCAGCCTGCCATTAATCCACCAATTATCCTGCCTCTAAGTGACCATCCGCACACCTCGGAGCCCATGTGTGGTTGGTGATCGCATTTTCTAGCTGCAGTGCTCGTTCCGAGCCTGCTCTGCCTGGATTGCGGAGTGACGGCGGTATAGTGGCCTAGTGCTCGCGGGCTGCGCTGACTGCCCTGCCGACACCTATTCATCTGCCTGCATGCCCTTCCCGCCTCGGAGCCTGTGACCATATCGAGTCGGCAGGGGGCGGCGACGAGGGATCCCTGGCGCCCGTCCGGTCGTGGACCCAGGGTGGAGGCCTGACGGTGTGGCGGCCTAGGAATTGTGGATTGCGCTCCTGCCTTGTGGGCGCCCGTCGCTGCATCCTGCTTGGGACCCAGTGCGGCGGGGCTGCGGCTGCTGCTCTGGGCGGCTGGGTCCTGGTTGACGGTGGTGGACGGCGTGAGGACGTGGCCAAGGCATCGGGCTGCCACCGGATTGTGCCCGGATTGTTGCTACAGCAGACCTGCCTGCCTGGGGTCCTATCTGCTGAGGTTGCACGGAGGTGGCCGGCACCCACCGAGTGGAGCCACGGGTGTTGCAGCGAGAGCCCCCGCCCTGGTGGATGGATCGAGCCTGTGGGGTCTGGTCCCGCTCTGGCATCGTGACTGACCGGGTGAGTGATGGCTGGGCGCTGCCGTGGGGTCACCATCCCGGGCCGTGCGGTGGTGCCTGCATGGTCGGGGGTAGAGGGACGGGGCGGCGAGCGCTCTAGCTCATCCTTGCCTGGTGGCTGGCTGCGGTGCGGGGCGGGAACCGAATAGACTCTGGGGCCTCAGCTGCAGGTTCTGTCGTCTGGACTGGACATGGCTCAGGGTTCGGGAGTGTGGACACCGGGGGCCGTTACTGGAATACGCCCTGACGGAAACACTACTTAATTCAGCAGCTGCGACATTGGGGCCACTCTCTGGAACCTAGGCCTGTCTGAAGTTCTTATGCTGCCCCCTGCCGAATAGGCCGCTGTGCCTGCCCACCTCCAATGCCTTATTGAGTACTTACCTGACTGGTGGCACTGGCCGCTGACGCTGTTCCCCCTGGTGCCCCCCCTCCTTGACCTGTGTGCTGCTTTGCGGCTCGGCCTTTCTCCTGGGTGCTGTGGCTGCCGCCAGCGTCTGGGGGACACTGACTCACGGATTATACGCCTGCTGTGGCGTGAATTAGGAGCGGTGCCTGGACACCCGTTAGGGGAGGCTGGGGTGCCTAGCTCACAGAAACGGCCAAGCGCAGGCTTGGTGCGGCTTGTGGGTACGGCTGCCCCACCTGGTTTGGCCCTCCCTTCCACCCGTCGTGGCTGATATACCTGGCTCGCAGCACCCGTGACATTTGGCGCACGTGGTAGAAGACTGCGGCACCCGGACGGCTGGACCGCCCTCTCTGGCCCTGTGAGGATCTGTAATGGCTAAGGTCAAGCCACCTGGCGCGTCCTCCAAGCAATGCACTGTGGACAAGTTTGCTGGGGCTGTGGCCTCGGGACCATTGCTGGGAGGCCCGGAGACCCAGATGCTGGATAATGCGGCTCTGCTGGCGGCGATCACACAGTCGTGGGAAACATTGGAATCCAAGATAGGTGCGATGGGCGCGGACGTCATGTTGCTTCGACAAGATCTCCGCAATGCTGTGCAGCGTATTACTGAGGCGGAATCCCGCATATCAGATGTAGAAGACACAGTGGGCACGCTGACGAAGAAGGTGTCTACCCTTGAATCCCTTACGCGGGGCTTGGCAACGGGGGTCGAAGATGCAGAGGGACACGCTCGCCGCAATAATCTTCGCTTTATTGGATTTCCGGAGGGGTGCAAAGGAAATGATGCAGTGGAGTTCCTCACTACGTGGCCCAGGGGTTGGCTAGCACCCGATTCACTCTCCACATGCTTTGTCCTGGAGCGCGTTCACCGTGCGCTGCTGCAGAAACCGCCCTCGGGCGCCCGCCCACACCCCATCATCGCCCGTCTCCTTAACTACAGGGACAGAGATGTCATCCTTCAACAGGCGAGAGCAAGGGACTTCCTTCTCTATGACTCACAACGTATTCTCATATTCCCGGACTATACCAGACTCGTACAGCAGCGCAGACAGTCCTTCCTGGAGGCTAAGGCTCGCCTTCGGGGTCTTAAGCTTCCGTACTCCCTACTATTCCCGGCCCACCTGCGGGTGATATACAAATCAAGCACCCACTTCTTTGAGTCCCCGGAGGAGGTGTTCCAGTGGCTTGAGGAGACGGTCCGGCTTAAGCCCCATACTCCACCCAGGATTGACTCCGACTCATCATCTAGCAGACCCGGGCGTGGGCCCCTGGGAGAGGGTGGCGGACAGAGGCGTTGATCGCGATCTAAGAAGAGGTCTAAGACTCGTAGCAAATCCAGTAAGAGACTCCCTGAAGATCAACCAAAACTCACAGCGTCCTGAATGATGTTGCTCCTAGAACTGTAACTATGCATGTCATATTTCACTTACTGTATATTTTATTGCAGGCTTCCATTGTCTCAAGATTCTCTGACCCTCTGTTGTTTGTGTTTCTATGGACAGGAGACTTGTACAGGAGATCCATTGGCTGCTCCTTGCCGCTATCCCCTGTTGGGGCTCTGGCCTGGACCACGCCGCAACAGATACTTCTATGTTCATGAGGTATTGGGGTGGGGGGATGGTTGGGGATTTCATGCAGGGTTGGTTGTTGTTTTCTGTTAATGCCACTGCGTTCTCTGCCATGTGCGACTCTGGAGTTGTCATTGCCACTCAATTCGCTCTTTCCATGCTCTTACGCCACTGCCAGTCATGTCACCGGAGTTAGACGGGGTCGGGAGTTGAGAGCTCCGAGCCCTTAGTTGGAATACGAATGGCCTGCTCGATAAGATCAAGAGGAGAGCGGTGCTGCGCCAAGCTAAGCGCCACAGGGTGGGCATTCTCTTTCTGCAAGAGACCCATTTAGCAGGAACTAAGACACCTTGTTTGGGGAGGTTTGGTTTTACACATACTTATCATGCTGGATTCACTAGAGGCTCCCGGGGGGTTGCAATTCTTATACACCGTTGTGCCCCCTTTGTTCACAGTAGGACATGGTCAGACCCCCAGGGTAGATTTGTTGTGATATATGGGACTCTGTATGGGGAACCCATTGTTCTAGGCAGTTTTTATGCCCCCCCTCTCGTGGTCCTTTGTTGAAAAATTGACGACACTCTGGGCTGAACTTCCGTCGGGGTTAACCCTGGTTGGCGGAGATTGGAATGATGTTCTGTCTCCATCGCAAGATAGGTGGCGTGCCACGGCTCGAATAACAGGGATCCAGGACTCTAAACTATTACCCCTAGTTCAGGGATTGGGATTGGTTGACTCGTGGAGGACCCTCCACCCCACTATGTGTGCGTACACATTTTTCTCCGTAGACCATGAGTCCTTCTCGCGGCTAAACTATCTCTTTCTCTCAGGGGCGCATACCCATAGATTGCTCGCGGCCGACATTCTCCCTCGGGGCTTATCGGATCTCTCGCCGGTTTTCTTTCTCTTGTCTCTAGATCCCAGGCGCTCCCAGTGTCGGTGGCGCCTGTCGCCGTGGCTGCTACGAGATGATAAATATAGAGCGCATATCCATAAATCTCTCGCGGATTACCTTTCATTAAACACAGGCTAGGTAGATTCTCCAGTCATTTTATGGGAGGCGTTGAGACCCACCCTCAGGGGGGCGGATATTGCCTTTTGTACGGCGAAGCGCCAACAGCACCGTGACAATCTAATGCAAATCGAGGCCCAGCTACTTGACCTGGAACGCGCGGGTAGGGGCTCGGAGGGAAGTCTTGCGAGTAGACAATTGTTGAATGTACAGCAGACGTACGCCAGAGAACTTCTGGATGAAGCACGTCTATACTGGCTCGCCACTCGCAGCTGGATATAGCAGTGGGGGGGACAAATCTAGTGCGTTATTGCATCATCTGTGCCAACAGACGCTGCGCCCTCAGACGCTCCCATGCATACGCGGCCCCAACGAGACCGTTCTTACGGACCCGTCCGCCATTGCTGAGTGTTTTGCTTCATATTTCGCAGACTTGTACGCTCCTCATGAGGCTCTGCCCACCGCACTTGTCCAGAAATGTATAGATGACTTTCCCCCCCGGGCCTTATCTGATGAGGTGCGGGACACGTTAGATGTTCCCTTGTCAATAGAAGAACTGCTGACCACGCTGCTTAGCATGCAAGCGGGTAAGGCGCCGGGCCCAAATGGCTTCCCCTGTGAGTTCTTCCAGAAATATCACCTGCAACTCCTAAAACTGTACTTAGCGGCTCTTGAGGGCTCCGCAGAGAGTGGTGGACACCCACCGGATTGGCGGCATGCCGAAATTGTTGTGTTCTTGAAGCCGGGTTGCCTCCTGGAACAATTCTCGTCCTACCGCCCGATCTCTTTACTGAATGTGGAAGCCAAACTCTTGGCCAAGGTGATTGCCAATCGCTTGGTCCCACACATTACGGAATTGGTCCATCCGGATCAGGCAGGCTTTATGCCTGGCCGTGCTACGCGGCATAATATCAGACGTGCACATAATGATATAGCTGCGGTCAATAGACTTGGGTGTCCCGCTGCACTCCTACTGGCGGGCATGAATAAAGCCTTTGACTCCCTTAGCTGGACCCATCTTTTCGCCTTGCTCAGCCGTCTCAACATTGGCCCCCGGTTACTGAATCTTATTCGCCTACTGTATACAGATATACCCGCATCGGTCAGGGTGGCTGACTCGGCTTCCAGACACTTCCCTATTGGACGGGGGACATGCCAGGGCTGTCCACTCTCCCCTTATCTCTTCGCGCTCGCCATGGAGCCATTGGCGGCCTGGATTCGAGTTGATGCCCAGATGCGCGGTTTTGAATGGGCACCGGGAATGTCCGATCGCATAGCGCTTTATGCGGACGACGTTTTGTTTTTCCTCACGAATCTTGACCGGACTGGTCCACGCCTCCTTCGCATTATGCAAATCTTTGGCGAGACCTCTGGTCTATACATGAATCGGGGGAAATTTATTCTGTGGCCGCTGCGGGCGGGGATCGGCTGGGCGACTGGTCGCAAGAAGTAGTGGTGGTTCCAGATGGTTTCAAGTATTTGGGCGTCTTTCTCTCAGCGTCCCAGTCAGCGGCATGGAACAAGAACCTCGCCCCTTTGTGGGTGCAGGTGAGCGACCAGACACGTGCGTGGTCTCATATGCCCCTGTCTCTTTTTGGCAGATCCGCCATCTTTAAAATGGTTTCCCTACCCTGCCTTTTGTATCAATTACAAAATCACCCCTATCCAATCAAGCAGACGTGGTTTCGCCAATTGAACGCTGTTCTTGCCCGGTTTCTCTGGGGGGGTGGTGCTTCGCGAGTTGCGCTGAGGACCTGCTTCCAATCTACCTATTCCGGTGGAGTGGCTACCCCAGACGTTCACTCGTACTACATGGCCTCACACCTCCTCGTCCTCAACAAATGGTGATATGGTGATCATGGAGACCCGGTGTTCGCCGTAGAACGTTGGCTGCTAGGAGACAATGCTTTACACATGGTTCTCTATTCGACGGCACTGCTTAAGGAACTACCGCCTGCCACCGTCACGATCTTTAAGATCTGGAAGTCTGCGCTCCGCCAGATGGGCTGGTGGGGGAGACTCACTAGGGAAACTCCACTATGGAATAACGGACAACTGCCAGAGCTGGCGCGACTGACTGGCTTTCAGGGCTGGGGAGCCATTGGAATAGACACAGTGGGGGCAGTTGTGAGCGGCTGTACCCTCAAGTTCTTTCTCGACATACAAACAGAGTATGATATGACCCGCACGCAATTCTACCGCTATCTACAATTCAGGCATGCTTTTACCCCCTATATATCCCGCCTAACGGAGATACCTGAGTTTAACCCAGTTGAGGCTAAAGTCTTTATGGGGGAATTGGGGGACCATAAGATAACCAAAATATACCGTACAATCATCAATAACACACCTACTACCTTACATAAAACTAGAGAGGCGTGGCAGCAAGATTTGGGCCCCTTAGATGAAGACGACTGGGTGGAGGCCCTGGAGTCCCCGCGCAGTGCAGTGATCGCGGCCCGCCTGCAACTTATCCACTTTAAATATCTCCATAGATCCTACTATACGAGGCATAGATTGTGGCGCGCTGGGCTAATTGCATCTCCTCATTGTTTACGCTGTGGGTCAATGGAGGGTACTTTCCTCCATACTGTATGGTCCTGCCCTACCCTGCCAAGGTTCTGGAGGGGAGTGTTTACATGTCTATCTGAAGTATTGGGGTGGGATGTTCCCTCCTCCCCGAGGCTGGCCATGCTACATATTGCGGAGGATCTGGGTGGCAACAGGTACAAGCGTCACCTTCTATTTCTAGGCCTTACATTGGCAAAGAGGGACATCGCCCAAGCCTGGAAGGAGAAATCCCCGCCTTTGCTTGGGAAATGGAAAAAGGGTTTGGACTTCTGTATGGGCCTGGAACTCCTGGTCTTTGAAGCAAGGGGGTGCCCTCGGAAACACTATAAGATCTGGAAGAGGTGGGCTGACTATAGGGGTCTATATCTGGAGCCTCCTCCCCCCCGCCTGATATTGCAGACTCACTGCTGTGAATCCAGCGAACTGAACTATGAGTGGTATACATGCTGGATGTGATTACAGGTGGCACAGACTCTCTGTATATATGCAACATTTCTACCTGTCTGGCAGAGGCAACGTGGCGCACTTATTTGTTTTTCTGTTATTATTTCTTTTTGAAATTCATTATTTGTATGACCAATATCATGTCCTTGCTGAAATTGTTGATATCCATATTTGTTATCTTCTATGCGCACTATGGGTGCAGTGTGAGGCATTCTCTTTGTTTTGGCTGTCAACAATAAAATTATGTTGTGAAAAAAAAAAGAACCATATTTGGAGAACACTTTCACTCCTCCATAATTTTATTTTTTCCAACCTAAAAGACAGAACATTTAAATATCCGATAACTTGGGTCTCGGGTGCAAAAGGACTGTTTGCAATGTATCTAACTGTACTGTGTCATAATCATTCCTTTATTTCCTTACACAACAGATTGATGATGATGATGTGCTGCTCATTGCCCAGTTGAATGTTGTCCTTGTGTAGTATTTGTCTTTGCCAAACCTTTCCCCAAATCCCCTTTCCCATCCATTCATCAAACCTTTGACTCTCTTCCCCAGACTGTGTGATTTGTTGAGGTGTGGCTTAATTTACACCATAAATGGATCATACACTTGGTGGGGCAGATGTGGTGAAAGCAAGACCAACTCATTGTAGGATCTTCTAATCAATAGCCCACACTGGCCCCATTTACCCACACGCACATAAGAGTGATCCAAATTTTAGATATAGAACAAAGAACATCAGTATCATCATTCAGGCCTTGTGTTGGGTAACCATAAATGCTTAACGTATGCTTGTCAACTCCAGATTTTATGACTTGGTGATTTCGTAACTTTAGTTGAAATTAAATAGTAACTCCCCATTGCTCAAGTTACTACTTTTGCTGTTTTTTGTTATTTTATCACAATCAGGAATACTTTGTTATGACATCATGTAGTGGTCCGGTCTCAATTCTTTGTAAAGCTTTGATATAACACACTAACCCAGTGTTTTTATTTCCATTTAGTTGCCTGCAATGGATAATTCTTCCGATTAATCCTACAGTTGAAGCTCACCTGGATGGGAGTGGGACCTCGCTTGTGAAGTTGTGATGCCTTCCCTGTTATTGCTTCATCTATATTCAGTAAGACAACTATGGAGTGAAGTGAACTAGTTAAGTTAGTAGGTAAGTAACTAACTGCTACTGCAAGTAATCATTTATCTAGGTTGTATAGGTCATGGCAGCATCACCCCTAATGGTCAAGATAGTTAGAGAGGTATAATAACTCTATAACTAAGCGGTATAATACTAAGACTGGACGGAGCTCCCTGAGTTCTACTCTGCGGAACTCTGCGTAGTGCCAAAAAAACTCCACTGTGCGCTGCGGAGTTCCGCGAGAGCAGCAGAGTTCCGCGAGAGCAGCAGAGTGTGGTAACTTGCGCTGCTCTCACTGATTTTTAGCACTGGGAGTTTGTCCCATGCTGTAAAATCACAGCGAACGGCACAACGCATCACGCCAGAGGTCGCTGCTTTTTTTGGTCGCTTGAGTAGATAGTCTACCCGAGTGGCAGCTTCCTCAACGCGAGCAAAAGATTTCTCAACATGAGCAGTCGTGACTCGTGACCTGCCGTGACCGCCCACCTTGAGAAATCTCACCGGGAGGAGGTCTAGCGCTCGATTTTTCTCGCTCGCTCTCTCCAACTTAAAGTTGGCAAGTCACGCTAGAGAAAAAACCTCCACCCTGCATCTCTTCACTGAGTTTCGCGGCACTCCATGATCCGTGCAGAGTGCGGAGTGGGCAAAACTCCAACAGCAGATCGGAATTCCTCGCCCACCCCTATATAATACATTCTTATAAGCAGATAAACAGGCTGGGTAAAAACTAAAGGCAGCAGTGCAAAGTAAATGTGAAACCCAAAAAAGCTACTTCAGGCATACATTTTGATGAAATATAATCATTTTCCGCTTTATTTTTTTCACAAAAAACCAACCCTCTCCAACAACAAATTGACCCAACCACCAATGTCCAAAAATGTGAAATGACCAACGAATAAAAAAAAAAAAAACAGTCCCAACTCCCTTCCCAGCTACTACACCCACAAGACCCTCCCACCAAAACAAAAAATGTAAAAAAGGACTAAAAGAGGGTATTGTCCATTTGGGTCTGGAGCTGGTCCAGGCTCTGCTCCATCCTGAGGAGCAGGCTCTCCATAGCTTTTAGCCACTACAAGATGTGCCACAGCAATGGCCTGTCAGAGCGGGAGGGAGGGCAGAAGTTGCTGTCAGCTGGAAGCGGGGCTGGTGATAGGATGGCCGGGAGGCTGGAGGCTGAGGGGGGCCGGCTGAACTGGTGTCCGGCATAGACTGTGAGGTAGTTATTTCTGATCCTTCTCCTTCCAGGACCAGCAGACGCTGGTATTCCTCCTGGATAAGGTCCAGCCTCTGCCGCCGCAGATGGGCCAATATCTCCTGCCTTTTGGGTGCTCTGGGTGGACCAGCAAGACTAGCTATATTGAGAAAAACAAAAAGAAAAAAGACAAATTGTAAATAATGCTCTGTGCAAACAATTGTTTGAAATTAGTGGGTGACATAGTAGCACTACATTGCTGGTCCCCTAGTGCCATTGGAATTTGATGTGATTAAGATTAGGCGAGTCACAAGGCCAGTTTTGGTTTACCCACACAAGCCTTGCATAAAAAGCACTGACTGTGTGGCAAAAAAGTATTAAGGCAGAATAAGAATAGCAGAAGGTTAAACAAAACAGTGATTTGATTTTGTTTTCTTCTAAAGGCTTTTCAACTAACTAAACAGACACTTTGGGGCCGATTCACAGAACTAATCTGAGACAAAATCCTAAACTTACTACTTTTGGTATTCACAGAAGGCATTTAGTAGTAGTAAAGTTAGGATTTTGTCTTAAGTTTGACTTAAGACAGACTTAAGACAGACTTAAGACAAACTTAAGACAAACTTAGGACAGACTTAAGACAGATTTAAGACAGACTTAAGACAGACTTAAGACAGACTTAAGACAGACTTAAGACAAAATCCTAACTTTACTACTACTAAATGCCTTCTGTGAATACCAAAAGTAGTAAGTTTAAGATTTTGTCTCAGATTACTTCTGTGAATCGGGCCCTATGAGTGGAAAAATAAATTACCTTTCATTTATGAATAAAGTATTATGCACTATGAAGTACAAATTGTGTGTTGTGCTAAATTAATGCAACCATGCTCATTGCTAGCCAGCGCATCAGGTATTTTGCTACTGTCTGCAGCTGCGGCAGCTGTAGTTGACAATTATCTATTTTTAATTCCAATGGCACTGTTCTTCCCCGAATGCCTTTCTTTTTCTTCCCTGACTCCAAAGAGGCAGATGAATAATAAATATGATACTACGTTACATACCTCATGTATGAAGTGCAGATATTATCCTGTCTGCAGTAAGTAGACATTGAGGAAAATGATGCACTGCACTACAGGGAAAGGAACGGCCTATTTAGATTGCATTTGGCACATTCATCACAGCGTATCCCATACGCCATACTTGACATCAAATCATGCACTTACTCCTACTTTACTCACTGGCCTCACCCACCACCATGTATTATTTCCAATAAGTTAATTTGCTGGGCAGTAAGAAAAGGAAACTTGACTTACTCTACTGCAGGGTAAGGTAGAGGGAATAGGAGGGTAGGGTAGAGCTTTTGATATAGAATAGAGGGGTCAATGTCACCACACTGATCATCGATTCATCATCCTTCGCTTTTTCAGTCACTGTACTAGTTGACGGAAGATGAAAGGGAAAAATCTGAACAGACGTAAAATAAATCTGTTATGGGAAACCCTGAAATATATTTTGGAATCACTTCACATGGCTATGAAATGACATGTGGCACATGCCAAGAATTGATTTTTAAATGTTTTGGTAGGCTGGAATGGAAGAACTTAGGAAAAAATAAATAAAGGAGTGAAGTACTAAGAAGTGACTGAGTGGACGAAGGGAAACACACCTTGTGTGTTCAGTTTGCAATGCATTGAAAACTTTGCAAATGCCATACTAACTGAAGCAGACGCATATTGCACAACCAACACTGCAGTCACAAATTGAACCATACTGCACTTCTGTCATCTGTGGCAAAATGCCATGGGTTGGGAGGGGGGTGATGAATGATGATGAGTGGGATACATCTGCCTCACTTAACAAATACAGTGAGTCAAGGGAGTAGAACAAAAATGTAAAAAAATACTCTTCACTTTGAACCATAGCTTTGATAACCCTGCATAAACAAAGTAAGTGAAGTAGGTGAGCAGCATGCCCCTCTCCATGGGAAGGAGAGCTGCCTTGCTTATTCATCCAAGCAATACAAATATGTATTCATGCTTTCATTCTAATTCACCCATAGCCACTGTAATTTAAGCTTTACTTTCTCTCATCCAGTCTTTCACCAACATTTCCAATCCATTTTCCATCCATCCAATATCACTCTTACTGCCAACCATCCTTACACCCAGCATCCCTTTATAAGATAATGCAGGGATAACAGGAATGAAACAAAAATTGAATAGGTAAATTGGAAAAAAACAAACAAGGCAAAATTTTAAAGTAGTATGTTGGGCAGAGGAAAAAGAGCTATTCTATTGTACTTTGCACGGGTGGGTTCGCATCCTGTCCTCATCTCCACATGAAAGAAAGACAGCAAGTAAGTTTGCCAGAGCAACTTTATTTCTCACCAGCAACACCAGCCTCGAGTCACCAACTGTCATCCTGGAACCCAGCACCTACATTCCAATACCCCAAGATTCTACCCAAAGCCTTCAACAATGATAAAACCCAACATTAAGGAAATGATAATAATAAATAATAGGACTTACTGGGGTTAGGAGAGCCCTCAGCAACAGAGCTGGTGGTCAGCGCCTTCTGCTGACCAGCTACTCCCAGACCCGTCTCAGCAATGCCCCTGTCCTGGCCCTTGGGTGCTTATGTAAGAAATGAAGAAAATTAAAAAAAATAGATAACTGATTCAGTTAATTCCCACAAAATTATTATGACAGGCAAACATAATCACATTGTACTTCTCTAAACCAGATCGCCTATATACTACTAGTTTCAAGTCTATCGACTATCGTTGAGTTACCCATGCTAATCCTAAAATCCCTATTCCAAAATTCCATAACAAAAACTACATTTGGAACTAATGTATTGCAGTGAATGATCTTTGATTTTATTTCTCAAGCCTCTTGATGGACCAACTCAGTCTCCCTTTTGTTACAATGCATAGATGCATACTACACATCGCTGTCAAATAGCTTGGAACTGTACGAGCTACATAAACAAAGTCACAGAGAACGTTAACTCACTGATATAACTGATTCACTATGATGATATGAGGACAGAGAAGTCTGCAATTGCTTCTTAATTAATCAGCCAAAGTGAGCACCAATGATGATTAGGTAGCGCTGAGCACCTGCCTAGCAGAAACTGGATCACATAATAATAATATTCTTAACATAAACTAAACGTAAATTACCTCTGAGTGTGAGCTGCAATTCAGGAAAAAATGTTAGCATTGTAGAAACACAATAAATAAATAATACTCGCCGATCCCTGGAACCTCGATACAGAGCAAGTTGAGCAGGTCCTGCTCCCTGATCAAGGATATCTGCCCAGCGGTGCTTTAGCTGCTGGACGGTGTGCTGAACATGGCTGGTGCACCACACGCACCTGTGCACTCTCCCCCAGCGCAGCTGGCACTCCCGCAGGGGTTATCCACTGCCGGGCCTGCTGCCAGCATGGAGGGGAGGTGGCGCTGCACACAAAAACTAGTGCTGCCACCTTATCCTCACTGAAGATCGCCTGGAGCTACACACCTAGGTGCCGTCTCCGCCTGCAAGGTAGGCAACCCTGCTCTGCCATGGTGCTGGGTGGGGTAAAGAAAGATTAGAAAAGAAAGAGGAAGGAAAGGATAGAAGAAATATGGAAAAATAAACAAAATACAAAAAGTCACAAAAAACAATTGAAAAAAAGGAAAATACACAGACACAAAAACACACACTAATACAATAAATAAAAATGAGGGGTAGATTAAATAGGAGGGCAGAGAATTACAAAGAGAACAGAGGGATTGAAACTTAGTCCAAGCACCATAAACAGAGTAGAAAACAAGATGGCCACGCCCATGCGAACCGTAGAGTGCTGTTCACGCATGATTTGGAATGCAAGGATGTAATCTACATTGCGTTTCGCAACGCAAATGGGCGTGCCGGTAATCTCCGCCTGCCCGCAGAACAACACGTAGTGCGTAGAGTAGAGTTTTTTTGTCTCTCCGCAGAGTTCCACATAACGCGAGTCCGTAAACTCCACACAGGCCTAAAAAAATAGCTTACCACTCAAAAACCCACAACCACCCTAAACCCTTTAAATTCCCTTGCCACCCAAAAACCCATACCCATCCTAAACCCTAAAAAATACTTTGCCACCCAAAAAACCCATACCCACCCTAAACCCTAAAAAATCCCATCTCAGCAAAAAGCCAACACCCACCCTAAACCCTAAAAACAACCTTACTCTAACATATATATTTACTACTGGTGGTCGCCAGTAGTTAGTTATAGTTAGGTCCATGTTTCCATCGGACAAGCATTTTTTGACTTGCCTATATCTTTGGACTGTTTGACAAATCTTCCCAAAATTTTTCAAACAAATTGTGCCGGTGATTCTTGTTGCACATGGAAAGTTTTGGGGTGATCCACCAACCAGGGGTCCACAAAAAGGGGGGAATAACTGAAAGTGTGTTTCCTTTGTTAATTCCCATAGGTGCTTTGAACACGACTCTAGCCCGAACAGCTGGAACGAATTACACCAAATTTGGCAGAAAGGTAGATTTGGTTACACAGATCACACTTTCACATATTTGGTGTAAATTCGTTCAGTATTTGTTGAGAAATTTAAGGAAATCCAAATTAGGATATTTGCAATTTTGGCTAAGTCGCAAAAAATAACAAGCTCTTGCAGAGAACTGCAGAGCTCTGATTGGCTGCCAACACTTCAACCAGGAAGGGTTCGCAGCCATCTTGGGACTTAGCTTCAGCCGAGTCCCAAAAAAAACATTAAAAAAGAAAAGGGTGCAGGGCAGTAACACCCTGATACCCAAGCCTTGGTCTTGGGTTCCAAGAGGGACCCCGGCAGGTCAACAAAGCACTTTAAAAAACAAATTGCTGTGAATTTGTGAAATTTGCATATTCATGGCAAAAATGAAAACAAAACAAGTGCGGTCTTCCGCGCTTGTTCCTAATTAAGCCCCCAGCTGCGCAGACCCCCTAGGCCCCAGGGACCACCACCTCATCAGGGCATTAAATAGAATGAATAGGGGGGCCCCATGGATCCCCCCAAGCCCCGGGGACCACCACCTCCCGGGGATTTTGTTAAATTAAACACGGGGATGCACATACTCCATGATGCCCTGGGGACCACCACCTCCCGAGGGCAGCAATTAACATTAATAGAGGGGGTCCGCCACCCCCCAGGAACGGCTCCTGCTATGTTCCGGGTTGCCCATCCCCAGGACATAGCTGTTTACTTGGCAGGAGGCAACAGCTCCCACTAAGCATAAGCAAATTTTCCTGTTCCATCGGGTGGAAGCTGTCAAAGAGCTCCTGCCTGCTGGAAGCAGAGACTTCATCTCTCTGCTGGCCGGGAAAGAGATGAAAGTTTTGCTCCTGCACACAGGGAGCTGCATTTCCAGTAGCAATGGCGGCTTTCGCAGTAGGTAGAGAGCAGGCTGGGACCATGGTGGCCTTGAGGCGGTCCCAGGAAACAGACAGAAGGGAGCTGAAAGAGGCAGACTTAAGGTCCGCAATGAGCAGAAAGAGGCATGATAAAGGTGAGAAATGGGCAGAAAGAGGCAAAATAAAGGTCAGCAACGAGTGGAAAGAGGCATGATAAAGGTGAGAAATGAGCAGAAAGAGGCAGACTAAAGGCCAGCAACAAGCAGAAAGAGGCAAGATAAAGGAGAAACACAAGCACAAAGAGGCAGAATAAAGGTCAGAAATGAGCAGATAGCTGCAGAATAAAGGTCAGCAACGAGCAGAAAGAGGCAAAATAATGGTCAGTATGTTATATTCCATATAGGTACCATAATATAGGCCCAGGTAACTTCATAACCCTTCACCTATATTCCTCAGTACATTGCACTTATAACGGTTTACAGGGACTGACCTTTTACCTAGATACAACACTGCATTCAGAACGCGGGTTTTCCCTAGTTCAAAAACTCATACATTATGCATGAGGATTCTTGGAAGCACAGCAGGACTACCATCTCCTGTATAATATCTATGTATAAAGTTCATGCCCGACGTCATCCTTAGTCCGACACAGTAATACAGCGAGGTAGGACCCCTGGGGAGACCTATGGGTATATATACATCACATCTTGCTAAGATAGATAGAGGAGATCAGGACTTCCCGGCCGACACACTGACAAGAGACGCTGAGGATCCTGCATGCAGACACTCCAGCTTGCAGTGGTATAACATCCCTCGTGGGGTGTCCAACTCGAGACCAAGATGGGGTCCCACAGTCTCTCACTTCAGGTAATGGGGTTGACTTTATCCTAGAGGGATTCTTGGCTTAACACCTACACACATGCTAGGTACACTTAGGTATATCTAGTTAGGGAGACATCGTAGAAGTACGCATCTTTTCATTATCGTGTATTTTATGTACTTGTATGTATTCA